>BSBK01004428.1:12500-412153 GCA_027943335.1 Chamaecyparis obtusa
TTCATCCTGAAAATTTCTTAAAATTTTGCTGTATTTTCCAAATTTCCAAAAAAAGTCAATGGTGCATTCTTCAAGAGGATAGCCGTGTCCTTTATTTGATACGTTCAAATTCATTTAATAATTTGATATGAATGTATATGTTATAGGCTGAATTTCTTTGGCTAAGAGTCAAGGATTAAAGAGTGTGTATTCTAATAAAGTCATCCTAAGTACAATCTCAAGCCTATTTCTTTAATGTTGGGAGGAGCAAAGAGGGAGGAGTGGTGGTGGGGGTGTCTTGCACTCAATAAGACTTAACGATGAGCTCAATTAGAATGATTCAACTTCACTAATGGAGTGACCGTGTTAACACAAAATCTTATATCTTTTATTTAAAATTTGAACACCATTTACAACTTAAACATAATATGTTTTTAACTAGCACTTGCAACTATAGGAGGTGCAAGGGATTTTCTTATATGAATTTAAAGAAAAGCCATCAACATCTTGTCCATGCACCTAACTATTATTATCCTTTTCCTCAATCTTTTAGGATTTCCTATAGGATAGATTATTTTGATATACCTGAAAAATAAGTATATATCTAAGTAATAATTAAACTCCTATAAAGGTAAGAACTAGAAAATAACATTCAAATTAATTTTAATTTTATTTAAAGGATGAGACAAACCAAAATTTATCAACCTGGATTATGTAATTAAATGGCCCTAGAATATATCATTTTGCGGATAAATTCAAAATGGTTAGTCTGGTAATTGAAAGAAGAATCCCTTTATGAATTGCCAAATTACGCCTTTGTTGCTTCATGGGTGAACCCACAATAGTGGGTTACACTTTTTTGCCTAAACAGACACTGAATTCTACATTTTGAAAAAAACTTTCAGATTTGGATGCATATTACCATTGAACTGTTTGATATCGGAGGATGAAGTAAATTAGAGTCTTTTAGGACTCTCTCTCTCTCTCTCTCTCTCTCTCTCTCTCTCTCTCTCTCTCTCTCTATATATATATATATATATATATTGAATTGATTTGAATAGTTTTTTCTTTCTCCCATGAAAACTGATATGGTGTTGAAAACGTCATTTTCAAAGAGTAACATTGTTTTCATAGAGCATAATTTTTTTTCTAAAATAGATATGAATGTGATTCTTTCTCATTTAGTTTCGTAACATCCATACGAAGGGCATGCAATTGGTTTGAGGACATTATCATGATTATTGCATATTTTTCTAACGTTTGAAGTTGACTAAACTATAATTTTGACATACCTTAACTACATAGCTTATAACTTGTTATGTATTTATCGAATTTCAATTTTTTTTTAAATAGAAAGTAGACTGGAAGATAGAGGGCACTGTTATTTTTAAAATTTGTTTCCCCTTTTCTACTATTATTCATTGAACGTCAAAATCAGAGGTTTGTATTTGATAAAAAGCCTACATTTGATTAACATCAAAAACCATATACATAATAAATTCAAAAATTGTCGAATCTATAATCATTATAAAGATCATTCTGAGTACCTAGTTTCAATAGAAAGTACTTTCTATCGAAAGTACTTTACATTAAACAATGCAAATTACCCACTCTCGGGGACTTTTGATATAAAGTGCTTTCGATAGAAAGTACTTTCTATCGAAAGTATTTGAGTAAATCTGTGCTCTTGTGATTTTTGGGATGAATTCCTTCCTCCAAAAAATTGTAACCCACTATTGTGGGTTCACCCTAAATGTGTCAACAAATTTCAGTATTAGCTCACTTCAATGAGTTTCGCCCCAAATTTCACCTAGACCTCTTTCTATAATACATCTAAATTTGTGTTAGGGCCTAGTCTATGTAACTGCATTGAGAAATTAGAAGAATGGGATGAGAAAGTGGACATCAGTTAAGCGAGCATGAGAAAGGAGAGTATTACTGAAGAATTAATTTCCAAAGTGACAAGTTTGTCTATGAAGGGGAATAAATTCTTCAAAGATAGAAATTCTTTTGAGGTGGAGGTTCAAATTTTTACCAAGGGTAAAGAGGGTAAGCTCTCAAGGTCAAAATGAGAAATGGGGGCTATAAGATGAGCTTGATCAAACACTTATGGGCAAAGGTCTTGAAGGCAATAATTCATCACTTCACTCTTGATCGTCATTTTTCAGCTATTTGCATTCATCATTTTGCTCTCCTAAATCATTTTATGTAGAAGGATAGAATCCCATCTCTATTTTATCTATTATCATCCTTGGAATTGGGCATTAAAGATTATACAAAGAACTAGAAAAATCCTATCTTATATCAAGGAATAATTTTTCTATTGAAGAAACACTTTAAACTCACTATGGGGAAGGGCAAGATTCCCCAAATGGCGGATAAATCTAATATGGAGTCCCTATTTTCTAAGGAAAGTGGCTAGAATACCAATGAAATTGAAGATTTTGATGATGATTGGGAAGAGGAAAATAATAAGGATGGAAATAAAATGAATACAAATAAAAGAGATGCTTCCCCTATTTCTCTATTACGAGACAACTTGTATGGTTGTGGAGAAATGTAAGGAAAAAAGAAGGTGAAAGGGAATGCAAAAATAAAAATAAAAATTCCTTGATTCATCTTTGAAGGAGGGGAACCATGCCATTTTGAGGTGTTTGGAGGAGTCTTTACCTATCACTAATAGAGAGGAGAGACCCCCTTTCCAAGAAACCTAGAGTATGAATCAACATTTCTTAACTTGGAGAAAGATAATCTCTCTTATTTTCTTGTTGTGGCTAGAAATGCTACTATTGATTATTATTTGATGATATTAAAGAGATAAATATCACTATCTATAGTCTCAAAAGTAATTTGGAGAGCTATAAAATGTAGGATAGTTCATGGTTGGAAAAGTGAGGCAAAAACATGGTGGCCTCTCTAAAATGTGATGAAGGATATTAATCTCATGAAGAGATATTTTCATGATAGAATCACCAAGATGGAAATGAATTATAAAAATATTAATGAAAAATTGTTCACCCTAGCTAACTTTACCTATAAGGTTATGAAAACCAATGTAAAGAGCATTAGAGTTATGACACAAAAAGAAGAAAAGGTTCAAGAGTTGAAATCTCTTTTCATTGATCTGGAATTTGTTGATAAAGGGAAGCAAACAATCTAGGAAGAGAGTAGGGGTCCAACAAAGCTCGTATTAAGAAGATGGTTGAGTGTACGATATAAGATCTAAAAGATATAAAGAAGCTATTAATGAATATTTATTAACATCAAGTGAAGGAAGCTAAAGCTTTAAAAAAACTAAATTAGGTGTTGTTTAGATGTTTTATTCTATTTTAATTTTGTTCAAGTTATTTTGTGGAAGGTTGGTTTCTTGTCCTTCGATAGTTTGTTGATGGGATGCTGATGAATTCTATTTGTATATAGGGTTTTGGGTCCCTTCAAAATTTGCTTAACTCTTAATCTAAAATATTTACAAAGATATTTAACTCTAATATTTGTCTACCATATTTATGAATATGGTAGTTAAATGATATCTGTATAATGAATAATAGATAAACACATTAATAAAATAAAAACTCTTGCCAAAACTCTAACGAGAAAAGAATTTCATAACTTAAATTACAATTAAGAATAATCATTTGTATAATTGTAATTCCTTGAATTGCTCCCCTTTTAGCTTTTTTAAGGCAAAGGAGAAAAATATAGAAATAGGTGTGAATAGATGTTAGCCTAACATTTTTTGAAGTTAATTATTAGGTATTTGGTAATGAGGGATGTAGAGGGTTCCCCATCTCACACACGAGATAATTTTTTACTAGTGGTTACTTGTTGTTTGTTTTCTTTGTTGGAGTAATATTGTTTAACCAATTTACTCCTTATCTAAGTTTACTTAGGTCAACTCATAAATGAGTTAGATAGATATCTTTGAGTCCAATTCAGACTCTAACATATCCTAGAGGATATTGTAGAGTTGTATCAAAACTCTACTTCCTCCTGGTTGAGACACTTGTCTCAACCATATCCTTTCTTTCTACCAACTCTTGCCTATTTAAGCAGAGCCTTTGTATTTTTATTCTCACCTCATTTCAATACAATATAGTATTGAATACTTCTCTCTTCTGGTGGATGTCTAAGGACTGGGTTCTGGGTATGGGATAGTTTATCCTAACATGGTATTAGAGTGGTCAGTCTTTCAACTCCTTCCAATTCTTCTTGAGAGTGTTTCATATTTTTGAGGTCTTGTAGATTTGTGGGAACTAAGATTTGTAGTGTTCTTCCTAGAAATATTGTGTTAGTCAGGTCATAGTATTTCCTTGTTTGAAATGTGGTTTATTGCCTTTAGTCTTTGCATTCAATGGATTGATCGATTAGTATAACTCTTTGGTCAAATCCTTAAATGCTTTATATTACTTGAGTTCACATCTGTCAAGTTGAATTTTATATTCAGCAGGGGTCTTTTGTGATAGAACACAACATTGTCCTTTCTTGGTCGCAATAATTTATGAGTTTACTGCTCATTTTTTAGCTTCTCAATGGCTTTGTAGACCTTTGATCTCTCCTATGTGGAGATCGCATTGTCTTTATGCTAGTTCACACATATTTTTTTGGTGGGAAACTGATATTTGGTAGGCCTTGGATGCTTACAACATCACCACTCAAATTCAAACAGCTTACCACCATTGTCTTTCTTACTCTCTTGAAATCAATGAGTGGTTATTTAGCGATCGACACACTCAAGGAGGAGGTTTGCCAGATAGAGCACTGGGTCTTTAAGCAAAGCATGCATAAGTGCGCCGCTAATGCTGGTTCGAGCCCTTTGGGATTTGTTTTTGGTCTCGCCCTCGCTGGTGATATGCCATCCCTTGACACCTTCTGTGCCCTCGAAGACTTTGGCACCTTCCTCCCATGTGGTGTTTTTTTCTTCCCAACCCTTGTGTGGACCTGCAACCTTCGTTGGAGAGTTTGAAGACATCTGCTAAAGATTGCTCCCCTCTATACTTTTCTCTTCCTGTCAGCAGCCTTCCACAGGCTCGTGCCTTTATGGGTGGTTATTTGGCCTTCATTTATAGTGAGCCACACACCTTCAATTGCGTTGGTAACCATTTTTTTCAAGCTGGGGCCCTTGGTGGAAGACATTTTATTTCAGATCAGCATTTTGTAAAGGCAAGTTGATTTTTAGTAGGTGTTGCATATTTCATGCCAAGCTTTCCATTTGGTAGGCGAGCATATGGTTTATGCTCTCTGCCCGTGGATTGTCTATTTGGAGCTGTATTATTGTTGTGACTTTGGGCCCTAGATTATTGACATCCGTGGAAACTAGAGCCACCATGTGCTTACCATAAACTATTCCATGCGATTCCCAGTCCACATTGAATTTGTAGGCAATATCATTTACAGTACTAGTTGGCATCATTAATGTTGTGGATTGGTGGCCCGCATATTAAAAGCATGCACAATAGTTGCATGGTGAAGGGTGCACATTTCTTTTCAGTAGCTAGCAAGGTGCTTCAATTACATCTCATGTGGCAGCCTCAATTTTAGCACTTGGACCTAGGCATTCAATTGTATGCTCGTGGTTGGTGGATAGGTGGCTTTATTAGCCACTTGATTGCCTTATACATCAAATTTCCACTAGCTTGTACCTCTTTATGATCTATGCTGGTCCATTCATAAGTTTGACCAGTACCTACGTTCGCAATCACATGGCACTTTATTGGGCCCATTTGGAGGTTGAATTCCTTAATTGCAAGATCGTTGAGTGACTTTTTTTGCAAATATGATCCATAGAGGGTGGTGGCTTTAAAGCGCATTAACTTCACTGCGTGTCTGATCTAAAGGTGGCTTCATTTCTTTGACCGACATTTAAGGAAGTGATTGCTGCGTTCACTCAATTGCTGGTAGCAACTTGTAATAGGAGATGCCGGGTCTAAGATAGAAGAGGTGTGTCATATGGTCTTCGAGCATCTCTTGCACATGAGCCATAATGTGGAATGTTAGTTCTGATATGGGCCACATCAACACTATTTTTTAGTGACTGATATTGTAGCCATTCAGTCTAACCTTTATGTGTCACATTTTTCTTTTGGTCAGCGCTAATATTATTTGGCCATTCTATGAAGATTTCCACACTTTGTATTTAACCTGGTGCAACTTCTTCTAATGGAATTGGTTTTGAGAAGCCCATACATCACCGACAAGATGCTTTGACTAATTATGCTACTGTGACAAAGGTATTTTCTGAAAAAATTTTCCATTTCATGCCACTTTAACTATCTTGAAGTTAGAAGTTATTTCTATTTTCTCTTGGCAAAATTACTATCCGGGAATTGTAAAAAAAGTTTGTATCTATTTTTTTTTGGGGGGGGGGTGTATCTTTCATATTTATTGCAGCTCCTTTTGTAGCATGTCATTTCCAATTCCTTCATTTTTAGGGGCCAAGTATGTGCTCACCTTTATTGATGACTTCTCCAAGTGCACATGGGTGTACTTTTTAAAGTACAAGAATGAGGTCCTTCAACACTTCATGATCTTTCTTGCATTTGTGGAGAAGCAATCATGATATTCCCTCCAAAAGATCGACACAAATAATGGGGGGGAAGTATGTCAATCAAGCATTCAGGGAATTCTGTCATACTCAAGGTATTCTTCATTGGCATACAGTGCCATACATGCCTCAGCAAAAAGGTGTGGCCGAGCGGAAGAATAGAACCTTACGGGAAATGACTAATTGCATGCTTCAGTCTTGGGCCATGGCTCCAACTTTTTGGGCAGACGCTGTCAATTGTGCCAATTAAATTCAGAGCCGTATGCCTCACAAGGCAGTACTGAATAAGACTCCCAAAGAGGCTTGGTCTCATGTCAAGCCCCAAGTATCCTATTTTAGAGTATTTGGTAGTGATGCATGGACATTCATTCCTGATAATCGGCGCAAAGCAATGGAGAAGAAAAGTCAGTGATTCATATTTGTTGGCTATTGTGAGGATGTGAAGGGATATCAGTTGTTTGATCCTATCACTCAATAGGTTCATTTTTGTCGTGATGTCCACTTTGATGAATCCTTTACTCAGAAGGATTCTTCATCACAAGCCTCTCCCTCGCTTCTTCCACATTCTTCTTCTGAGGATGTCTTTCCTTTAGATGATGATGATGTTGTCAATGCTCTTGGTGCTATCATTCCTGAAGATGGTATTGATCTAGTTGTTGATATTACTCCATCTTCTTCCACTCCACCCACACCTAGTAGACCTTTATGGGCTCGAACAATTGTTGAGGAAGCTGGTCCTCTTGCAGGTGATCCAACAGCCACTCATCGCACTTATTCCCAAACTTTAGGTTTCAGTCTTTTGAGTCATGCAGTCTCTACTGATCCTCATAATTTTTTAGATGCTTCAGGTATACCCAAATGGGATAATGCTATGGACAAAGAGTATTCTTCTTTGATGAAGAATCTATTGGAGATTTGCCAGCAAGTCAGTGCTGACTATATATTTTTCATTGATGACAACATATGGTAAGTAACATGCATGGAAGAATTATGCAGTAAGCTTCTAGTATATATAGCATGGACATATTATCGACATGATATCATGGACATAGAGGTTAACTGTTAGTACAAATAGTTATATACCAACTTGTGTCAGCAGTGTTCCTGACAGAGTTATAGTCAGTGTTCTATGAATGATTGTCCGTACAGTTATCATGGAGCCTTGCACATTTGGATATGTTATTGAGACATGTTAGTGATGTTACATTCATGGATGTAGAGTTTGATGATTAGTAGAAGTGAAGTTATGTAGTCGCTATTCTCTAGTACCATTTTCCTTTGTTTATTCAGAAGAGCCGACAGAGATTATATTGGTTCAGGAGTTGCGGCTATCATTTCGGTATGCACCCTTGGATTAGTGCTTGGAGAAAAGTTAGTAATGTTTGGTTAAGACCGCATGATGTAATTCAGCTTGAGGAGAAAGTTTCAGTTACTTTGGTAGAGCCGACAGTGTGTAGCGTGCGTCTACATTTGTTAATATTGGACAGGTCCCAGAATATGTTGCATGCTTAGTTGAACTAAAATAATTATTATTGGAGTATGTTATGGTTTCTCTAATATGATTTCAAAGTGGTTCTAATAGGCTGACTTGATTATATCATTTAGTGGAAAGATATTTATAGGCAGTCATTTGTGATTTCTATGGTATGGTTCAGAGTTGATTGTGAGGAGCAGAGCAGAGTGTGCGAAGTGTTGACCCATTAGTAGAAGGTCTATGTGACCAAGTAAAGTGTTTGTGCTATACATTGGAACTGATCCAGACAACAAGTCAAAGCATAGTTCACCAAGATCCAGATATAGTGTGTATCTATTATTTAGAAGGTTGTAGCCTTCACCCCTTTGAGCAGTGTGCTCTTAGACAGTGTGTCCTCACCCCTAACAGGGTTAATTGTAAAAGACTCCTAACAGGGTCCGACCGTTGACCAGGTCACTATACTAATTATATTGTAAAGCAACTCCTAACAGGGTTAAGGATCTTCTAACAAGGATCATAAAACACTAGTGCAGATTATTAGTGGGTGTCAATTCCCACCAGGGTTTTTACCTATTTGGGTTTCCCCGTAACCAAAATATTGGTGTTGTGTTCAAGTGTTCTTTCATTGTGTTTATGCTTTATGTTTAAGTATACTTAATTGGATAAAGAATTGAATCTTTTAGATAATTGATTCACCCCCCCTCTCAGTTATCTCTTGGGACTATTCCTAAAAATTGGTATCAGAGCTAAGTGCCTCAGAGAGAAAGTTTAACAACTTGAGGTTGATCAAATGGCATTCTTTAGAAAAGACAGTCCTAAGTTTGATGGAGATAATTATCTTGATCGGAAGAACAAGATGATGACATATTTGCAGTGCATTGCTTTTGAAGTTTTTGAAGTGGCTATCAAGGAAGTTGAGATCCCCTCTCTAGTAGATCTTTCAAAGGATGATGCTACAAGCAAGAATAAGGATTTGTTCCATCAAAATGCAATAGCAAAAGAAGCCCTTATCAGTGCCCTATCTAATAGTGATTTTTTAGAGATAAAGAAAGTAGACACAGCCTACAAGATATGGAAGCACCTAGAAGACATATTTGAAGCAGATAAAAAAGAAAAGGATGCATGCAAAAAAACTTGGAAGAAAAGATACAATGCATTAGAGATGCTACCTAAAGAGAACATCAGAGCTTACAACCAAAGGATTAATGAAGTAGTTGTAGGAATCAAGAACAATGGTGGAGAGATCTCGGAAGAAGACATTATGGATTTAATTGATGACCACTCTCATAGAAAAGTATGAAAACAAGATCAACATACTTGATGAGACCATGTAGGTTACATCAAATTTCAAAAAAGAGACCTTGATCAACAAAATTTCAGCTTTTGAGATTTCAAGATTGAAGACAGAACCTAAAAGTGAAACAACCTTCAAAGCATCAGTCCATGGTAAGAAATTTGAAAGCACTTCTCGTAGTTTTGATGATGATAATGAAGAGAAAACACTAGATGATTTCATTGCTATGATTGGTAAAAGAGCAAAGAAAGGAAAAGGGAAATATGAAGGTCAATTGCCATTTAAATGTTTTTCATGTAATAAGATTGGTCACTTTGCATCTAAGTGTCCTACAAGAGTTAGAAGATACCAAAATAACTACAAGCCTAAGTATAAAAAGGAATGCTATTATGTTGGAGATGGAGTATCAGATGAAGAATAAACAAAAGAAGAAATTGGATTCATTTCTCTTGAAGATGAAGAATTAGCTTTGATTTCACAAGCTAACATCGGGACAAATTAGATCATTGATAGTGGTTGCTCACATCACATGACAAGAGACAAAGATAGATTTGTTCATGTGGACATATATAAAGGAGGCATGGTTAGATTTGGAGACAATACTCCCAAACCCATCATAGGTAGAGGAGCCATCACCTTGGATGGAAAGAATAACACTGATGATGTTCTTTATGTTGATGGTTTGAAACATAACCTACTAAGTGTTGGGCAGTTACTTGAAAAAGGTTACAGATTGGAATTCAATGGAAACAAGTGCATCATTAACAACAAAGAAGGAGAAATGATTGCATCAGGATCAAAGACCAAAGGTAATGTTTTTCAGCTTAATCCAGAAGAAAGTTGTTTTGTTGCTAAAGTAGATGACAGTTGGTTGTGGCACAAAAGACTATGTCATATCAATTTTGATAACATAGTAAAGATCAGTAATGTTAAGGCAGTAAGAGACCTACCTAGCATAGCAAAGCCAGTTGATACCATTTGTAGGGAATGTGTAATGGGGAAGCATGTGAAGAATTCATTTAAGAGAAAGCTTAATTCAGTAGAGAACAAGTTGGATCTGATTCATACAGACCTATGTGGACCAACTCAAACAAGATCATACTATGGTGAAAGATATTTCATTTTTTTTGTAGATGATTATTCTAGAATGATGTGGGTTGCATTCTTGAAAGATAAGACAGAAGCATTTGAGAAGTTCAAAATATTCAAAGCTAAGGTTGAAAATGAATTTGGACTAAAGATAAAGTGTCTAAGATCAGATAGAGGAGGAGAATTCACCTCTGACAGATTCTATGAGTACTGTGAGGAACATGGCATAAAAAGATAGTTAAGTGCACCTAGAACCCCTCAGCAAAATGTGATTGTAGAAAGAAGGAATGGGATTATCCTTGATACAACGCGCACCATCATGATTGAATGAAAAGTTGCACACACCTATTGGAGAGATGCGGTCAATACAACAGTCTATACAATCAATAGAATACAATTAAGGCATGTCATAGACAAGACACCTTATGAGCTATGGTTTGGTAATGTTCCCATAGTGAAATACTTCAGAATCTTTGGAAGCAAGTGCTACATCAAGAGGGATGAAGCAATAGGCAAGTTTGATGCAAGAAGTGATGAAGGTATTTTTCTTGGTTACTCTACTAAAAGTAAAGCTTATAGATGTTTTAACTTGAGATTGAAGAAAATCATTGAAAGTGCTCATGTTAAGATTCATGAAAAGTTTATGGTTCAAGAAAGATATCATGATTAACTCACCTATGATTGAAGAAGAACCCAAACCTTCCACTAGTGAGATAGTTGTTGAATAGATGTTTGATAGTATCAATGTATTATTCAATGACCCAGAAACAAGTGAAGAGGAAACTCAGAAGGAAGATGGGTCAGTTTCACCTAAAGCTCCAAAGTATACATCTAGATATCACTCTAAAGATGACATCATTGGAGATCAGAGCAGCAAAGTCACAACAAGATCAAAAACAAAGAATTAAGCAAGCAATGAGGCGGTATGTTTACTATTTCAAATTGAACCTCTAAGTGTTGAAGATGCATGTAATGATTTAGATTGGCATGATGCTATGAAAGAGGAACTAGATCAGATTATCAAGAATGATACTTGGAAATTGGTCCCAAGATCAAGTGATAAGAATGTGATTGGAACAAAATGGATATTCAGAAACAAGATGAATGTAGATGGTACAGCAATAAGAAATAAAGCAAGGTTAGTACGTAAGGGATATGCCTAGAGAGAAGGCATTGATTATACAGACACATTTGCACCTGTGTGCAGATTAGAAGCTATTAAGTTGTTTCTAGCTTATGCAACAATCAAAAACTTCAAAGTCTATTAGATGGATGTCAAGCCAGCATTCTTGAATGGAGAATTGAAAGAAGTATACATTGAGCAGCCAGAAGGATTCACCTTATCAGACGGACCTGACATGGTATGTAGATTGAAGAAGGCCCTCTATGGACTTAAGCAAGACCCATGAGCTTGGTATGAGAGACTGTATGGATATCTAACAAAGATTGGATTCAACAAAGGAGCAGCAAATTGTAATCTATTCATAAGAGAGACATTTGAAGGTTTACTACTTGTAGCTATATTTGTTGATGACATTATATTTGGAGGTAATGACAAACTTAGTGCTGAATTTGCTAAGGAGATGTAGAGAGAATTTGAGATGAGCATGATTGGACCTATCAAATACTTTTTGGAATTGAATGTGCAGTAGACAGAAAAAAGTATTTTCATTAATCAGTCCAAGTATGTGAAAGAGATATTAAAGAAATTCAAAATGGATGATTGCAAGCCAGTAGGGACACCTATGATAACTGGATGCAAGCTTACAAAAGAATATGAATCACCAGCAGTAGATATAACATTGTACAAGTCTATGATTGGCAAACTCATTTATCTTACTCAAACTAGACCTAATATTTCCAATGTAGTTGGCATAGTTGGAAGATTTGCAGAAGAGCCTAAACAAAGTCACCTCATGGCAATAAAAAGAATATTTAGATACTTGCAAGGCACTATAGATTATAGTCTATGGTATCCCAATTTGGAAAATATTAAGATTCATGTATATACTGATGTAGATTGGGTAGGATGCATTGATGATAGAAAGAGTACATCAGGAGGAGTAGTGCTTCTTGGTGATAGACTTGTCACTTGGACAAGCAAGAAGAAAAATTGTATCTCTTAGTCAACAACAGAAGAGGAGTATGTTGCAGTAGCCTTGAATTGTTCTACAATTGTTTGGATCAAGCAAATGATAAAGGATTTTGGAATTCAGATTGAATATCCTATTGTTATACATTGTGATAACACTAGCACTATCAATATGTCAAAGAACCCTGTGATGCATGCAAAGACAAAACACATTGAGATCAAGTATCACTTCCTAAGAGAGAAAGTAGTAGATAAATAAGTTAAGTTGGACTATGTGAGTACTAAAGATTAGCTAGCAGACATATTCACAAAGCCCTTTCCAAAGGATACTTTTGAGTATCTCAAGGAGAAGTTGGGAGTAATTCCCTTCCCTGATTCTTCTTAGAAGAAAGAAGAAAGAGCATTAGTCCTCAGGGACTTATGGATGGTTGACTACTCTACCTCAGGAGTAGTACCTATGCTTAAACTATTTAGCACCCTTTGCCATTGATGTCAAAGGGGGAGTAATATATAGTCATGAAAAAAATACGTAAAAGGAGTAATATACTAAGGGGGAGTAGTATTGAATTATGGAAGCAGTTTAGTTGAGGAAATAGAGAATGTTGAAGAATATTATAGTAGATGGAGGATTCATCCTTGAGGGATTTTTAAAGAGGAAATGGAGAATGTTATAAAAGAAATGTTCATTTGGATTGGTGGTGTTTTTCATTCCATATGTTTCCATCAATGCCAAAGGGGGTGATTGTTGGAGATTTGCCAACAAGCCAGTGCTAACTGTATGTTTATCATTGATGACAACATATGGTAAGTAACATGCATGGAAGCCTTATGTAGTAAGTTTCTAGTATATACAACATGGACATGTTATCGGCATGATATCATGGATGCAGAGGTTAACTGTTAGTACAGATAGTTATATAGCAGCTTGTGTCAGTAGTGATCTTGGCAGCGTTATAGGCAGTGTTCTATGAACGATTGTCCATACAGTTATCATGGAGCCTTGTGCATTTGGATATGTGATGGAGACATGTTAGTGATGTTACATTCATGGACGTAGAGTCTGATGATCAGTAAAAGTGAAGTTATGTGGTCACTATTCTCTAGTAGTAGTTTCCTGTGTTTATTTACAAGAGCCAACAGAGATTATAATGGTTGAGGAGTTGCACCTATCATTTTGGTATGTGCCCTTGGATTAGTACTTGGAGAAAAGTTAGTAATGTTCGATTAAGAGTGCATGATGTAATTCAGCTTGAGGAGAATGTTTCAGTTACTTTGGTAGAGCCGACAGTGTGTAGCGTGCATCTATATTTGTTAATATTGGACAGGTCCCAGAATGTGTTGCGGGCTTAGTAGAGATGACATAATTATTATTGGAGTATGTTATGGTTTCTCTAATATGATTTCAAGGTGGTTCTAACATGCTGACTTTATTATATCATTTAGTGGAAAGATATTTATAAGTAGTCATTTGTGATTTCTATAGTATGGTTCAGAGCTGATTGTTAAGAGCAGAGTAGAGTGTGTGAAGTGGTGAGCCATCAGCAAAATGTCTATGTGACCAAGTAAAGTGTTTGTGCTATACATTGGAACTGATCCAGATAACAGGTCAAAGTGCAGTTCACCAAGATCCAGATATAGTGTGTATTTGTTATTCAAAAGTTTGTAGCCTTCACCCCTTTGAGCAGTGTGCTCTCAAATAGTGCGTCCTCACCCCTAACAGGGTTAATTTTAAAAGACTCCTAACAGGGTCCGACCCTTGACCAGGTCACTATACTAATTATATTGTAAAGAAACTCCTAACATGGTTAAGGATCTTCTAACAAGGATCATAAAACACTAGTGTAGATTATTAGTAGGTGTCAATTCCCACCAGGGTTTTTACCTATTTGGGTTTCCCTGTAACCAAAATATTGGTGTTGTGTTCAAGTGTTCTTTCATTGTGTTTATGCTTTATGTTTAAGTATACTTAATTGGATAAAGAATTGAATCTTGTAGATAATTGAATTTTGTACCTGACACATAGTTGTCCTGATATTTTATTTGCAATAAGTTTGGTCTCTCAGTTCTCTCAAGATCCTCACAAGAGCCATTTTTAGGTAGCTAAGTGCATTTTGTGGTACATTTAGGGCACTCTACAGTTTGGCATTCACTACACATTAGGTGCTACTGAGATTGTGGGTTTCACTGACTCAGATTGGGCTGATGATGTTGATAACCAAAAGTCTACCTTTGGCTTTGTTTTCTGCCTTGGTTCTGGTCTAGTTGCTTGGTCTTGTAAAAAGAAAACTACTATTGCATTATCCTCAACTGAAGCTGAATATCGAGGAGTTGTCTTAGCTAGTCAAGAGATTCTTTGGCTTTGACAATTGATGATTGAGTTTGGCTTCCCCATTAATCATTCCACTACTCTTTGGTGTGACAATCAAAGTGCCATCCATATTTCTCGCAACCCTTTGGAACATCAATGCACCAAACATATTGAAATCCACATGCACTTCATTCGGCAACTCATTCAAGAGGGTGTTTTATCTTTGGAGTATTTGCCTACGGAGTAGCAGGTTGCAGATATATTCACCAAACCTTTAGCATCTCCTCACTATCTTCAGTTGAGACCAATATTAGGGGTGAAGGAAGTAGTCCTTGGGGGGTCTTGAGGAGTCCTCCTTCCTTTTTCATTTCTTTTTAGCATTTGTTTGTTCTCTCTTTTGGAGAGGATTTTTCTCCCACTGGGTTTTTCTCCTTTTCTCTATTTACGAGAGATTTCTTTGTAGTTGTACATGGGTACCTAATATGGCTTTGTTTTTGGGGACCCATATAGCCCTCTACTACATTGTTTTACTCCCTAAGTTGCACTTAAGGAGGGTGTTGGAGTAATATTGTTTAACCAATTTACTCCTTATCTAAGTTTACTTAGGTCAAGTCATAAATGAGTTAGATAGATATCTTTGAGTCCAATTTGGAATCAAAACTCTACTTCCTCCTGGTTGAGACACTTGTCTGAACCATATCCTTCCTTTCTACTAGCTCTTGCCTATTTAAGCAGAGCCTTTGTATGTTTATTCTCACCTCATTTCAATACAATATAGTTTTGAATACTTCTCTCGTCTGGTGAATGTCTAAGGACTGGGTTTTGGGTTTAGGATAGTTTATCCTAACATTCTTAACAACCAAAAATGTTGATTTTTTTGTTTAGCTCGGAAGGTGGAGTGGAGTTTCTTTAAAGTAACTTGAGTTGGATATTTAGCAGCAAATTTATTTATTTTATTCTTTAATATTATTTTATTTATTTTATTTTAGGGATTAGCACAAGGAAAGTTGCATTGATCTCCTTCAAGATTCTTCATGCATAAAAGAATTCTTTAACCACATTAGTCACATCCTTACCCATAATGTTCCACAGTTTTTTAAAAATAGCCATGGGAAAACCATCCAAGCCCAACGATTTTTCCCTTTCAAAAGATAACACAACAAATCTAATCTCCTCAAAGGAAGGGATGACTTAAAGGAAGCCATTATGGGCTTCAAAGATAACAGGAGGAATTGTGGAAAGGAGCCTTTCCTGACACTTAGGGTTTAAGGAGGAATTTGTCGAGAGAAAGGAAGAGAAGAAACCAACCATTTCAATCCTAATATCATCTTGTTTCTTGAGTCTCCCCCTAAAAAAATTAAGGGATGAGATATTGTTGGTAGCACTATGTTTAAGTCTAGTCATATGGAAAAACTGAGTATTTTTGTCTCCCTCCTTTTATCGGATAGACCTGGACCTCTGTCTCCAAAAAGTTTCCTCCTTCGCAATAACATCATGATACCTGACAAGAGCCCCATTCTCTTTTTTTCCAATGGGAGTTGGAGTAGCCTACCTCTTGGATTTTTTTCTAGATCTCCTTTAGGTCAAGCTGAATATTAGATTTGGAGTTTCAAAGATGTCCCCAAATGTTTCCTTATTCTACTTCTTGACATAATCCTTCACATTCCTTAATTTTTTGGATACCCTAAACATTACAGTACCATCCACTTGGATGTCCCACCATCCTTTAAAACTTTCCTCAAAAAGGGAGTGGAGCATCTACATTTTTTCAAGTCTAAACAGTAAATTTCTCTTTCCAGAAATTGGATCAACAACCAACACAGTAAGAAAATGACCAAAACCAATTTTAGAAAAAGAAGAGATGGAGAAAAGGTACCTCTATAGCTAGTCAAGAGAGATCAAGGCCCAGTCTAATCTTACCTGAATAAGGTCCTCTCCCACCAAGTAAAACTCATCCCTTGGAGATCAACATCCATAAGAGCTTGCTAGTTGATAAAGTCCATAAGGTCTAGTCTTCCATCCAACTGACTCTACACACCTCCATACTTCTCACAATCTATCAAGGGTGTACTGAAATCACTCATAACCAACCAGCTCAAATCAGGGAAAGTGGCTCTTCTAGAAGCAACCTTATTTAGAATTTATTCCTACTAGATCTATTATTAGGAGCATAGATATTGGAAGTCACCCAAGTAAAATCATCTCTTATGTGATTGAATTTAACAACTACAACATTACATTTAGCCAATAGAAATTTACCTCTGATATACTTCTGGTTCCAAAAAATGACAGCTCCCCCATAAGCCCCTTTCGAACTACTTCCAACAGCACCACAATTTTTTAAAATCCTTAGATTTTCAGCCTTCTCTCTAGCCATTTTGGTTTTTTGAATTAAGACTACGTAAGTTTATGATCTCTAACCATGTTTCTCAAAATATCTTGTTTATGTCCAGGCTATTCAGTCCCCTCATATTCCATGAGACAATCTTCATTTCTCACCAGGAGTGTGTTTCAAAATGATCACTTATTTCTGATCCACTATATTCTTCTTACTTTCCATCTCCCATGTTTTTTTTGTAGACTTATTGCTAAGGGGAGTCTTAGGAGTTCCAACATCTTCTTTATTCCTTCCCCTAGTGGCCACTCCAGACTAGGAGGAGGAGGAAAGGGACCCATCTCCCTCTTTTTTCTTCCTCCCACCAAATTTTTGAGAAGAGCCATCAAAATCTCCAGAGTTGGCTTTCTAGAGTTTCCTCTCTTCATTCCCCTTGTCTTGGTAGCTAGGGGAATTTTCCTCTTCTAGAAGTGAAGATTTAAAAAACTCCAACTCCTCCAAATCAATAGAGTTACTCAAAGGGGTTCCTCCCAAAATAATGCACATATGTGCATCACCAAAAAATCCTCCATTTGATCATGTTGTCCAGACTTCTTAAAATATTCCACCCTAGAATGAAAGTCTATTTGATCTTCTTGGGACCCAATACTCTCACTTATTTCCCCTTCCTAAAGGGTTTCATTTTTTATTTTTTCCATACTTGAAACTTGGACACCCCCCTTAGTCACTTCAACAGTTCTATTCTCTTTCCCTCCTTGGCCTTCCTCCATTTCCTCATTTAACTTTTCCTTTTCCTCATGCTCATTACCTTTTATCTTTCCTTCTTCCTTCAGATCATCCTTGGGTAGACCTGGATCTTCATTTCCACTACTATATTTTCCTTCATCAAAATGGGGTATCCCATTGACACTATTATCTTTAGGGTTATCATTTGTGGCTTTTACTTCTCTTCCACCCTGCTAATGGAGTTTTTCAATGGTTTATGATGCTTCCCCTAAAGCTTCCTCTTTATTCTCATCCTCCTGCTATCTGATCTCTTCAAGAATGGCCAAGTCAGAGATCTTAGGTTTCCAAACTTTCTTTGTCTCAACTTTCTTACCACCTAGATTTGAGTTTTTAGCATTCTTTTTCACCTTCTAAGGACAACTCTTGGCCCAGTGGCCAGTTTTCTTGCAAACAAAGCATGCAAAGGGAAAAGATTCAAACTCAAATTCCTAGCTCCACTTCCCCTACTTGGAAAATATATCAATATTAACAGGGAGCTCTGTAAATTGATGAACATTAGTGTAAACTCTCGCATACACCTGTAGACACTTAAAAATGGACAAGTGCTTAAAATCATCAAAATATCATCATAAGGATCAAATCAATTTAAATGGACATTTATTAAATCAAAATTGGACAAAATCATAAAATCAAAGGAAAAAATCAAATGATGATATTAAATAATTAAATCAAATCTTAAAAGGGGTGAAAAACACTATATAATTGATTTTAATCAATTAATTGTATAGTTGTTAAATCAAAAATCAAAATGAACCTATTCACTTACATGGCTAAATTTAATTAATTAATTGAATCTAATTAATCCTAATATCTTTCAACAAAGTTGAGCAACCAATGAAAATTGAGGACAAAAAGACACAAATCACTCAAAAAGAATGAATCTCAATCGATCATTCCAATCTTTCAATCTCAACCACTCAATTTTGTCATTTTGTCCAAAGCTTTGAGACAAACATTTAAATTGTCCCCCCATTTATGAACATTGCAAATTTTTTGACTCAACCAAAGGTAAATCATGATTAATTCACTCTGCCCCCTACCCTTGGAAATGTACTATAAATGAGAGGCATTTTGAGAGAAATAATAGATCTTAGAATTAATTTGCAAAGAATAATTACTATAGTCAATTTCTTGAGCAATTAAGAGCATTTGAGAGCATTTATCATTTGCATTTCAATTTATCTTTGCATAATGGAGAATTATGAGCTAGATTAAGCATTGCAGCATCATATTTTCTCATTTTAGAAGTGTCAATAGTAGAGAATACAAAGCTGAGAGCTCTACTTACCACATCTAATTAGAGAACCATGAGATGTTATGGATATTAAATGCATTTCTTAGTTTAAATTTGTATTGCATTTGCTTTGAATTGTTAGTTAATAGTCCTAATTTCATGAAGGTGAATAGCATACACATACAATACCAACCTTGTCTTGGTTGTTGTCATAGGATCAATGTTGAGCAGCTCCCCAAAGGAAAAATCCAATCCTTTCAGCACATCTTCATTCCAGTATTCCAAAGGGAGGCCTAGAAATCGCACCCATGTAGGCGCAGAGATGAATAAATTTTCATTGAAATCCATCTTATGCCCCCATTTCTTAAGAGCTAGGACCAACTTACTAAACATCCATTGGCCCCCGCAAAGCACAAAATAAAGATCTTCCTTATTTGAAAACTCAAAAGAGAGGAAGCCTTTTGGAAGAGCGGCAATGTCAACTTGTCCTTTGAGTTTCCATTTCCTTTTTATCATTGATCTAACCATCTCTATATTTAGTCTAGGCCCCAAAAAATTTCTTACCAGGATAACTCCATAGCTAAAATTGAATGGTCAATCAAGAGGTAAGGGATAAAGATTGAGAACTCACCCTTTTGTGGATCTGATTTACATGTCCCTTCCAAGAAGGAATATTTTATGCTTGGTCTTTTACTGAATAGGAGGAACACTATTTGGGAATACCTGTATTATCTGCAGCCTTGATCCCCTCAAGGGAGTCACATGATCTTGTGCCCCCTTTACCACCTAGCTCGATGGAAACCCCCATTTCATGGGTCCCCTCTCTGATTAGACTCATCAGAGGCTTCCACTGACTTTGTGTTGTCCTTACCTCCCGTAGACACCAACGCTCTGCCCATGTTGGAAGTGTGAATGCCCCCATTGTTAGTTTTCCCTCTCGTCTACTCCATTCAAATTTCACTCTATTCCTTGTATTTTAGGTTAATGGTTAAGGTTTGTGTTATGGTTAGGATTAGAGTTAATATTATGACTAGGGTTTAGCGTTAGGATAAGGAATAGGATCATAGTTCAGGGTTAGGATTAGGATTAGGGTTGAAGGTTAGGGTTTAATATTTAGATTAGGGTTGAAGGTTAGGTTTAGGATTAGGGTTCATAGTTCCATAAATTTCTATAATCTAGAATCTAATATGAAGAATGTACACTTAAACTCCTCAGCTGAAAGGTCTAATTATTTTGAACTCATAATTGCTCATAAATATAATCCATATTATCTTTTTCCATTTTATTTCTTTTAATCCATATTACCTTTTCCATTTTATCCATTTAATATAATCCATATTATCTTTTTCATTTTATCTTCCTGCCTGTAGAGAAAAAAATGGGAGCTTTGGAACACTGTATGGACATTCAGAATATGGAGGAAAGATTGCAATTTGTTGGCCAAAATAATCCAAAGAAATGTGGTCTACATGAGATGAAAAATGGAGTTGATGAGAAATATTTAGACCCTTTTTAAGAAATTGTATTAGTTTGAGATGTATGCCAAAAATAAGAGAAAAGGGAAGTCATGCAACCGTTTGGAAAAAATCCTCAAATAAATGGAATTTCAGAATCGCAATGGTAGTAGGATATGCACAAACAATTCCAATTGCCTTTTTTCTTACAAGCTACAAATGCAAGAAATAGGTGCATGAGTTATTTGACAAAATGCCTCTAAGAGATGTGTTCTCATGAAATGCATTAGTTGTAGAATATGCTCAAAACAAATATAATGGGACATGGTAGACATGCATGTAGTCATATGATTGAGCAAAGGAAGGAGGGGTTTTAGAATCAGAATTAGTTAAACTAGTGGTTTTATGAGATGCTTGAGCAATGAAAGCAACAAGATCTCCTTTCTGAATGGTGAGATTATCGGTAGCATTTGGCTTTTAGAGCATAGGAATTTGCTTTCCCAATTCTCTAATTTTCTAGATCAGAGAAAAAAATTAATCCACATCATAGCTCTTCTTGGTCTCGTTCTACTCTAATTGTTTTGCATGCAAATCCATTGTAAAACTAGAAACAATATGAACTAGAAATTCAAATTAAGGTTTGAGAATGGTTGAGGCGAACATCGATTCATCTTTCTACTATTGCTTGTACTTATGTAAATTCTACCTGTATTTACATGCAATGAACATCGTTTCATATTGGACAATCCTCGCCCATATTAGCTAATGCATTTTTTGGCTTTTTGAGATGCAATGGTGACACCATGGATGACTTTTTTCTTTTCTTTTTTGACTTTTTTCACTGAATGCAATGGCTATATTTTTGGAATTGTGAGTTGGCAATGGAATACAAAATGTTTTTTTTTTCTTACACCATTTTTTTTGGATGACCTCCTATAGAGGGGATTGATGCCACTGTAGGTTTAGGCCTCTCGACGTAACTAAAAAAATCTCTTTTTGAATTCAAGACATATTGATTTTTTATCAATGATTTTAAATCACTATTTTCATTGTAACCAATGATCTGAAACATTGATTGAAAAATGGGCAAATTAAATACCCAAACAATCTCATATAATCTACATGAATTGTGGATAACTCATATCAACTATGAATAATTCTCGTATAGTTATTAAGAAATTTTATTTTATCTTATTCAATAATTCTAATGAAAATTTTAATCAAATAAGACGATCTTATGATATTTGTAAGACAATTTATTTGAAAGTTTAGTACCATTACCACCTAGGTAGCCCTTGTTTTCATTACATAATTTATCAAGTAAAATTAGAGGCATTAAAGAGTATGATTTAAATTTTTAATACATTTTACATCGAGAATTGAAAAAAATAATTGACACATGATTGGACAATCCAAATGCAAATGCTACCTAGAATCTAGAAGTCAGAGTAAAATATATCAAAAGGGGCAATTGTTGTTTGTATAGTGTTGATTGCGAAATAATTTATGTTAAATACATGTAGATTATTTTGTTTCTAGATTCAACTATATTAGTTTTTTAAATCAATGTTTTATATTAGTCTCCTCTTCCAAATGATGAACCATTGAGTGTGAGCCAAAATATTGATTGAAAAACTAATAGAATTGACTCAAAAAACAATCTTATCTAATTTATGCGAATTATAGAAAATTCATACCAACTATGAATAATATTCTTATATTTGATAGCAAATCTCATTTCAATCTTTTTCATTATATTCTAATAAATACTTACATCAAATTATAGATCTTATCATATTTGTACAACAATTTATTATTAAAAGTTCATTCATAGTTACTAAGTAATCCATATTTTCTTTATGTAATACGTCCACTACAATTAGAGAATTGACACTTTGTCTCTGATTTAAAAAATTTATATATTTAATATTAAAAATATCTCACATTTTATATCGCTACATATTTTATACCCCTTGATTCTTAGCTAAAGAAATCTCCATTATTAAAAAAACAAAAAAAAGTCTCGACACATTATTGAACGATTTGATTCCTCGTGCTATGGAGAACATTTAGCGTCAGAGTAAAATTAAAAATACAACGTCGATTCCGCAGTGTTGATTGTGCAATAATTCATGTGACACTGAATTGAATAGTTAACAAATCGGACACAGACGCGATGGGACGTTTCTCTGAGATATATTTACACTATCTCTTCGTTGGCAAGCAAGAGAATCTAGAACGACAAGGCTATTCTGCAACAACAGAATACTTAAAACATTAAATATACAAAGTCAAGTACAGTTGAAAAACAGATTGCGAACCCGGTAGCCCAGGCGCAGACTTTGGTCATAATACTCCTACATGTTACCAAGTTCATACACTTCCTTCATTGCCAAGTTATTAAATCGGTTACAAAAGAAGCAGTACAACTTTTCCAACTGAGTATTATCAGATGGGTATTAAACTTATTGAACTCTCAACCAAATTCAGAGATCTCAACATTAGCGGACCTTAACAAGCGGCCGTGTAAAGCAAAGTATGCGCTCAGACGGTGATCTGCCGACCTTGCGATGTTCATCACCAGTTTTGGACTTTGGAAAGTATCTTCCCTTTCTCTGAAACGCTCTACTGAAGAGCCGTTTCACCAATTTGGGAACCCCGAATCTGTTCCGCACCTTGGGATGCAGCGACCCAAACTTAGAGTTATGAGAGAAATCAACATCTTTCATGGCCTCATCCTCCTTAACGACTGGGTTGTAGAGTTGCAGGGAAGTGGAGGTGGTGGCGAAGTGGGGCATTGACAGACTTCGGGCATGCCCATCTTTCCCAATACGAGCAGATGGCGAATGTCCTTCCCCTGCAATTGCACGATTGAGTTGCTGAGAAAGGGAGAAGAGCTCAAAAGAGTCGTAGAGACTGCTCCCACAGTCCCACACAGCAGGCGACATTGATGATTTCATCTTTTGCTGCTGCTGCTGCTGATTTACATCATTAGAGGCGTTCTGAAGAGCTGCTGTGAGCAGTCCGTCTGCGCTCGCGCGCCTGCGGTGGTGTGGTAGAGTGTACGCCATGGGAGAGGGAGAGGGAGAGTTTGTGGATGAGGGGAAGTCGGAGATAAAATGGGAGAGGATGGCGTTTTCCCACGTAAGCGTTTAGTTTAAGATGTACAGACTTCCTCGTGGAGATTTTTATTTACAGAGAGACATTGTACGAGACTTAAATGCTCTAAAAGAGTTTTCCAACGACTCCACGCCTCATCGGGTCTCTTCGTGATCCCATCTATTGTCTTTCGGTGGTGGATCCTCCACTTTTTACCTCAATAGTTGATTAATTAGAATTGATAAGTATGGTGCACTCGACTTCACAAATTAACAATTATTTCAGTGAAAAGTGCTTCCACCATGGGAGGCACACTCAAGTTGTTTATTTGAGGTGCGGGCTATCTTTTCAATAGAATGCATCATAAAATTAAAATATTATTTTTTTCAAATTTGTAAAAATACAGTGATTTTTTTGCAGATTTTTTTGTTGTTTTTACCGTAAATCTTTCCGAATGAAGAATTCATCCTGAAAATTTCTTAAAATTTCGCTGTATTTTCCAAATTTCCAAAAAAAGTCAATGGTGCATTCTGTCGAGAGGATAGCCGTGTCCTTTATTTGATACATTCAAATTCATTTAATAATTTGATATGAATGTATATGTTATAGGCTGAATTTCTTTGGCTAAGAGTCAAGGATTAAAGAGTGTAGTCTAATAAAGTCATCTTAAGTACAATCTCAAGCCTATTTCTTTAATGTTGGGAGGAGCGAAGAGGGAGGAGTGGTGGTGGGGGTGTTTTGCATTCAATAAGACTTAATGATGAGCTCAATTAGAATGATTCAACTTCACTAATGAAGTGACCGTGTTAACACAAAATCTTATATCTTTTATTTAAAATTTGAACACCATTTACAACTTAAACATAATGTTTTTTAAACTAGCACTTGCAACTATAGTAGGTGCAAGGGATTGAAGGAAATAGAAGATAAGCATACGATAAAAAACTTCATTAATATTCTGATCATTCAATACAATTATATAACATAGTAAACAGTTAACCATAACTGTTAACTACTTACAGGTATGGAGGTGAGCAGTTAACCGAATTGCAATGTATTTTGCCAACATTCCCCCCCTTAATACATTGATCCTAAATGATCATACTTACATTGCCCTAGGAACCCCCCCTTAAGGCTTACATAACAAAACATGCTATTTAAATAATACGAATACATATTTTGTGAAAATATTCTTTTGAAGTAGTAGATCCTAAACCAAGAAAGGCTCCATCAAGTTGTCTTGTGACCCTCGAAAAGGTTTAGCTTCAAGTTGTGTTCTAAAGCTCTCAATCCCGAACTCTCGAATCACAGTCTTGAATTATTCAACAAAGATCCCTAAGAGATGTGACAAATCTCTATCATTGTCTAGTGACCGCGAAAGGGTATAATTCTTGATCATATACTTTGAAGCTCGCTGGACAACAATCTATACTGAGCACAATATCAAGTCTCAAACCTTGTCTCCAAAAGGAATCTTCAACAGACATGCATTCTGCAAACTTGTTAGCATTATAAAGCTAAACAAAAAAAAATAGAAACAAGAAAGCCAAAAATGCTTCTCATGCATAACACCATCTCAAAGCGAGAAGCTGACTTGAGATGATGGAAATTCCTCCATCCTTTGATGATGTCAACCTCCAGATATGTAGGTTACATATTACCCTCCAAAAGTAGCACTAGAGGATGAAATACAACCCTTGAGAGCCGAATTGAAACACTTCTGGACAAGTTTTTTGTTACCAAGGTCATTATGAACATCCTTAATCACATTGAATGTTGTCTCCATGACAATGATACGAACTTCAATCCTAGCTACAATTATTTTCAATTCCATAACACATTTAAATCATATTTTGATGTGTAAATCATATTTTGATGTGAAAAGGCCCTCTTATATAAGCATTAATTTGCATTTTCTATCATAGGTATGAAAATATAAGATATTTGTAGACCCAAACTTCCAACCACATAAGCTACCCTTATGACTCCAAGACTTCACAAAACCCAACAACAAATAAACTCTCAAATACTCTTATCTTCGAGAAACCCTAAATATTTCAAGTAAACTCAACATAAAATGACTTCTTGGCTTTCGTGTCAAACTAGGCACTCTACATCTGCGGTTACACCAAGTACCATTGGTTCTTCAACATAAATCTCATTCTTGGCCTGCATTAAAATGATAATCTCTCGGGTCTCTCTTTCAAAGGACTGTTGAAATATTATATTACTATTTCTACACAGCATAAATAAACTCACCAATCCCCCATTCGAAACTGACATTAGGTTCTTGAAACCGTTAGGCTTAAAGCCATCCAAGAAGTAATACTCAGTTTTAAATCAATTTACTTAAAAAGAATGATCAAGAAGAAACAAGCAATGGAGCACACAAAATAATAAAGATGGAATCACTTACGAAAAAGAGCAAACACTACATACTTCATTGACATGACCGTTTAGATCATAGCACCATCACATAGTTCTCATCCTTCACTGAATGCAATTAGACATCAAATCCAAATGCTACAAAAGAGACTTCAAACACAATAAGTATGATCATTCATCAATACCGCACTAGACGCAGAGCAGGGGATGCATCTCTAAGAATAGAGGATGATATTTGTAGTCATTAAACACCCTCGCACCACCAAAAGATAATTACCAATCACTAAAAGACAGTTAGTCTTTTACAACCTATGACTGGTATCAAACTCCTAAACTAGTGACTTCAACATTGGCACATTTCACAATTAGAACAAATTGCATTATGCTTCAATTTTAAAATGTCAAAAAAAACCAAGGCCATTTCTCAGCCATCATTGTCAGTCTATGATTATATCTCTTCCGTCAAACACCCTCTCACATTCACAAGATCACCTATGCACTCTGATACCAAATGAAGGAAATAGAAGATAAGCATACAATAAAAAACTTCATTAATATTCCGATCATTCAATATAATTATATAACATAGTAAATAGTTAACCATAACTGTTAACTACTTACAGGTACAAAGGTGAGTAGTTAATCGAACTGCAATGTATTTTATCAATAGGGATTTGCTGATATGAATTTAAAGAAAAGCCATCAACATCTTGTCCATGCACCTAACTATTATTATCCTTTTCCTCAATCTTTTAGGATTTTCCATAAGATAGATTATTTTGATACACCTGAAAAATAAGTATATATCTACGTAATAATTAAACTCCTATAAAGATAAGAAATAGAAAATAACATTCAGTTTAATTTTAATTTTATTTAAAGGATGAGACAAACCAAAATTTATCAATCTAGATTATGCAATTAAATGGTCCTACAATATATCCTTCTGCAAATAAATTCAAAATGGTTTGTCTAGCAATTGAAAGAAGAATCTCTTTATAAATTGCCAAATTACACATTCGTTGCTTCATGGGTCAACCCACAATAGTAGGTTACACTTTTTTGCCTGAACAGACACTGAACTCTACATTTTGAAAAAAAATTTCAAATTCAGATGCATATTGTCGTTGAACTGTTTGAAATTAGAGTCTTTTAAGATTTTCTATCTAGATTATATATATATATATATATATATATATATATATATATATATATATATATATATATATATATATATATATATATATATATATATATATATATATATATATATATATATATATATATATATATATATATATATATATATATATATATAGAATTGATTTGACAAGTTTTTTCTTTCTCCTACGAAAACTAGTATGATGTTGAAAACGTCATTTTCAAAGAGTAACATTGTTTTCATAGAGCATAACTCTTTTTTTTAAATAGATATGAATGTGATTCTTTCTAATTTAGTTTCATAAAATCCATACAGAGGGCATGCAATTGGTTTGGCAGCATTATCATGATTAATACATATTTTATTAATGTTTAAAGTTGATTAAACCATAATTTTGACATACCTTAACTACATAGCTTATAACTTGTGTATTTATCGAATTTCAATTTTTTTTTTATAGAAAGTAGACTCGAAGGCAGAGGGCACTTTTGTTTTTCAAAAAATTTTCCCCTTTTCTACTATTATTCATTGAACGTCAAACTCAGAGGTTTATATTTGATAAAAAAATCTACATTCGATTAACGTAAAAAACCATATACATAATAAATTTAAAAATTGTCAAATCTATAATCATTATAAAGCTCATTCTGAGTACTTGTGCTATGCAAAAGGATGTCTCCTTATTGTTCCATTTGATCCCCACGCTTGAGCCCCGAAGCCATGAAATTCTCAGAATTTCTTTAAAGTTTGCAAATATGACCTAATCAAGTACTTTCGATCGAAAGTACCTAGTTTCAATAGAAAGTACTTTCTATTGAAAGTACTTTATATAAAACAATGCAAATTACCCATTCTCAGGGACTTTTGATAGAAAGTACTTTTATCGAAAGTACTCAGTTTTGATAGAAAGTACTTTTGATAGAAAGTACTTTTATCGAAAGTACTCAGTTTCGATAGAAAGTACTTTCTATCAAAAGTATTTGAGTAAATATGTGCTCTCGTGATTTTTGGGACAAATTCCTTCCTCCAAAAAATTGTAACCCACTATTGTGGGTTCACCCTGAATGTGTAAACAAATTTCAGTATTAGCTCTCTTCAATGAATTTCACCCCAAATTTCACCTAGACCTCTTTCTATAATACATCTAAATTTGCGTTAGGGCCTAGTCTGTGTAATTGCATTGAGAAATTAGAAGAATGAGATGAGAAAGTGGACATGATTTGAGATAGGTTTGTCTATGAAGGGGAATAAATTACTCAAAGATAGAAATTCTTTTGAGGTGGAGGTTCAATTTTTTACCAAGGGTAAAGAGGGTAAGCTCTCAAGGTCAAATAGAGCAATGGGGGCTATAATATTAGCTCGATCTAACACTTATGGGAAGATGTCTTAAAGGTAATAATTCATCACTTCACTCTTGATCATCATTTTTCAGCTATTTACATTCATCATTTTGCTCTCCTAAATCATTTTAGGCAGCAGGATAGAATCTTGTTTCTATTTTATCTATTATCATCCTTGGAATTGGGCATTAAAGATTATCCAAAGAACTAGAACAATCCTATCTTATATGAAGGAATAATTTTTCTATTGAAGAAACCCTTTAAACTCACTATGGGGAAGGGTAAGATTCCCCAAATGGCGGATAAATCTAATATGGAGGATATGGAGTCCCTATTTTCTAAGGAAAGTGGCTAGAATACCAATGAAATTGAAGATTTTGATGATGATTGGGAAGAGGAAAAGAATAAGGATGGAAATAAAATGAATACAAATAAAAGAGATGCTTCCCCTATTTCTCTATTGAAAGACAACTTGTTTGGTTGTGGAGAAAAGAAAGGAAAAAAGAAGGTGAAAAGGAATGCAAAAAAAATAAATTCCTTGATTCATCTTTGATGGAGGGGAACTGTGACATTTTGAGGTGTTTGGAGGAGTCTTTACCTATCACTGATGGAGAGGGGATACCCACCTTCCAAGAGACCTAGAATATGACTCAACATTGCTTAACTTAGAGAAAGATAATCTCTCTGATTTGCTTGTTGTGGCTGGAAATGTTACTATTGATAATTTTAAAATGTAAAAGTTATTATTTCATGATATTAATGAGATAAATATCACTATCTATAGTCTCAAAAGTAATTTGGAGAGATATGGATAGTTCATGGTTGGAAAAGGGAGGCAAAAACATGGTGGCCTCTCTCTAAAATGTGATGAAGGATATTGATCTCATGAAGAGATATTTTCATGATAGAATCACAAAGATGTAAATGAATTATAAAAATATTAATGACAACTTGTTCACCATGGTTAACTTTAGCTATAAGGTAGCTTCTAACAAAGGCATCTTCTATGTACTCATTTCATTTGCTGAAATGGGTCTTTCAGGCAATAAAAAATTTGAATTTAAAATGTCGTTCTATTTCTGCTAAGGTTGATTTCCTGCAGGAAAGGTTGGAGTCTGGTTTAAATAATTTGGATAGCAACATGGACAATGACAAGGACAAGAAGGTGCAAGAAATGCAAGTTAGAATCACTAGTACATTTTGCACCATTTTTCTACCAAAATTTTCGACCATGAAATAAAAAGGTTTTGGTTGGTCGGATTATAGAAGGTAAACTTTCTTTTTTTTTAATCCATGCCCGTGTTAGTCAAAATTTTGACCACTACCGTGTACATCAAAATTTCAACGAACACGACCATAACTTTTTTAAAAAGAACTCATTTCTAATTTCATTATCACCACAGTGAATTGTTTGAAGGGGTAGTGTGTGAAACCTCATCGGCCAGGGTGGATTTGGCGCTGTGTATAGGGGTTGCATTAGAATTCATTTCTCATTTGATCATTATCACCATGACAAATTTTTTCAAGGGGCAGCACGCAAAACCTCATCGACCAAGGCGGATTCGTCACTATGTATAGGGTTTGTAGTTTTTATCTAGACTTGGGCCTTTGATCTTCGAGCTTGGTTTTGGAAACTTGGATTTTCCTCTCCTTATCAAATGGAAGCTCATTGAGGTAGGGATTTTTTTTTTATCTCCTTTGCATTTTGATAGAATACATTGCATTTGATCATTTGATTGAATACCATCATGTATTTTGAGGGCACATCTTACTGTGATAGTCATTACTCCATGCTCTGTTGTATCCATGGCATTGAGTTCATTTCTTTGGATGATTTGATTATGGAATTTGTTGTGTTAGTGAACTAGGGAATCATGTTAATGTGTGTTCATTAGATTCTCTAGTTACCCACAAGCTAGGGCATCTATTTATACAAGCTAGGGTATCATTGATTATTTCCTATCAATTATATGGTGCCGGTAAGTCTTTCCCAGCCCACACAATGGTTATTAATACCAATATGAATAGACATGGTTAGCATCATTTCATTATCGATTGATTGGCACTGTTTCATTATCTTACACAGTGATACGAATAACCACTAATTAGTGATTATCGTAACACATTAACAATGTGTTACGATAACCATCAATTACTGGTTATCGTGTGATCAATCAATTGACTAAGTCGATCTTAATAGTGACTACATAATATATATAATGTGACTGCATAATATATTAATAGTGACTAGTTAATTGACCCTATTCCAAAGCTCCCATTTTGGCACAAGGAGGGAGGATGCTGGCAAAGGTTTTGGAATTTAGCTTTACACTTGCCATTTGCATTTGCTTGAAAATTTCTAAAGCCTTTTCAAAAAATCCATTTTGTACATAGCCCGTAATCATGGCATTCTATGATACCACATGTATTTGATGCATTTTGTCAAAGAGTTCACGTGCCTTGTCTATAGTTCCACATTTTGCATACATGTCTACAAGGGCAGTTGCAACTACAACATCTAACAAAATTTCTTTATCTTTTATGCTTTGATAAAAAGGTTTGAGATTTTCCTTCCTCCGTGTTAAAATGATGTTTATTTATTTGGTTACAGTAAAGGGATAAAAACTCTTGGCTCCCTCCTCCATCAAGCATGTGGCTTGTCACTCTATGTTATTTCCTTTTAAAGTTTATTATTGTCACTATGTGAAGAGTACAAATATGTATTTGGTAACATTGAAGGATGAGAAAAATGGATTTAAGCAGAGTGTGGTTGTTGAATGCCATATGGATACTAAACCTTATCCTGCTAAAAGCCTAGCGCTACTTGGCCTCAATCTAAAACTAGGAAAGGGTGAATTTTGTCAATAGGTATCTAGCAATACACTTCTTTTTATCGAGAAGGTATGAATATCAAGTGATAATACTATCCAATTTGAATAAAGTAGCTTAGAAAATCCTTGATATAAGATCACAAGAGCAAGGAAGAACTAGCTTCAACTTATGTGTCTATAATGTCTATTATTCTCAAATAGGAGCTTTGAAATCCTGTGATATAAGATCACAAGAGAAAGGATGAGATTGGCTTCCGCTTATTTCAATAATATCTATTGTTTTCAAATAGGAGATTGGAAATCCTTCTTATAATCGAAGGATGAGATTGGCTTCAACCTATGTTAATAATATCTATTATTTTCTGCTCATTATTTTCTTCATTGGTGTTTCATTTTTGCAATTAAATGAAGATTGACCTATTACTATGCTTAATGCTTAAGAATTGATGATTTTATAAGATTAAATGCATGAAAATACCAGGGACGTATCAATAACCTGATACCTCAAGTACTTATAATCAGTATGCCTGACAAACAAAGACTTAGTAGTAAAAGCATAAGGTAGATATTTGTTGCTAATTTCATGTTTATCTGTTACGTATGCTATTTACTACAAAAAAATAGAATCATTCATGAATTTATAAAGAAAGAAGAAGATTTGCTAACAAATTCTGAGGATTAATATAAAATAGATTTCTATAACAAGGCTTCAGAATAATATAGACTAATGTAAAATAGATTTCCATAAAAAGACTTTATAATAATAAATTTTATATCAGATGTGGATGTGGATGTGCAACCTGTATAAGTCATCATCATCTTTATTATTTTTTGTAGCAAATACATCTGAAGCACCAACATAAGCACCATCAAGTCTATCTAGAAATCGAAATTCAAAACCAAAGCCTCGAGATTGTTGTAGTGAACTTGTGAAAAGGTTTGATACTTCCGAATATTAGCATCACTGACACTTCTTCAGGTATATTTCATCAACTCCTCAAAATGAGCAGCCTTTATTTCAGCTACCTCATCACTATCATAATTTATAATAATAAATTTTATAAAAAGACTTTATAATAATAAATTTTATATTAGATGTGGATGTGGATGTGCAACCTGTATAAGTCATGATCATCTTTATTATTTGTTGTAGAAAATACATCTGAAGCACCAGCAGAAGCACCATCAAGTCTATCTAGAAATTGAAATTCAAAACCAAAGCCTCGAGATTGTTGTAGTGTTTGTGAAAAGGTTTGATACTTCCCAATATCAGCATCATTGACACTTCTTCGGGTATATTTCATTGACTCCTCAAAATGAGCAGCCTTTATTTCAGCTACCTCATCACTATCATCCTCATCCATTGCCTCGGGGTTCTCACTTCTTTTTCTTTCACGTTCAATATCTTGTAAAAGTGTAGAGGAAAGAAAACATGACAAATTATCTTTAGATGATGTTTGAGTTCCTACACCACCGCTTTGATGTTGATAGTCATTGTGTTTCTTTATATTAGAGATTACTTATCGTGATCCTTTGTGCTTGTTTTCATGTATTCATGATGAAAATATAAACCTTGTTAACTTTCAAAACCTGAAAACATCAAACCTGTTCTTTGAGGGCTCAATGTCAAAGATGCCTTTTATGTTGTGTTTAATGATAGTGCTTGTCATTTGTTGTTTTAGTTTGCCTTATTTTGAAACATTGCATTTGTTTACCTCATGATATTGTAAAATACTATTTTGATCATTGTAGCTATGTATTGAAGCACCCTGCTATCCTATACTTTGGAATGCTTTAATACATTAATGACTATTTGGAAAGTATTTGGTGGCACTAAAATACAAATCATTTGTGTCACTGTTTCTTTTCTCTATGATTGATTATAAATATCATGGTGTTTTATGGCACTTTCATTAATTGTGTCATGGTTGTGCTCTACTATTGTACTTAACCTTTAACATATCTCTAATGATTACAATGACGTGCACATGCTTGTACCTTATGGTTGTTCCATCTTCTAATTGTGATTGGTTTTGATATAATGCATGATATGTCAATGTCTTCTTATTGTATTTATTCTATTAGGACTTCAAACTTAGTGACATTTTCTTTTCACATGAGCATAGAATTCAAAATTGCCTCTATAGAAGAAATTGCTCATTAATAGTAGATAGATGTGTTTTTCCCTATGATCTCATGATAATGGCCATATTCAATAACTCTATAACATGATGGTTGTTCCTTTTAAGAGAGATGGTTTTTCCATTTTTCTAAAAACTACACTTTGTTGTCCTTTTGACATGATAGCATTATATGTCAGAAACTTTGAGGTTCTCTTACCTTTTGTATGTCATGGCTTCACCTCTATGTAGATAAATCTCACTCTGAAAATGATCTTCTTTTAGGAAACAATGAAATCCTCTATGGGTTCATACTTATTGTGACTTCCCATGGTGCACTATCATTGAGCTTGTACATGTATTTTTCCAATTCTTTTAAATTGTCACTGTCTTTGAAAATTAATGCCATATGTTGCTTACATTTGATTTAATTTCCATATTAATTACTCTCTTCAGTTGTATTAGGAACTTTTTCCTTAAGCATGTGTGATGCAAACCTAGATATAGATGAGCATTAATGCTCAATTGAATGATACGTTCACATAAAAATGTGAACTCCTATTAATCTACAAACTCTCATGTTAAACAACTACAAAATAAAGTCAACATAGTTAGATAATTTAATTTTAACTTTGGTTGTGTTAACAGAACTATGTTGACTTTATTTTGTAGTCGTTTAACATGAGAGTTTGTAGATTAATAGGAGTTCACAAATACTAGTGTTCCATAGTTTCCCATCTATAACTAGTGAGATGCACATAACTCGTGTACCTCATGCTAGTGTGCTTGGATACCTTGTATACACTATTTTTCATTAGACTAGACATTATCCAAATAGTGAGTATTTATATAATTGTTATAACACACAAATGGTCCTCCTTTTACACCAATTAATAGCAGTGACAGCCCTCACAGGCAGTTGGATAATGTCTAGTCCAATCCAAGCATACTAGCATGAGGTACATGAGTTATGTTCATCTCACTAGATATATATGGGCATTAATGCTCAATTGAATGATACATTCCCATAAAAATGTGAACTCCTATTAATCTACAAACTCTAATGTTAAACAACTACAAAATAAAGTCAACATAGTTCCTTTAACACAACCAAAGTTAAAATTAAATTATTCGAAGAAGGGTTTGTGTTTTGAGTTAATTGGTTTATGTAACTAAATGACAATAACCATTGTAAGGACCCACTATTAGACCATTCCAGATGACCCTAATATAACTTGATCAACTATATTAGAGTGTCTCTGTGACAGTCGATGGTGTTAGAGTAGAGTGGTTAAAGTTAGTTAGAAGATTTAGTTTGAAGACAGTGAATTCTATGCAGAACGGCCTTGACCCAAATCCAATAACTGATTGAAGGGAGGAACACAGTTGCAAGCTTAAAACCAGAGAAAGATTGTGATCCTGAAGGGAATCAGGAATCAAGAACATAGTAGCATGAGGTACATGAGTTATGTTAATCTCACTAGATATAGATGGGCATTAATGCTCAATTGAATGATACGTTCCCATAAAAATGTGAACTCCTATTAATCTACAAACTCTCATGTTAAACAACTACAAAATAAAGTCAACATAGTTCCTTTAACACAACCAAAGTTAAAATTAAATTATTCAAAAAATGGTTTGTGTTTTGAGTTAATTGGTTTATGTAAATTTGTTTTGTGTTATACTCGTATGGATCAATGGAAAGGTTTTAGTCTCTATAACCTGTGTGGATAGTTCTTATTTATATCCCTATTTCATATTCACTTTTGAAAGTATTGAAAGTATTGAAGCTGACTAATTCTAGCTCAGGTATAGTTAAATTGTCCTTGCTTCCCTAGAATGACATCTTTGTTCAAACCATTGATTGCAAACATTTTTTAAGTACTTGAATCTACAATAGAACAATAGTGGTGAATGTATGATTATTATAAGCATATGATTATATGTTATAATATTTATGTAATAAATGTAGTAATGATGGTGCAGTGCATTATTGATATAGCCTCAATGGCTCTTGTCAATGTGCCAAACTGTCAATGTGGTGGTGGGCAGCGTGTGTTGAAGACTTCACGGACATAGAGCAACCCTGGATGACAATTTTGGTGCTGCCCAAATAGAAAAAAGGTTGCTAATGTGTATATATTTAATGTTTCTAATGTAAATACTATTCATTATATTATAAGTGTGTGTGTGAATTTTGTACCTGATCTGTAGACACAACACTTCAGTAAAACATTAGAGGTTAGTCAAAATCTAAATCGTGCAATAATTGAAACCTAAACTAACCAGGTGATTTACTGCCTTCTAATAGGTGCAAGTATGATGTTCTCAGATTGTTATCGAGATCAATGACCTTGACGACACCTAAATGAAGGATTTGAATGCAAAACTGATATAAAATATGAATGCAAATTTTTCTTTTTTCTTTTTTTTTCTATGCAATTTATGATGAAAACTTGATATGAATCTATGCTAGATGAAATTGATATGCTATGAATTGATCTAACAATGATATGCTAAAATATGAATGATCCCACAAAGTTGTTTGATTTGCAAAAGAAGCTCTGATTCTCCATATAGCAATTCGTCAGCATAAGTTTGCACAATTATGAGATGATTTGTGAAGAGCTGAGGCTTGATTTATAGAAATCCAGGGCTTTGGGGATGCATGGAAGAAAGCCATAAATCACTCAAATAAACTCAACTTGATTTTTGAGTTATCTAATTATAAAGAATAATTAACTCACAAAAACATGCAAATCATGCAAAAATAACTTTTTAACTCAAATTAGAAGTTTAGATCAACTTTAAAACTCAAAAATGATGTTGAGTTCCAAAAAGTCAATAACTTGCATTGATTTTCTGATTTGGAGTCTAACTGCTCTTTGATTGTGCACATGGATAATTATGAATTAATTTAATAATAAAGTGATTTATTTCCAACTTAACTGATTTTGAAAAATAAAACAATTGATTTATGGGTTAATCAATTATTTAATCAAACTTTTATTCAAAAATAATATCATTAAATATGACAACTTGCTTTAATTAATTAAATAAGAATTTAATCAATTAATGATAGGAATTTTGATTTATTGTCAAATTTGAATAATAATACTTAGGAATAAATATAATTAAATTCAATTAAATAATTAAGTGGCAGAATTAAATCTAATTAATTAAATATTCAAAATATTCAATTAATCAAACTTTAGGATAAATGTGATTTATCGCCAAATAATCATTAAATTAAAGACAATTGTGATAAATAGGAATATTACTAGGAATATCCCCCGATGCAGAATTTATGATAATCAATTAGGATTCGATGATGTTTAGATGTGCCTTAGGTTAGGACTTCGATGTTGATTTCATTCGATGTGTTGATGTAGGAGGTTAATGAACCTATAGCCCATTTTTGGGGTATTACAATAAGAACTAATGTAGATTGGGTATCATAAGGAAATAATGGTTGTGAATACTTTAGTTGGATCGATGACAACTCATCTGCATCTATCCGCCCATCTCCACTTATCCGCGATGAAGGATTTGAGTGCAAAACGTGTCAGGCTAGGGAAAATTTTGAAATTATATTTTTACGATGCCTTCTCTGTATTGTAATCGCATATCTTTGTTGCGACCATATGCAAACATGACCTCAGGAATTAATTAGTTTAGTATTTTCATATTGTAACTAATATTTTAATATGGATATGACGTAACTTCTCTTTGCCTCAAGTGCGCATATATGGTTTACATCTTTTTTTAGAATAATTCTTCATGTTTATGGCTTAGGTGAGCCCCAATATGCTATCAATCACATGATTTAATGTATAGTGTTTTCTTGGTTATTCCATTTATTCCTTGACCTTTGAACGCTATTTGGTAATTTCAACTACACCTAAGGATCCATCAGTAGTTGTGGAAAATAGGATTCATGTTGTAATGCCCAAGCTACGAGATGGGAAAAGAGAGGCAAGAAGAGTGGAAAGAAGATGATATTCTTGAGATCATGGATCATTTTCAAGCTTCAGTGAGGCTTTGTACCATGCATTGTCTATAGATTTGTATGCAATGTTGATTTAGGCTAGAGGTAAACTACATGTGTCATGTAAACAACATGGTTGAATGCAATCTCTTTTGCACATTTTCAAGAGTTTTCCCACCAATACAAGCGTAAATAATGCATTGAACTTAATCTACAAACACTGCATGGTATGAAGTCTCGCTGAAGTTTGAAATACAAGAGCAGGTGACATGGATCCCCCACATGATAGAGGCCGCGGGGATACTCCTCCCACCCATTAGTGATCTTTATATCTATATCATGTAACATATTTCAAAGTTTTCATAGGCCAGACTACAAAATATTTCACAATAGATGACAAACATAATTGTAGGCATCATGGTCACAATCTTTTGGAGACAATGTAATTGAGTTGTATACCTAGAGGATGGAGAGCAACTTCTGCTCCTCTGATTCCAAGTTGACACTGCGGGATCCAAAGACCATAGATAAGGAATAAATTTAGAGAGCGGAGGAGGGCCATAATGACCAAAATAATACAAGATGAACCTCAAGTTAAATGAGGCAACTGCAAACATTTTAACAGATTTTTATTATTAAATAATGAAATTTGCATATACTAGTGTTCTAAGCCCCCTCATTACATGATTTATTATTGTAAGCCCCCTCTAACTTATGCATCTAGAAAATGAAACTACAACCTATTGGGATTGAGACAAACCTTATAGAACAATAGTAGCTAGGAAGGATCACTTGCCAACATCTATTGAATACATCTTTCGAATACATTTGTAGCTCATGAATACAAGGTCCTCCAATAGATGTATTCAACAGATGTTGGCAAGTGATCCTTCCTAGCTGTTGTTGTTCTATAAGGTTTGTCTCAATCCCAATAGGTTGTAGTTTCATTTTCTAGATGTGTAAGTTAGAGGAGGCTTACAATAATAAATCATGTAATGAGGGGGCTTAAAACACTAGTATATGCAAATTTCATTATTTAATAATAAAAATCTATTAAAATGTTTGCAGTTGCTAGCTCATTTAACTTGAGGTTTGTCCTGTATTATTTTTTTCATTATGGCCCTCCTCTACTCTCTAAATTTATTTCTTATCTATGGTCTTTGGATCCCGCAGTGTCAACTTGGAATCGGAGGTGTAGAAGTTGTACTCCATTGCTTGGGTACACAACTCAATTACATTGTCTCCAAAAAAATGTGACCATGATGCCTACAGTTATGTTTCTTAGATGTTGTCTCCTAGGACCCCTTATGAACCTTTACGACCATTTACGACCTCTAAGAATACATCTTAGAGGTCTTAAAATGTCGTAAAGGGTCATAAGAGGCTCCTAGGAGGGGCCAGATGAGCTTCCACCTTCACGTGGTTGGCCCTATTAAGTAGAGAGTTTTAATTAAACTATTCTCGAAACAAAGAGAAGATCAATAATTTAAGGTCTCAGTCCACAGACAAATTAAATTAGACTTACTAAGCCTCTTATTGTAGTTTGTAATAAGATTGATTTGCAACCACTAGAGACTACTCTACAAGCTTGAAGAAGCGGTATATTTTGGAAAATGAAGAGTAGAAAGAAGATGATATTCTTGAGATCATAGATGGACACAATGTTGTAGACTTTATTGATCCAAATATCTTGCAGAGGCTTGAAGAACTAGACAGGGAAGAAGGGCTTAGGATGGCAGCTAAGGGTGATGAGGATTTCACAATAGCTGACAAACATAATTGTAGGCATCATGGTCACATTTTTTTGGAGACAACATAATTGAGTTGTATACTACAACTTTTGCACCTCAGATTCCAAGTTGACACTACGGGATGGAGAACAACTTAGAACTAGAGGTGCAAAAGTTGCTCTCCATCATCTGGGTATACCACTCAATTATGTTGTCTCCAAAAAAATGTGACCATGATACCTATAATTATGTTTCTTAGTTGTTATGTCCCAGGGCCCCTTATGACCCTTTATGACCATTTACGATCCCTAAGAATACATCTTAGAGGTCTTAAAATGTCATAAAGGGTCATAAGAGGCTCCTAGGAGGGGCTAGATGAGCTTCCACCTTCACATGGTTAGCCCTATTAAGTAGAGAATGTTAAACTATTCTCGAAACAAAGAGAAGCTCAATAATTTAAGGTCTCAGTACAAGCACTAGAATTGAGTTTTTTGGCACGGGATGAGAAATTTTTGTATATCAACATGCGATAGAGTTTGGACAAAAAACTCTATCGCATGTTGATATACAAAAATTTCCCATCCATGCCGAAAAACTTAATTCTAGTGCTTGTACTACATGACTGGTGCCAAAATAGGGCTCTCCCAATCATTGACTATGACCCACTGGCAACAAGCAACATAATGAGTGTGGACACCTAAAGGCAAATATCAGATAGGGGAAAATCACCTGCAACAATAGAGGCAATAACTGTAGATACAGATGAGGATATCCCAAATCCCTAATATAATAAATATGGTGAAGAAAAAGAGTAATGCAAAAATTATTACTATTTTGGAAGATGAAAATCCAACCAAGGAGATGTTGAAGAGGACAGATGAATTGATTGTGCGAGCACGTCATTTTGAAGTAAGCAGTAATGAATCTTTAGTTATAACAAAAGTTCAAGAAAGGTTTATATTTTATACTCTTTTATGTCATGAACTAAAATATGTATTTGTTCTTGTTACAGGATTTTTTGCTTGCTCAATTATCTGGTCATGGACATCACGGTGAGGCCAGTAGTAGCATCATGCAAAATAGTAATAATTTATGCATTGACTCTTTTTAGTTTTTTCTTCACCGTATTTATTATATCAGAGATTTCTAGGATATCGTCATCTATATCTACAGCTATTGCCTCTGTTGTTGCAGGTGCTTTTCCCCTATCCTAAACATCAAATTGTGACAAAAATATCAGTAAAACTATCATAATAACTCCATGAACATTGTTTTAAGTAATTATCTATTATATGTCATGTTAATGAATATTGTTATGTGTTAATGGGGAATTTAGATTGATGTTAGGGGGAGGGGGGTGAGGCTAGATGAGCTTCCACCTTCACGTGGTTGACCTTGTTAAGTAGAGAATATTAAAGTATTCTCAAAACCAAGTGAAGCTCAAACTAACATACCTTCATTATTTAATCAATTTCATTCATTCTAGGTCTTTTCTCATAAGTGCATTTTGAATGTGTCATTGTCAGGCAACTATCAAATAAAAAACTAGAAGGGCCAATAGTCAACTTCTCATTGTCATTGTCTGGCATGATTCGGCTTCATTTTGTGAGGGTATTCTCGTATTGAATGTGTCAACCTGTCTTGGCCTAATGTGGATTATTTCATTCATTTGTGTTTTTTAGTAGGTGAAGTGTTAAATCAATTCCTATCTTCTATCTTAATTCGTTCAAACTACAGGAGGGCCTAACAGATCTATACTCAACATAGAATTGACTGCTAGTCTGGGCAATTGAACACACTGAGTCTTTGGCTTGAGAGAAAGAGTTGGGTAATGTTGTTTTTGGAGACCTGTACAATTATCCTCAATGGCCTCTTTTTTTTTAACAGATATTTTTATATATATGTAGTGTCCATGTTTTTTTTAATACAGATTCTTTTTGTGTATATGCTAGTGCTATGGAACCTAAATAAACAATTATAAATGTAATAGATAATGTCTTCGATGAAGGAATTGATGTACCACATGTAAACCAAAATCCATGCTTAATGCCATTTTGAGTAAAATGAGTTTGTCTATTAGCATATCAGATTTTGTTACACCCTTCATGACTATAATGTTTAAGTTAAATATTGATGCAATTTTCTAAAGTAGCAAGTTATGTTGTCATTGTTTTTTTTCTAGTGGTTCTGAGGAGATCAAGAATTATCAAGGAAAGATATTGAAGTGGAAAGGAAAAGTTTCTAAGAGGTTACAAATATTGATTCATCGATCAGGTATACTTTTTTTTAAGTAATCACTACAGAAATGGTTAAGTTTTCCTAAATTTTTAAAATGAGTCATAATTATTCAGTATCATATTCTTAGTTGCAAGTTGCAGGTCTTCATACCATAAATTTTAGAGTTCAACTCTTACATGGACAAAGTTGTAGGTTATATTGAACCATCTTTTATCTTTTTTGACTCTTTAGTTGTCAAAAAGATTAAATTCACATCCTAGTTGTCATTGTGTTTGGGACATAAAGCTTTATATAACTAAATTAATTCTTTTAATATTGAGATAAAAAATGTACAAATAAAGCCTAGACTAGGGACTGCATAGAAAACTATCATATGAAGAAATACTGAAATGGTGGTATCAAAGTTCCTTACAAGCAATCCACATATCAAAATCTAGTTGTAGGATTGAAAAAAAAGAAAAGATAAAAGTTCATAGGCCCATACAAGACACCCACCAAAATATAGACCATCAATTTATAGAACCCTTGCAAGATATCCCAAGGAACGAAAGGTAGTGAAAACTAGATAAATAGAAAAAAGAACATAACCATATGCTGCCTCACCTGTTTGAGGTAAGCCAAACTCGGTCCAATTCTCTTAACAATGGTACATATCCGTCCAAGTGCAGCAACCTTAAAAGATTTGCAACGGTAAAGAGAATCCCCATATTTTATCAGTATAACATAGTCTTTGGCCACTTTGGCAATGAGATTGTGAGCAATATTGATCTGGGCAAGGGCCAACTTGTAGTGATCTTTATCATATAAAGTTCATTTAGCAGATCTCCATAAAATGGATGCACATCATCTTGGCGGGGGAAATCGTCTTAGCAAATACATATGAAGTAGCAGTAGAAGCAGCAGCAGCAACAAATACATCACTAACACTTTTTGGGCATATTTCATTGACTCCTCAAAATGAGCAGCCTTTATTTTAGCTACCTCATCACTATCATCCTCATCCATTGCCTCGGGGTTCTCACTTCTTTTTCTTTCACGTACAATATCCTGTAAAAGTGCAGAGGAAAGAGAACATGAAAAATTGAAATAATAAGATACAAGTTGAGGAAAATTGAATCAAAAAATGTAAAATTCTAACAAACCAGTTCAAAAAAAACCATTAAGAAATTCATAACCAAATCTAGTTTGCAAAATCTGCCGCAATTGAAACTCACCTTCTCAATATTTTTTCTAATAGCATACTTGCAAGCCCGCTGACAAATCTCTGTAATATCAACTCCATTGAATCCTTGGGTATAACAGATCAATGCCATTAGGTATAATGAAAACTATTTTCTTGGTTGTCATACCATCCATCTCTGTCAACAACTAGTTAAGGACTCTGTCCATAGCACCACCAACATCCCCAACACTGCTTCCACGCTGCAAACATGCAAACCAATTATGCATCGCCAGTCAAAGCCTATCTCTCAAATAGTTCAAACAAAATGAAAAAACCCACAGTTTCACACAGAGCAGAGCAGATGGATTGCTAGAGCCCGCTGACAAATCTCTGTAATATCTCATCAATAAATATAATGGATGGGGCATTCTTCTCAGACTCCTCAAAAGCCTTCCAGAGATTGCTTTCACTCTCTCCAACCAAATTTGACATGATCTCAAGTCCATTGATACAGAAAAAGAAGGCATCAGTTTCATTTGCCACTGCCCTAGCAATTAAATTTTTCCCAAAACCAGAAGGCCCATAGAGCAGAATACCCTTTGGGGACTTCACACCAATAGATTTTAAGAGTTGTGGGTGTCTAAGAGGAAGCTCTACCAATTCACGGATCACCAGTTAGAATTAGTTGAACTAGACTTTCTTTGTTGTAGAATTGATTTAGTATAGAATATTTTCCAGTAGGATTTTTTTTTTAAAAGCAAGGTTTTCGTAGCATTATCTACCACTTGAGAAAAAGTTTCCATAGCTAAATTTCCTTGCCATAGTTAATATTGCTCTAAAGACTTGCAAGTTAGTAAGTCCTCGGCTAAAGGGCTGATAAACTAAATAAAGTTTCAAACATATGAATAGATAAAACTCATACAAGCAAAAGTCAGAGCCAAATTGAATAGCATTGGCTATTTGTCAACAGAAGGTCCCTGCTAGAATAGACACATTTGTCACTTCATTAAGATGACAATTGTGTACTAAGTTTCCTAATTGTAAAAGTCATCATCATCTTTATTATCTGTTGTAGCAAATACATCTGAAGCACCAGCAGAAGCACCAAGAAATCAAAATTTAGAACCAAAGCCTTGAGATTGTTGTAGTGTTTGTGCAAAGGCTTGATACTTTTGAATATCAGCATCACTAATACTTCTTCGGGCATATTTCATTGACTCCTCAAAATGAGCAGCCTTTATTTTAGCTACCTCATCACTGTCATCCTCATCCATTGCCTCAGGGTTCTCACTTCTTTTTCTTTCACATTCAATATTATCCTGTAAAAGTGCAGAGGAAAGATAACATGACAAATTGAAATAATAAGATACAAGTTGTGGAAAATTGAATAAAAAAATGTAAAATTCTAACAAACCAATTCAAAAAAAACCACTAAGAAATTCATAACCAAATCTAGTTTGCAAAAGCTGCCACAATTGAAACTCACCTTCTCAATATTTTCTCTAATAGAATACTTGCAAGCCCGCTGACAAATCTTTGTAATATCTCATCGATAAATTTAATGGACGGGGCATTCTTCTCAGCCTCCTCAAAAGCCTTCCAAAGATTGCTTTCACTTTCTCCAGCCAACTTTGACATGATCTCAGCTCCATTGATACAGAAAAAGAAGGCACCAGTTTCATTTGCCACTACCCTAGCAATTAAAGTTTTCCTAGAACCAGGAGGCCCATAGAGAAGAATACCCTTTGGGGGCTTCACACCAATATATTTGAAGAGTTGTGGGTGTCTAAGAGGAAGCTCTACCAATTCACGGATCACCAATCAGAGCCTATCTCTCAGATAGTTCAAACAAAATGAAAAAACCCATAGTTTCAAGCAGAGCAGATGGATTGCTAGAGCCCAAAGCAGTCTGGAAAATAGAACGAGCAGGGACCCGTTGGCAACAAGCAGTAGAATGAGTGTGGACACTTGAAGATAAATATCTAGACTAATCACTGATCAGGATGCTATTGGTGATTAGTCTGGATATTTATCTTCAATTTTTTTTTAAACACTCCGTGTGGCGTCAAACTTTTGACCCCAATGCGTTGAAATAATGGCCTAAATTTGACAATTCTGTGTCAAAATTTGGCGTCGTGGGTTTGGCATCTTGGTAAGAGCTGCTAAATATTTCAACCAAATTTGGTCAAAATTTGACCGTCGCGAATTTGGCATCCTGGTCGGAACGACCAAAGTTTTCGACCAATATTATTTTATATTGGTCGACAGATCGACCACTACACAAACACTTGCCAATGTTATTTTCGACCTAGATTGCCCTCATTTTTTACCAATAGTGGATTTGATCATTCGATGATTTCAGTAGTGGGTCGATATTTTGATGCACATTATAGAGACGAACCAGTTGGTTGACCATTTGACCGAGTTGGGTAGAAACTTTGACCAATAGTGCATTGAAAAATGGTGCAAAATGTACTAGTGAATGGATATGCTAGAGAATGCCATGAAGAAACATATGCAGGATAATAACATGTTCATGGGTTCTGCCATGGACTATTTTCTGACCATCAAAGTAGAGCTGGATGCTGGTTCCCCCAGCAAGAAACTTGAGGAGGATAATGAGGATATGGGAGAGGAGGGCCCGGGTAAACATACTCGGTCTGCTAAAAGGAGAAAGATCCAAGATAGAATCTAGGAGCTTTCCGACTTCAATGCTGTCATAAAAAAGATCTCTGAGGAGAAGGAAGCGAATGAAAATCGTAAAGAGTTTGCTTAGTGTTCTTGGCCCCTGGTGCTGTCCTTTTTTGGTTCTCCCTGGTTGTCATTCTTTTGCTTGTGTTGATTTTGAGGTTTTTCCTGTTGGTTTTGGTTCTAGTGGACTGGGTCCCAGTCCTATTTCTCTTTAGTATGCTTAACGTTAAATCTTTTATTCTCTACTTGTATGGGGTTTCGGGTCCCCTTTAAAACCTATTTTTTCCTGCAATCAAAAACTTTAGCTATAAGGTTATCAAAACCAATGTAAAGAGCATAAGAGTTATGACACACAAAAAAAAAGGTTCAGGAATTGAAATCTCTTTTCATTGATCTGGAATTTATTGATAAAGGGAAGAAAACAATCTAGGAAGAGAGTAGGGGTCCAACAAAGCTCATATTAAGAAGATGGTTGAGTGTATGATGCAAAAAAGATATAAAGAAGCTATTAATGAATATTTATTAACATCAAGTGAAGGCAGCTAAAAAAATTTAAAATTAAATTAGGTGTTGTTTAGTTGTTTTATTCTATTTTAATTTCATTCTTTATTTTGTGGAAGGTTGGTTTCTTGTTCTTCGATAGTTTGTTGATGGGATGTTGATGACTTCTATTTGTATATAGGGTTTCGGGTCCCTTCAAAATCTACTTAACCCTTAATCTAAAATATTTACAAGGACATTTAACTCTAATATTTGTCTACCATATTTATGAATAGAGTAGTTTGATATCTGTATAATGAATAATAGATAAACACATTAAGAAAATAAAAACTCTTGCCAACACTCTGATGAGAAAAGAATTTCATAACTTAAATTACAATTAAGAATAATTATTTGTATAATTGTAATTCCTTGAATTGCTCCCCTTTTAGCTTTTTTAAGTCAAAGGAGAAAAAATATAGAAATAGGTGTGAATAGATGTTAGCCTAACATTTTTTGAAGTTAATTATTAGGTATTTGGTAATAAGGGATGTAGAGGGTGCCTCATATCACACACGAGCTAAATTTTTACTAGTGGTTGCTTGTTGTTTATTTTCTTAACAACCAAAAAATGTTGATTTTTTTGTTTAGCTCAGAAGGTGGAGTGGATTTTCTTTAAAGCAACTTGAGTTAGATATTTAGCAACAAATTTATTTATTTTATTCTTTAATAGAATATTTCTAAGTTTGTGAGGTTGAGTAAATGAAGAGTAATTTTTTATATGATTCAAAGCCAAAAAAAATAAACAAAAATTCTTTTCTTGCAAGCTAAGTAAAGTAGTTGAGCTCTATATATGTAAGATTGTTGTAGCAAACTTGGATTGTATTGTGAAGAATAAGTTTGTTGTTAGACTGAATAGAAGATCCAATATTTGTAGTTTTCCCCCACACTGGAGTTTCCTGGGTATATCTATGTTATTATTTTTTTATGATTGGATTTTGTTAGTGTTTTTTCTTTTGCTATTATTTCTAGTTAATTAATCTAGAGTATTGATTGTTATAAATTAGATAGAATTTTTATTTTGTGAATTTATTGTGCAATTAACCTATAGCTAGGTTATGAGAAATTAACAAAAGAATCCTTATCAAAGAATGCTTGACTTGAATTTTTGAAAAATAATACAATGAACATGAAACTTGAAATGGCTTTGGTAAAAAGAGAAGGCTTTTGTACTAGTCAAGAAGATTGTCAATATTGTTGACTAATTTTTGGAGAGAGTCTGGTGTGCTTGTGTCTCTACTAAGAATGTGATTGATGATCTGAACATGCATTACATTGGTTCTTCCTTTTTAAAGGAGGAAACTAATGTTTTTAGGTAATCAAGTTTGATGTTGATTTTTGTTAAAATCCGTCCATATTTCAAATATCAAAGGTAAAATATATTATTTCCAATGTTAACAGACCTTTAAACCGTGTTAAGTAATGGCTACAAAAAAATATTTGGTGTTGTTATTTTTTGCTAGGATGGCTAAAATATTTTTAAAACATCCATCCAATAATATCTTGTGAGATACATTATGAAGACTTTCATATGGCAATCCTTGTTCTGCTTTGTAGGTGTAAAAACCCAATTAAACCCCAACAAGAAACACGACAACAAAACCAAAATATCGTAAAGTCAAACATAGATTTCTCATTTCTTAGATATTAATGATATAAGAATTGACCAAATTGTCGATGAACAATAAGTTTCTGTATGAGTTTCAAATAAAATATAGTCGACCATATTGACGATAAGAACATACTTATAAATGAAGTTACAATTAACATTACAAAAGAATTTTGACCACCTGTCGAATCAATACATCGTAAAATAATCAAGATACAATATGAAAGATAAGGCATCAGATTTCATGACCGTCAAGGTCCAAGTATCATAGTACATCACTGTTAGCATCCCTATCTCTTAAGCCTCTAGACAACATGTCCACCTGAAAATCCTAAGATGGGAGTGTGGCCCACGAGCTTTTTCGCCCAACCATGGACTGGTTAGCTCCCCGGGGCTCACTCTAAAATGGAAAGCACACCCACCTTGATCGAGGAGACTAGCATCCCAACACTGATGGATTAGAAGAATATGGTGCAACTATGAATCTATCTACTATCAATCTTTAGACTAGAAGAAATCATAATCATAGGGTGGTAGAGAGAAATGAAACAATAGCTAACCAAACATACTGTTGAAATATATGTGAATAAGCTTTGGCCAAAGCATCTTTAAAAAATTAGTTTTACTGATAGGTAAATAAACAACTAATTTACCATTCTATGTCTGTTCCATATCACACACCAATTCAAAAACATAACAAAATTTCTATTTCTAGTTTATGCAATAACTTTTCTCATTTGACTTGAATCCTGACAATCTCAATGTTTGAATCTGGTACGTTCCCGATTATTATAAAATTTCATGACAAAACACAAATTGAAACATTTCCTAATTTTTTTCTATTTACCCCATCTATTTACATAAGAGACAAGAAGGATTTTGAAAATGTTTGAGTGTTTAATCTAAAACAATTGAAACATTTCCTAATTTTTTTCTATTTACCCCATCTCTTTACATAAGAGACAAGAAGGATTCTGAAAACATTTGAGTGTTTAATCTAAAACAAGAATGAATTTTTTCTGTTAACTTAAAAAAAATGATAGATGTATGGATGTCAGGTCCGTGGTCTAGATTTTTAATAGCCCTGATCCTTATGCATAAAACTCTTGATATTGGTCATAGCTTTTACCAAATTTGAGTAAGTTTATAAATCATAGCAAAGGAGATGTATATAAAAATTAAGTGTTGATGACTGGATTCATACGCGCTCAAATATGTCTTTTTATGGCTTTCAGCAAGAAATGGGATCACTGGTAAATGGACCATGTAGGATATACAAACTAGAAAGGATAGATTATCAACTACCAAGTCGATTGGAAGAACAGTTTAAGTTACTAAAATAAAAATCTGGTTAGATCGATCCCAAAATTGGTATTTATGCCCTTTGATAAAATTGGAAGGGGAGGATCAAGGTTAACGCGATATAGAACAAATAAAGACAAATTTAAATATGTCTTGATGCAGTTTTGCTCATAATGTTCCCTTAATACTGTGTGTGTGAATTTTGTACCTAGCTGTAGACACAAGACTTCAGTAAAATATTAGAGGTTAGCTGAAATCAAAATCGTGCAATAAAGGAAAGCTAAACTAACCAGGCGATTTACTGCCTTCTAATAGGTGTGAGTATGATGTTCTCAGATTGTTATCGAGATCAGTGACCTTGACGACACCTAAATGAAGGATTTGAATGCAAAATTGATATGAAATATGAATGCAATTAATCTATTTTTTGATATTTTCTATGCAATGATATGATGAAAAATGGGTATGAATCTATGCTAATATAAAATTGATATGCAATGAATTGATCTAAGATGAATTCTAAATGATATGCAATACTAAAAAACAAGAATGATCTCACAATAGCTTGGATTCGCAAAGATGATTCTTCAGTCTCCAATTCGACAGCGTGAGGATGCAAAAATATGAGATGGATTGAGATGAGTTGAAGCCTTAATTTATAGAAATCCAGGGCTTTGGAGGTGCATGAAATAAAGCCATAAATCACTCAGATTAACTCAGCTTGATTTTTGAGTTATTTTTAAATAAAGGATAATTAACTCACAAAAATATGCAAAAGCAGAGTTTAACTCAAAATAGAGTTTAGCTTTAATTGATAATTGATAGTTGTCTGCTTTTCTGATTGTGCATGTTTTATTTATGAATTAATTTAATAATAAAGTGGTTTATTTCCAACTTAACTGATTTTGAAAAATAAAACAATTGATTTATGAGTTAATCAATTATTTTTCAAACTTTTATTCAAAAACAATATTATTAAAAATTGACAACTTGCTTTAATTAATTAAATAAGAATTTAATCAATTATTCATAGGATTTTGGATTTATTGTCAAAATTAAATAATACAATTTAGGAATAAATAGAATTAAATTCAATTAAATAATTAAGTGGCAGAATTAAACTTAATTAATTAAATATTGAGAATATTCAATTAATCAAACTTTAGGATAAATAGGATTTATCGCCAAATAATCATTAAATCAAAGATAATTAGGATAATTAAGAATATTACTAGGAATATTCCCCGATGCAGAATTTGAGATAATCAATTAGGATTCGATGATGTTCAGATGTGCCTTAGGTTAGGACTTTGATGTCGATTTCATTCGATATGTTGATATAGAAGATTAATGAACTTATAGCCCATTTTTGGGGTATTACAAATACAACTCAGTTTGACCAAACAAAAAGGAACAATTAAAGCAACAGGGTGGATTGGCTAATAATACAAAAAAAAAGATGTTGAACAACCATCCCACCTTGACAATGATCATATACAAGGAAAAGGATTTGACACATTCTGAAATAAAAGTCTTGATAACATGTTTTTTTAAATAAAAGGAAACTAACGAAACATTTAGAAGACTTAATCTGACAAGTATATCTGTTCAGTGGTCATTTGCATGATTACTTATCTGGTAAATTAATTCATTGGTCTATAATACTAGCAACCATTCTCAACAAAAGAAAAAAAATTCAACATGAGGATATAGCATTTTAGCATAGAGATAGAATGAAAAAATAGTGAACATCAAACTGGGTTAAGCTACAATTTACTCACCCGTTCACCTCCAAAACCAAAAAAGAAATAATTAAAAAGATATAAATCTAAACTGTTTAATGGCTCAAAGCAACTAAAAGGAAAATTTGGTCATGCATCTATCCAGGATAAGGATTTTCATTTTAATTGAAGCTCACCAAAATGGTGAATAATACATGATGCCTACAGCTCACTGTTATTTCCTTGAACTTCATGCCTATTTTCAGGTTAGCCCAATCAAAAGAAAAACATAAATGGTATAAATTCTTTTTATTACTCGTAGCTACTGGAAGAATAATCAAATTAACAAGCACATCTAGAGATACACAAATTCAGTTCATATAGGGTATGTTAATTTATTCAGCATTCTAAGTTACAACAACAACAAAAACAAGAAGAAAACCTGGAGTTTTTTGTGAAGTTTGTTGAGAGCTAACCCAAATTCCCCTTCTTTTCCAGTGCATGTGATCTTCCTGTGTCTTCCCCCATTCCCTTAACTTCCCATTCTATTTACTATAAAAAGAAATCTTAATTCCTCCCTTCAGCCAAGTGTCGATCAAGCCCCCCATTCAAGGTGAAATCCAGAAACATCGATGCTTAAAAACTTACACAATCAAATCCATAAACGCACTTGAACAAGGTGAAAACTCCTAGTTACTTTATAATTCCACTTTCCTTCATCCTAACTTCATGTCTCCATCGAAGCATGCAAGCCTTCGATGAGTACAAGGTATCTTCTAGGTTTAAATTCCCAGTCCCCTAAATCAAATATGTAACTCCAACATAAAAAGATTTTATTTATTTAACTTAGTCAAGGAGTGTGACTTAATCAATTTATAATTTAAATTTTAAATTCTCTAATTAAAACAAAAAATTTAATCCTTTTGCACACGTTATATATATATATATATATATATATATATATATATATATATATATATATATATATATATATATATATATATATATATATATATATATATATATATATATATATATATCACATCAGTTAGCTTCTTTCATAAAATATAAAGTGTCTACGTGGTGTGTGAATCTTTAAACCATAACTTTTCTGAACACATCCTTGCCGAGGAGCTAGACTCCTCTACCTCGACCACACCCCGCCATCAAATCACTGCTACCCACTCAATAATCATCAATAGATTAGTAAAGTAAAAAAAATCCATAATCAATTCAAAATTGTATAATACTCATCATGTAAATTTATTTTAATCAAAGATATTAACAACATAATTTTCGTTCCTAACATGATAAATCATCATTTGCATTTTTATAACATTTCAACAAAATAAAAAAGTATAAATCTATTTTCTTTTATGAAAAAATAACCCAATCCAAAACATATTAATATATCTTACTAATTCAACTCAAAAGTTAAATAAATTTATTAAATCAACAAGTCTAACAAGGTTAACTAATCGACTAAGACTCAAATAATGTCACTAATTCTTAAAAGCTATAAGTCTGCAAAAAAAACTGGTTATGACAGTAGGGGATAGTGAAACGCCATGGGGAAATCATGTTACGATACAAGCATACAGGTGTCTTCTACAAAGAATTGATAGAGCCTTGTAAGCTTCCCGAGGTTTAATAAAAATTGTAGTGATGAACGCTCAGACTGATAGAGGAGCTGCGACAGGCATAGAAGACTTACATTGCAGGTCGAGGATATCGATAGCATGAATTCATTCTTTGACTCAACCAATGAAAAATAGGGCAATCAGACATTCTAGATGGATTACATGTCTTGCATCACCTTTCTAACAGTCTCCAAATCATTGTTTTCTCATAATTAGCCAATAGGCTTTACCTGTGAGATTGCTCGCATCCGTACGCCCACAAAACCCTGTCTCACGGTTTAAACCACTTTTTCTCCGATTTTGAACTGCAATAGTGGAAATTGGTTTCAGCGAATACAACATGTCCATTATTTCCGTACGTGGATTCAATAGCGCATTCCTCGTATATGTCCTCTGCTTGCATGCCAATATCCCGAATGTTCTCCAACCACTGTTTCACATCATCACTATGACGAGACTATTGATCAGCATCTTGCAAAAGACCCTTCACAGATCTGAGTTCCTGCTTCAACCATATGAAATCTTTTCTGAATTTCATCACCAGATTTGCTTCTTGGGCTAATTTCGCAACGGCCATCTCACAAATCTTTCTAACAACAGCTTCTCCAATACCATATGCCATTTTAGAAAAAGGAAGTGAAGTTAAAATCCCCCTCTGAAGTTTCTATCCAGACAGAATGAAGTCCCCAAAAGACTTGAGAAGATAGAATTGCTAGCAACAACAAAAACAACACAGATAGTTAGTGCACATTTCAGTGGCCATTTGAAAATGATGTTCTACCAAAACTAAAGGCCCTAGAGTTGATGTATTGAAACTGTTAATGATATTATATACCTAAATATGCATGCAGGTCAAGAGAAATCAACATGAATCTTACCTAAAATAAGTGGATTTAGATTAGCTACAAAGTTGAATATAATCTGAAAGACTGCAGAAACACCAAATATTTGATAATTGAGTTTCACCTGTCAAAAGTTTCAAAGAATGAAAGGGATGCGGTTTTCTTCTCCTTCTTAACATTTTTTGGAAATTTGGAAAATACAGTGAAATTTTACAAAATTTTCAAAATGAATACTTTATGATTAGAAAAGTTTATGGTAGAAAACAACAAAAAATCTGCAATTCTCAAAGGCGCCTTAGTTAAAGCCTCAACTTCAGCTTCAGTAGACTGTCACTTACTTTAAAATTATTTTATTTAACTTCAAATTTATTATATGTAGAGTAGATTTTTTCTATTGTTTTAATTTTATAAATAATTTATTTTGAATTTCTAATTTCTTATCAATTATTTTTATTTGTTTTTAATATAGTATTAATAGATTTATACATATTTATGTGTGAGAGTTAAAAAGTTTAATTATAATATTTTATATATATATTAAATATAAAGATATCTAAAAAATATTTATATGAAAATTTTATTAATGTCTATTTATATTTTTAAACTATAATATATAACTAATTATTTTGAGATCCATACAATATTAAAAGTTTATTAATATTATTATTTAACTTTTAATAATATTATTATTTAAATTTTTAATAAAAATTAAATAAATAATAACAATAGTAAGTTGTTAATTAATAAAATTATTTTTGAAATTACATATATCAATATTTTTTTAATAAATTATATGTTTAATTTTGAAGTTTGTATTCTTATGTATTAAAATTATTTAATAATATATTATATATGTTATAATATAATAATTATTAATATAAATAAACATATTTTAAAAAAATTAACATACAATCTATTATTTAAAATATGGAAATATATAATTTTATTAATAATTATATTTATTAAAAATATATTGTATTTTTAAATGTTAAATGATAGTAATGTTAATACCTTAAATTTCCAAAAAAAAATTAAGAATTCTACAATCCATTTTGTTACTTCTATGCTTTTTACATAAGAATGTGTGTATTTTCTAGCATCCACATTTCATAATTAAGGTTTCACTATAGTTTAAAAATATAAATAGACATTATTAAAACTCAAATTACTTAGATTTCCACATTCCATATAAATTTTTCTGGCTTAATTGTGTACATATTATTAAGATTCATATATATACATGGACATGTATAATTTATTAGTACAATATTTATAATTTATAATTTAATAGGGTTCTCCCACGAAGCTGTGTCCCACTTTTAGGGATGATCAAAATCGCAGAGTTGGAGAAAAAAAAAATTGGGGACCTTCGTCCGAAGTAAATACTTTGTGTGAGTGGTGGACCCACTTCACACGAAGTACCCCAAATGAGGGGCTTCGTGCGAAGACCCCTCTTCGCATGAAGACCCCTACGAGGGGGTCTTCGTGCGAAGAGGGGCTTCGCACGAAGCCCCTTTGGACCGGATTTTTTTATAAATTTCTGACATTTTTTGTTTTTTAACATCATTATCACTAACATTGTTTGCAGACCCCAGGCCTTGGAGCGAAGTACCTCAACATGCCAGCATGCCAACGCCTCACGAGCTTCTTTGACGTCTTCAATTTTTTAGCAGTATCAGGTACATGCATTTTTCTCATTTTTTATTGTAAATAATATGTTTTGTATTTATTTTAGTTAGTTATTTGTTTTAAATAATTTTTTATTTGTAGAAATGTTAGAAATTTGTAGTTAAATATTATCTAATATGTTAGAAATTAATAGTAGAATGTTAGAAAATCATAATTAAATATTAGAAAGTGATAGAAATATTAAAAATCGTAGTATAAATGTTAGAATATGTTAGAAAATGGTAGAAAATCGTAGTAGTTTGTTAGCAACTGTTAGAAAATATTTACAAAATATTAGAAACCGTAGTAGAAATGTTAGAAAATGTTAGAAAACATTAAGATTAAAGTTAGAAAATGTTAAATTTTAAGTTTAAAGTTAGAAATGTTAGAAAATGTTAAATTTTAAGTTTAAAGTTGTAAATATTAGGAATCTCTCTCTCTCACATGTACACACATTTTTAGTAAATATTAAAGTTAGCTATTTGTTTTAAATAATTTTTGGTTTGTAAAAATCTTAGAAAATTGTAGTTAAATTTTTTAAAATGATCTAGTAGTATGTTAGAAAATGTTAAAAAATTTAGTACAGTAAGTTTCTAGGATCCTTATTCCTCCCTTATGACATATTAAGACACTTAGTATCTCTTAGGAATCTCAAGATCTTATAACACATATTAGGATGTCCTATGACCTATTATGAGGCCTACAACCCTTTAAAACATTCTAGGACCATTGCGTATCGCTTATGACATCTTACTTGACACATAGGACCCCTTAGGACCCATATGACCCATTATTATATCTTAAAATTTCCTAGGACACATTCATCTATCTTAGCTTCTGTTAATACATATGTGAACCCATCGTTTCCCGCAAGAACCCTTAAGACATACTAGTATCAATTAATGTAACCTAAGATCCCTTAGACCACTTATCACATCTATGACCCATTAACATTGTTGGACCATTATACATCCCTTATAAAATTTTAAGACATATATGACCCATTCAGATCATCAAGACCCATCAACATATCTTAGGTTGTCTTAGGACACATTTAATGTATCGTAGATTCAATTAATATCATACAAGGATCCACTAATGAAACGTAGGACCCCTTAGGATCTCTTATGTTACCCCCGACCCCTTAAGACACTCTACCTGACCCTTATCCATCCCTTACATTATCTTAAGACACATCTAGGACTCATTGTTACCCACGACCCTTTAAGACAGTCTAGGATCACTTATATTGCACCTACAACCCATTAACATTCTAGTACTCTTATCTGGGTCCCTTAAGACCTCTTATGTTACATACATCCCCTTAAGACACTCTAGGACCCTTATCTATACCTTAGGACCTCTTATGTTACCCATGACCCCTTAAGACACTCTAGGACCACTTATTGCACCTACGACTCATTAACATTCTAGGACTCTTATCTGGATCCCTTATTAAATCTTTAAAAAAATATGAAACCTTAGGACCCCCAAGATGCATTAAAGAATCTTAGGATGTCCTAGGACCACTTAGACCACTTATCACATCTATGACCCATTAAGACACTTATGTTACCCACGACCCCTTAAGACACTCTATGAATCTTATCTATTTGTTAGGACCTCTTATGTTACCCACTAGACCTATTAGGACCAATTAGACCTAACTAGGACCTATTATGACCAATTAGACCTATTAGGACTACTTAAGATAGTCTAGGACCACTTATGTTACCCATGACCCCTTAAGACAGTCTAGGACCACTTATGTTACCCATGACCCCTTAAGACACATTATGACTCTTATCTATACGTTAGGACCTCTTATGTTACACATGACCCCTTAAGACACTCTAGGTCATATTAGGAAACAAGGTATGTCTAATTTTTTTCTCTACTTAAAGACCTAACTAGACCTATTAGGACTAAGTAGACCTAACTAGGACCTATTAGGACCAATTAGACCTATTAGGTCTTTAACCAACATTAGTCTAACCAATTAGATGTATTAGGTCCTAACTAGGTCATATTATGTCATATTAGGAAACAAGGTATGTCTAAGTTGTTTCTCTTCTTAAAGACCTAACTGGACCTATTAGGACCAAGTAGACCTAACTAGGACCTATTAGGACCAATTAGACCTATTAGGTCTTTAACCAACATTAGTTTGACCAATTAGATGTATTAGGACCTATTAGGTCCAAATAGACCTAACTAAACCTATCTAGACCTATTAGGACCAATTAGACAGGTAACTAGACTCAATTAGAACCAATTATGACCTAATTAGAAACACTTAAGACACTCTAGGACCACATATGTTACCCACGACCCCTTAAGACACTCTAGGACTTTTATCTATAGCTTATGACATCTTATGTTACCCACAACTCCTTAAGACACTTCAGGACCACTTATGTTACCCACGACCCCTTAAGACCTAATAAGACCTCTTATGTTATCTGCGACCCCTTAAGACCTAATTAGTACATCTTACGACCCTCAAGACCTAATAAGACCACTTATGTTACCCACGACCCCTTAAGACACTTTAGGACCTTTATCTATAGCTTATGACATCTTATGTTACCCATGACTCCTTAAGACACTCTAGGACCACTTATGTTATCTATGACCCCTTAAGACTTAATAAGACCTCTTATGTTATCTATGACCCCTTAAGACCTAATTAGTACATCTTAGGACCCTTAAGACTTAATAAGACCACTTATGCTACCCACGACCCCTTAAGACACTCTAGGACCTTTATCTATAGCTTATGACATCTTATGTTACCCACGACTCCTTAAGATACTCTAGGACAACTTATGTTACCCATGACCCATTAAGACCTAATAAGACCTCTTATGTTATCTACGACCCCTTAAGACCTAATTAGTACATCTTAGGACCCTTAAGACCTAATAAGACCACTTATGTTACCCATGACCCCTTAAGACACTCTAGGACCTTTATTTATAGCTTATGACATCTTATGTTACCCATGACTCCTTAAGATACTCTAGGACCACTTATGTTACCCACAACCCCTTAAGACCTAATAAGACCTCTTATGTTATCTATGACCCCTTAAGACCTAATTAGTACATCTTAGGACCCTTAAGACCTAATAAGACCACTTATGTTACCCATGACCCCTTAAGACACTCTAGGACCTTTATCTATAGCTTATGACATCTTATGTTACCCATGACTGCTTAAGACACTCTGTTACACTATTTTTCATCATGCAAAATAATATACAAATAGTAAGAGTGCATTTAGGTACTTTCATTCAACAGTGCTTTTCAAGTTATGTGAATTATCATTTTGTTATTGCATTCATATCAGATTGATATACTGTACTCTAAGTATTGATCACATGTTAAAACTTTCAAATTCATAATCGATCATTACATTGTGCATTCATACTGAATGTAATTTACAAATGTTCCATTCATACTTCATATTTCATATCAATAAATAGAGTACAAAGTGCAGAATAGAATGAAAAGATAGGGTATGAGTGAGTCCTCTGCATTGCCTTCAAGTTGTATGCATCTCTGGAGCTGGTTGTCATGTCTGGTCCTAGTCATCTGAGTCTCCGTCTGGGTCTGCATATGTCTGGTCCTAAGTCTTTAGGGGTTGTCCTGCATCATGGTTAAGGATTTGTCAGATCCAACTGGATCTAAGCAATGGAAAAAAGAATAAATATCATACATTATCTACTTCTTTCATAGCTACATATATTTCTGATATTCAATGCAGTAACAGGATGAGCATGCACACAAAGTGAAAAGCAGTGTTAAAGAAGATAGTTGTGTCGCATTGTATTAGTGAGCACACCAGTGGTTTAATGGATGCCCAAAATTGACCACTGGTTTATGTTCATTAATACAATGTGATAATTTTGATGTTTTAAGCTTAACAAAGAAATGCATTGTTCAAAACAGACTAGTATTCTTCATAGTCAAAAAAAAAAAAATAAAGAAAGATGTTGTATAATGTTCATCATGATGTTCACAGAGTCAGTGTATTGTTCAGATATTGTTTATTTGCTAGATAGATGAAAATGTCAAGTATAGATTCACAGAATTTTGTTTATGAGTGTCACGAGCCCATGCTTGAACTTCATAAACAAGTTTTGGTGCTAGTGTTACATTTATTCTAAATCTTGATATTTACTGGAGTCATATGCTGACAAGAATAGACTTCTTATTCAATGTGCAATGAAATGTATATATGGATAAAGAATATATTATGTTGTTCCTTATTGACCATAGGCAGGAAATGATAAAAGTAACAGTGCTAAATGCTAAGGACAACATGAGTTTCGTTGTGTACTTTACTGCTCAAATACAATGCTCAAGAGCCAAATTTTCTTGCAAGAATCAGAGATTGTTTTCTATGAGGAGCTTTCTAAGACAAAGAAATATTGGTATAGAGGTGCTATTGTTTATTGGAAGAAAATTTACTGAGCACAAAGTTAAGGAGTCAAGAGACAATATTACAAGTGCATATTCTGGTACTGATGTTGAAACAAGTGATGCTGATGAGATTGAACAAAAGAAGTCTGAAATGGAACAAAGGAAATAGTAAAGAACAAACAACAAACTATGCAGTATGATCTCAATCTCATTCTTAATGGAGCTATGAATCATGGATATGTTCTCTATTTTGCTCATGCAATAGATAGAATAACTCTCAACTATACTCAAGATTCTCTATTTTTTAAGTTGCAAGTTATATTATCATTGTAAGTTCAAATCCCAAATCGTGAGTATGTTTGTTTCCTTCTCGGGTTTTCAAATATTGAACAAAACAACAGATTAGCAGCATATATCGGCATCAAATTAGGATAGAGAAAATTTTGACTCATTTTTGCAAACAGTGAGCATCAAATCAACGTGAAGGAACAGTGCATCTTCAAGTAAAAATGGTATGAAAGATACAGAAAGTTCAAACCCACAAAACCATGAATCATTTTTTGCCAAAGTAATAGTGTATCATTTCTAAACAAGCAAAGAAGTGTTAATAAGAGACTGGATAGTACAAGCTCAATTGGTTGTTTCAAACTGCAATGCAAGGCAAAACAGAGAGTTTCAAACTCTTAAACCCTGAGTGTATTTCCAATATAATAGGGCACGTTCTAAAACCAGTGGTGAGATATCTATTAATCAGCATAGAGAGCCATGTTTTTTATTGCAAGACTTCAGTTTCATTGCACACTCTTTGCAAATGAAATAGATAGAGTTCAAAATAATGAACTTACGGTTTCAGCAAAGAGACAGAGAGTTCAAAATGATGAACTTACAATTTTTTGCAAAGTCGAGTTTCAACAACAAGAGCCAAGATAAACAAAGGGTTTCTTTATCTTTTCCAACAACAAATCGGGTTCAACATGATGTAAGTTTCAATCAGTTACAGTAATCAGCAAGCAAATGCCAAGTTCTTCCAATAGTTTCAAAGACATTTCTCCAGCGCTAGGGTTTTATTCCCTAAAAACTTGCAAATGAAAACCAAATGCCGAGTTCATAAAATAACAAACATATTTGGAGTCCGCCAAACAACAGAGAAATTAAAGTAAATGTCAGAGATAGCAAGGTCTCAAAATATGTAAAATAATGCCACTTTGCATCTTATCTTCCTAGGTTTTTGTAAATACAAGTGGGTCGAGAGTTATTCAAATCTCCCCACTTTGTAATAATTTCTTAGATTTTTATCTAAAGTTTAAAACAAAAATTAGGAGATAGGAATAGGTAATTTAACTAATATTAAATTTTTATTTAATATTAGTTTATTTATTTTAATTTTTGGCAATTCATTGTAAAAGGAATTTGATTCCTTATTATTAGCCAAAAAATTAGGGAAATGGCATCTTTTTTAGAGGTGGCTTATTGGCTATTATTTTGGAGCCAATTTAGAGAGACTAGAGCATTTTCAAGAGACTTTCTTAGAGGCCTATCATTTTCGGATTAGGGTTTTGGAGGCTTCTTAAGGAAAGTAGTTTGACTGTTTTAGAGGTCGCAAGTGTGGGAAAGAGAGCTCATAGTGAACTATTTTGTTCCTAGAAGCTTGAGAGTCCATTTTGTAGCCATTTTTTGCCCAGATTTTGGAGGAAATAAACTAGGTGTTTTCAGCTCATATTTTGTGTACTTTTGTTCAATTCCAATTCCTATTTTTCTTTTCTAACAATTGTTAGAATATTGGTTATCTACAGGAAGTGAATAATATATTGTTCCTTCTTAAAGATAATTAGCTATCCCAGGCCTTGCATGAGAAATGTATGTTGTTGATTATTCAAGCTGTTTGTGGTTTATCCCTGGTAGCATGAATTTATTAGCCTATATGTTGAGCAGTGAATCAAATTGTTGAAGTATTCTTTTGTGAGTCAAATCTGGAATTTATATTTCTTTGCAAAGTCTTAATTATTCATTGGTGTATCACCCTAATCTTTAAGTTTTAGGTATTCTTTTCCCTTTTCCCAAAAAGTTTTTTAGGTCAAGAAAGTGATAGCCAATATTTGATAGGAACTAGCCTAGAATCTGGAGATTCCTCTCTAATCATAGTCTACCCACAACTAGGAGAGGTTTCCATTGTCAGCTAGAATTGTTGTTCTGCCTTAGTGCCTGATATAAGGTAACAATTCTAAGCCTGAACACACTCTAGGACCACTTATGTTACCCACGACCCCTTAAGACCTAATAAGACCTCTTATGTTATCTATGACCCCTTAAGACCTAATTAGTACATCTTAGGACCCTTAAGACCTAATAAGACCACTTATGTTACCCACGACCCCTTAAGACCTAATTAGTACATCTTAGGACCCTTAAGACCTAATAAGACCACTTACGTGACCTAATAAGACCTATAATTTTATATATTTAGATATTTGTTTCCATTTTACATATAGTTATAACATGTAATCAAGTACTTAATTATAAACACTTAGCTTTCACATGTATCTAGATGGCCACTCAGGGTGCACCTCAAACTCCTAATATGCATACTATTTTTCATATTACTGATACGGAGATAGCTTGACTTAGAGAGTCTATCTGTATGTCTGCAGGGGATGGTATATATAGAGATACATGTGCTACTATATTGTCTAGTTTGGAGACTATGACTACCAGATTGAGGTCTCAGTCCTCCTTCATGCCTCAAGTAGTTGAGATGATTTTTCAAGAGTTGAGGGAGGAGGTCTCGGGCGATGTTTCCTTGGTGATAGTTCAGAGCCTTGTCCCCAAGGAAACCATCAAACGAGAGGTTTCCCCACATTATGAGGGGAAGACAGTGGTGAGGGCATATCAGGTCACACAGTGTGTGATACCTCAGATCACATGTATGATTTACCCTCAATTTCTTGCTGCACACAGTCGTTATCCAAATAACAACCAGATTCCATTATATTTTGCACAGCAATTGTACGCTAAGTTTCATTGGGGACTCAGGGTCAACTATTTAGATCTCCCATCATATTATGGTTAGGGGCTTGGTAGGGTTGTAGACCGTGATCAGTATCATAGGGTTGATCGAGTTGTGTAGCCTCGTAGACAACTGGTTGGGGACAGGACTCCGGCAGTGGCACCGGTGATGGCTGCTACTACAGATAGAGTCATCATTGCTTCTCAGAGGGGAGTTGTTGATAGTATAGGATAGATTAATTCTACAGCCACGTCTATCACTTCAGATTCAGTGGAAAATACATTTTGACTAGATCGAGCAGAGCTAGATCATCTTCTGAGGCTTCGTCTAATACTACTGTATGTGTGACTGAGGAGACATATAGAGCTGCAAGTCTTCCTATACCTGGAGAGATACGAGCACTGTTGGGTCATCAGAGTACTTTAGATATGGACCTTTACTTTTTGGAGGATCTCCTACAGGCCTATTCTCATATTGCCGACATGCACAGGATCCCAATACATTCAATTAGGGATTTCATTGCACTTGCATGGGGTGTTGTAGTTCCACTGACACACGATGCACCATCTACTAGTCAAGCACAACATAGTGTAGAGCATTGTGCACCCACAGATCACTCTACAGATACAAAGCCAGGTATACAGATTGGAGATGTACACATCACCACTAAGGGCCTAGACACTTTTGATGAGTAGTTGTGTAGGTTGGGTTAGGTGGATGTTGGCACTGATGGCAGGTCATTTATGGATATGTTATTGCATCCAAATGGTTCAGGTTCTACATCACTCCCCTCCCAGCAAGTGTCACCCCTACACTACTCATTACTACAGAGGTTCGGGACCTTAGGTGGTGTGGGTGATGTAGTTTCAATTGATGATATGATGGTGCAACGTGCTGATGATCCTCCTGCTCTTGAGACCCAGTACATATAAAATTTTCTTTTCTTTTTTATTAGGAGTTTTAGTGAACAATTAATTGTAGACATGTGTATTGATGTTTGTTCAATGTATAATATTTTGTAGGCACAATTAGCAGAGCATGTTACCTCTAGTGTGGGCTTAGAGCATCTTCCTATGAGAGATCCACATGATGTGACACCTACTAGTGGCTAGGTAAGTTTTAGATATATGTATGTTTAAGCATGCATTTGTACACATGTATTTATATATTTCAAGTACTTTACATAATATATATACATGTATATAACCAACTATTGTACACTAAATTTGCAGGGGTCAATCGCTGCTTTACAGCCAGATGATACTTTTCATAGGAGTGATCCAGCAAATGTGACACCTAGTAGTGGTCAGGTAAGTTTTAAAAATATGTAAGTTTAAACATGCATTTATAATATTTTAATTATTTTAGATTTTGATCATATATACATGCATTTATATTCGTAGGGATCAGTTGTTGTCTCACAGCTAGAGGATGCTCGTGGCAGTCGCTCAGAGGGTCTCTCTGTTCACATGCGCCTAGATGAATCCCTAGTTGAGGACATGTTGAACATATCTTTTATTTGAGACTCAGTTTATGATTCGAGACATATATTTGATTAGAAACATATATATTTGATTAGATGTACTTATATTTGATTTGAGACATATATTTGATTAGAGACATATGATTCGAGACATATATTTGATGATTTGATATGATTTGATTAGATGATTTCATATGATTTGATTAGATGATTTGATTAGAGAATTTTATTTGATGATATATGATTTGATTAGATTATTTGATTAGAGAATTTTATTTGATGATATATGATTTGATTAGATGGTTTTATTTGATTAGATGATATGATTTTATGATTTTATTAGATGATATGATTTTATGATTTTATTAGATGATTTTATTAGATAATATGATTTGATATGATTTGATTAAAGATGATTTGATTAGAGAATTTTATTTGATGATAGATGATTTGATTAGATGGTTTTATTTGATTAGATGATATGATTTTATTTGATTTGAATAGATGATTTTATTTGATGATATATAATTTGATTAGATTATTTTATTACATGGTTTTATTTGATTAGATGATATGATTTGTTTAGATATGATAAGTAATACAACTAATTTCAGCATTCTTTACTATCTTAAGGGGAGGTCTTAAGGGGATCTAGAATTAATATCTTAAAAGATAACTAGTTAATACATGTAACTAATGGATAATAACTATTCTAACTAATTCTAGAACTAACACATGTCATAAGTAATATAACTAATTTCATCATATTTTAGTGTCTTAAGGGGAGGTCTTAAGGGGATTTAGAATTAATATCATAAAAGATAACTAGTTAATACATGTAACTAATGGATAATAACTATTCTAACTAATTCTAGAACTAACACATGTCATAAGTAATATAACTAATTTCATCAAAGCATACATAAAATCTTTAACTAATATGCAATCTATAAAAATCATTGAATAATTAAAGTATACATATAAAATTCTATATATTAAAACTATTGAACCATCAAATAGGTTCATCATATGTTTAAATATATAAACAAAGTATAATGAAATTTAATCCAGAGATATCAAGTAGGTCCTAACACAAGAAATAAGTATACATATTATACTTTTTAGACCAATTCAAGTGGTTCAGACCTTTCATGGAGAACATGTAATATTCTCTCATGATCCTCACTATCTAGTCTCCACTTACCACGTCCACGTTGAGATTTAATTGTATGAAGACAAATGGATGTGGCAACTACTAGGTGACTATATTGAAACACCTTATTGTCTAGTTCGTAATCAACAAAGTGAATACCATGTTGAATTACTTTGATTTGCTTGAAATATGTTCCCTCTAAAACAAATGAACCTACAGGTCACAAATTTTAACAATATATATATATATAAACAAACTCATTTTGAAATTTGTTAAAAGGTTGAAATTTAAAATTTACAAATTGAGTTCAATATATTGATGTAAACCATATACAAACCTATGGGGAACAACATTCCATCACTTTCTTCAGGTTCAAGTAACTTTGAAATCCTCTCTGCAGTACAATGCAGTAAATAATAACCAACTCCTACATTTCCACGCTCAGCAATCACTACAAAGACATCTCCTGCACAGTAAATTTATATATACATGTGTGAGACCTTAAAATAAATACTTAGTTCAATATATAGATCTATCTATCTATCTATACATGAAACTCAATGTACCATATAATGTGAAATATATATACTTACCAATTTTAACCAATCCTGAGATATGATCGTAATTAGTAGAAATCAAAGGAACATCATCAAAGTTTTCATCTTCATCTCTATCAAGTGTATCAGTAACAACTAGTGGCACTAGATTCCATGCACCTACATATCCATGGTCTTGATTGATAAATTCCTCATAATTGTTAGCAATGCAGTGACAACAATTGCATGAGTAGTCCCTAGTGTTCAACATCCAATTGTGACAATTCGTACTCATAACTGAATGCAAAGATCACATCTTTTCTATCCAATTGCAACCATGCATAATTTTTCTATCCACGCCTGAAAAAATGCATATATAATACATTCTATATTAACATAGGGTATATGCACAAAGATGGGGGACCAAAAAGATGCCACTTTTCTTTTTGGTCCCAAATCATGCATAGTGCGTACGCACTAAAGGGCATGTACCTTATAGTGTGCACACCCTATGGCTTGGGTTGCCCAAGCCTTAGGCTTGGGCAATCCAAAACAAAGCACATGCGCCAAATAGGGCACACGCGAAATAGTGTGTGCGCGAAATAGGGCACACGTGAAATAGTGTGTATGAAATAGGGCGCACACGCTTTGTAAAACCCCAAAATTTCCACCCCTCATGCACCCTATGCAAAGCCACAAAAGTGTAATCCATATTCTTACATAGCACGTGCGTGCTATGAAAAATTAGAAAGAGAGAGAGATAAGGGATAGAGAGAGAGAGGGGGGGTAATTTATACAAATATAACATTTAAATATAAGTTTGATTTATTTAATTTCTTATACTTTAAGTTATATTTGTATAAATTATAAAATATAATACTTCCAGGATGTTTGGGATAGGTTCCAACTTCATAGGAGTTAAGATGTAGATTCTAGATTCGAAAAATTTCAGACTTAGCCAAATTTCAGGATTCAGCAAGCCTTTGGTAGGGTTACCTCCCACAATCCATCATGGATTTCTAAGGTCAAACTAAAGATGGAAAAAGGATTCCCAAATGGTTTTAACTTTTTTTACCACAAATCACTTGGTTTCGACCCCATCTCTATGATAGACTTAGCTTAGCTCTCACCCAAATCTCTCTCTCTCTCTCTCTCTCTCACACACACACACACACACACACACATCACCCTCTCTCTCTCTCTCTCTCTCTCTCTCTCTCTCTCTCTCTCTCTCTCTCTCTCTCTCTCACACACACACACACACACACACACACACACACACATCACCCTCTCTCTCCCCCTTATCTACTCTCTCTCTTTTATTACCCTCTCTCTCTCTCTCTATCTCTCTCTCTCCACCTTATCTACTCTCTCTTTCATTACCCTCTCTCTCTCTCCTCACATCACCCTCTCTCTCCCCCTTATCTACTCTCTCTCCCCCTTATCTACTCTCTCTCTTTCATTACCCTCTCTCTCCCTCTCTCTCTCTCCACCTTATCTACTCTCTCTTTCATTACCCTCTCTCTCTCTCCTCACATCACCCTCTCTCTCCCCCTTATCTACTCTCTCTCTCTCTCTCTCTCTCTCTCTCTCTCTCTCTCTCTCTCTCTCTCTCTCTCTCTCTCTCTCTCTCACACACACACATCACCCTCTCTCTCCCCCTTATCTACTCTCTCTCTTTCATTACCCTCTCTCTCTCTCCACCTTATCTACTCTCTCTTTCATTACCCTCTCTCTCTCCTCACATCACCCTCTCTCTCCCCCTTATCTACTCTCTCTCTCTCTCTCTCTCTCTCTCTCTCTCTCTCTCTCTCTCTCTCTCACTCACATCACCCTCTCTCTCTCTCTCTCTCTCTCTCTCTCTCTCTCTCTCTCTCTCTCTCACATCACCCTCTCTCTCCCCCTTATCTACTCTCTCTCTTTCATTACCCTCTCTCTCTCTCCACCTTATCTACTCTCTCTTTCATTACCCTCTCTCTCTCCTCACATCACCCTCTCCCTCCCCCTTTTCTACTCTCTCTCTCTCTCTCTCATCGAATTTTGCAACAAGTTACATTTTTAAAAACTAGACTCCATTCTACACACTTTAAGAAATAGAAAATTTAATTTTTGATTAGTTTTAAATGATTTCTAAGGGAGCACACAGAAATTTCATGTTTTCAGAATGTGTGCACTTCATAAATTCATCAAAAATTATACGTTCATCAAAAAATTACCAAAAAAATCCAGGATAAACTACATGGTGTTAGCTAACTTCTCACCAGAGTGATTAAAAAAATTCAAAAAAAAAAAGTTAACATTTTAGGGGGAGCACACTAGATGCTATGTTATGTTTTTGGACAAAAAATAGGACCACTTTTTGTGCTCCCCCTTTTTGAGGGCCTTAATCTGCACCATTTTCAAAATAAGTTAGTAGTTTAGGAACTAGATTTAGAGTATTACAACTCTTGTTTTTATTTCATCTTAAAAAATTTAGTCTAACTATCTTCAATTTCTTGTTGAAGTTCAGAGTTTGCTGATTTCAAGAAAAAAGTGGCATCTTATACCCCCTTTTTGGTCCCCCATCTTTGTGCACTTACCCCATGCCTCGATGCAATGAGTGTTTAGTGTTCTTTTCATTGTCATGAGAGATGGGTTCTTGGGAAATGTCAATTCTAAATTTTTCACTTAGGAAGGTAACAACCCTATGCAAAGTTTAATGAATTAGGGACAAGATGCGTATCACATCGACCTCCAATATTTTATAAGTTCTCTCTTCATATTCTTGTTTTTAAAAAGGAAAGACAAATACTAAAAGACAAATATAAATATAAGACAATGCACCACAATATTTGGATCTAGTACAAGATAATAGGAAATAATCAAAACTAAAAAATATAAGCATAGAACACCACTATCACTTCATTGTTAGAATGAGAACATAATGAATAAGGTTACTAAAAATTGTAATACCCCAAAAACGGGCTATAAGTTCATTAACCTCCTACATCTTCAATTCGAATGAAATTGACATCAAAGTCCTAACCTAAGGTACATCTGAACATCATCGAATTCTAATTGATTATCCTAAATTCTACATCGGGGAATATTCCTAATTATCATAATTATCTTTAATTTAACAATTATTTGACGATAAATCATATTTATCCTAAAGTTGATTAATTGAATATGATGAATATTTAATTAATTAATTTAATTCTGCCACTTAATTATTTAATTGATTTTAATTATATTTATTCCTAATTATTATTATTTAAATTTGACAATAAATCAAAATTCCTATCATTAATTGATTAAATTATTATTTAATTAATTAAAGCAAGTTGTCATATTTAAGGATATTACTTAATTGGAATAAAGTTTGATTTTAATAATTGGTTAACCCATAAATCAATTGTTTTATTTTTAAAATCAGTTAAGTTGGAAATAAATCACTTTATTTATTTATTTAATTCATAATTATTATGCACATTCAAAAAGTAGTTAAACTTGAAATCAGAAAATCAATTCAGGTTGTTTTAAAAGGAAACTCAACTCTGATTTGAGTTAAAAAGCTATTTTTGCATGATTTTGTGAGTTAATTATCTTTTATTCTTTGATAAACTCAAAAATCAACTTGTGTTTATCTGAGTGATTTATGGCTTTTTCCATGCATCCCCAAAGCCCTGGATTTCTATAAAACCAAGGCTAAGCTCTTCAATCGTATATCTCATAATTTTGCAAACTTATGCTAGCGAATTGACATCTGAAGAATTGAAGCTTATTTGTGAATCAACAACTTTTGTGAGATCATTCATATTTAGCATATCATTGTTAGATTAACTGTATTGCATATCAATTTTTCATATAGATTAGATTTCATATCAGATTTCTCATATTATTGCATCTAAAATCCAAAAATATAGATTAATTTGCATCTAATTCATATCTATATTTTGCATTCAAATCCTTCGTTTAGGTGTCGTCAAGGTCACTGATCTTGGTCCAATCTGAGAATACATACTCGCATCTACTAGAAGGTAGTAAATTACCTGGTTAGTTTAGTTTTCAATTACTTGCATGATTTCAATTTCAACTAACCTCTAATGTTTTATTGAAGTGTTGTGTCTACAACTAAGTACAAAATTCACACACACATTTTTGGTGCCCACCATGGGGCCCTGAAACAGGTTTCCATTCAATTTTTATCAATTTCTATCATCTTCTTGTCATTTTCTATTCCAAGCTATGATTTTTAATTTTTGTCCATACAATTTTCGTACGAGTGTTGTCAGAAACTCATACCAGGAGATACCCACTGTCGTACGATAGTTGATTTGATCGAGAATCATACCATCATGATCACAGGGTCGTTTGGAATCTCTATTGTCATATAATCTGTTACCCAGTGTCGTACAAGTTTCTGGACTATCGTCTGGTGGGTGACCCATTGTCGTACGAGTTTTAGTGCCAGGTTTCAATTGTCGTTTCGCTTTTTCAGGCAGTTTTCCAGATTTGTTTTTCTGATTTGGACTAACAGCTAACATTAATGATTGAAATTTTTTGTTTCTGATTGATTCCTGCTGATTTTGATTGGAAAAAAGTATGAGAATTGCTAAAAATAGGTAATAATCTACTAAGCGCGTTGTGAGGAATTCAGGTAATCTTCTCAGTTGATAACGTTTCGATTTGAATTAAAAAGAACTCTTGCGTGTCAAGCTTGTGTGACCTTTATTGCTTTCATATCAAAGATTTCATTTTGGGCTATTAAAAATGAACATAGATTTTCTTTTCAACATCTTTGTTACACATAGTAAATAGGCCCTATGAACACTATTCATGGCTCCTGAGAGAGTGGGTTTCTAGCGAAACTCTTCTCAATGAAGGAACCCTTGTAGGTAGGGAGGATACTGAGGGAGTCTCACGTTCTACTAGATTTGTGCTTCTTCAGCTTCTGATTGATACATTCTCTCTCTGAAGAGGTTGATAGATCATGAGTGGTTGACATCATAGATCTTTGTGAGATAATCTTTGTCTTAGCGTGTTGGATTAATCTATCTGCTTTGTTTGAGTTAAAAGTGAAAAGGCTAGAGGATTATGCTCTACTCCCTTTTTGGGTAGTACTAGAAACTCAGATCCTTTAATCTGGAACCAGTCTCCATGTGGTATAATTTGTGATTCACCTTTAGAGAGGGTTAACCATATTGGACATTCCCTTAATTAGGTCAACCACGTTGACGGAACCTCAAGCGATAATAGCCATTTTCACTGTGGTAGTGACAACCGCTATATAAATGTCCTTGTGGAAGAAATCTCCACAGGTGTGGTCTCTTGTTGGGCTGTTAGATCTCCCTAGCAGCTCCTAATTGATTAAATTCTCAAACTGTGTCAAAACCCTGGTGCACCTGGATTGGAGTTATGCCCTCTTGAGATCACAAAAGTTGCAGAGTCAGACCATTACTAAAAACCCTAGTGAGGCCAAATTTTCATTTTTCTAGGAATATGTGCATTATTGCAAAACTTTTTGGAACATACACTGTTCGCACTCCTAGGGATTAGCACAATTTAGTCACTTGATTGTTCATGCATAGGGTTGCTTTGTCCCATGTTCATTATTTTTAGACGTGCTTGAAATCACTTGCTTGTTGTTTTGTGTGCTTGTTTATCTATCTGGTTACTAAGAATGAATCAATCTGCTACAATCTTCAAATTTGGACAAACAATTTTGTGAACAATCTGAAACTGAAAACCTCAAAAATTGCAAAATCTGATGTCAAACACCTTTCTGGAGTCAACAGTCATTTTGTAAATTCAGAAAGTCGTATGAATTTTGGCTATTGTCATTTTAGAACCCCCAGATTGTTGTATGGTATCAAGTACATTATCGTACGAGTTTTGTTGCCAGTTAATTCCAAAAAGTCAAAAACCCTGCTATCAACTATTGTGCAAGTTTTGCAATAGTTGTACAAGTTTTTCAATTGTTGTTTCATGCTATACCCACTGTCGTACGAGCCTGTAGAAAGTCATTTGGGAAATTTTGAAAAGTTGTCAGAACTATCAGAGACCCAACTTTTCTAGCCTATTTCCAGAATTTGTCAAACAAATCACTGTGTCAAGAATAGAGCAGCAACTACTGAGAATCCAATAATTTTCCTAAAGTGGCCTTTTGAATCCGATTTAGCCTTCTGTTTAATCAATTTGAGTCTTTACCATCTTGTGTCAAAACCTTGTCATAACTATCAATCTTCAATCAATCATCAAAATGACTAAGTGTTGTGAACTCATGTCCGCTATCTTTTGGGAGTCTACCCATACATCTAGGGCACAGTCTCCTTCATCTACATCTAATATAAGCTTCAATCAATCAAAACCTTGACAAGGTTGCGTCATTTGATCTTCTTGAATCATATCCTTCTTCAATTGTCTTCATCATATTCTTTTGCTTCACCCAAGGTTAATGGTGGAAACTAGAGCTTCCTCTCACAAGACATTTGGAGAAGCATCCCATACTTTACCTATAACCACTCTCCAAGCTCCAACTCTTGAGCAACTCTACAATTCTGGTATTTATGAAGATGACGGTCTTGGCAATCTTTGATTGAAAACTGGTTACATTCCTCCTTCATCAACTCACGGGGGTAATCAACAAACTCCTCATCAATCTATCCCAGGTAGAACTCCCACCATGTCTCAAGAAGGGACAAACTTTGTCTCTCAAAGAGCTCAATCTCAACATGGTGCAGATTAGGAACCCACACCTGAAGAAATTGCTCAATATCAAAATGATGATAACTTCAAACAAATGATGAAGCATTTCTTGAAAGAAGATAGAGAAGCATACTTTTTACAATTAGCTCATCAAGGAGCTAAAATTCCTCCCAATTTAATGTTGAAGATATCATTACACATGAGGAAGAAACTCCACTCATAGCTATGATGAAATAGATGCATGCCATGCAAGTCAAACTTAATAACCTTGAGAAAGAAAAGGAACCCAAGGAGTTTTCCATATAGGCCCTATGTCCTTTTCCATTTGACAAAGACTTGTACATGTCACCATTCCTGAAAAGAGTGGAGATGCCAAAATATGATAAGTATGATGGACACTTGGATCCTCAAGATCATGTCATAGAATTCTATACACAATCTATGGAGTTCATGCACGAACTAACCTATCTTATGCGTCTCTTTCCTCAATCGCTAGGAGCAGCCATTCATTGGTTCTCTAGATTGCCTTCTATTATCAAAACTTTTGAGGAGTTGATCAAATTGTTCTATCAGCAATACTCCTACAACATTCAACATCCAGTCACCATGATTGATATCTGTAATCTCAAGCAATATCTAGGCAAACCATTCTTGACATTTCTCAAAAGATGGAGGGAGAAATTCTCACTATATGCTAGGCCTATTCCAGAAACTGAGAAACTGGAAATCTTCATCAATAATCTTATCCCAGAAATCAACTACCCTTTACAAATGAAAGATCATACATCTTTTGATAAGATGGTAGACAATGTGATCAAAATTGAAAAAGTACTTGTGAAAAAAGGAGAAATCACACTTCAAAAGGACAAGTATGAATCAGGATCTAGTTCTAAAGACAAGAACAAAAATTGGAACAAGAATAAAGGCATTGTCATAGATGGTGTTGTTGATACTATCTCTACCCCATCAAAGGCACCAGCTTTCAATCTAACTATTGGCACCCAAGCCATCAAAGCTTCAAAACAAAAGGTGTCTAAACCATCTCAAAAGAAGCTAGAATACAAATCTTGGTCCTCTGATAATAAACGAAAGTTCACTCCTCTTGGAGAATCTTTGGAATCAGCTATGAGAACTTTGCTAGCTAATAACATCATCTCTTTGCCTAAGATCTGACAATCTGATTTTGATCCTAAACCAAAATGGTGGAGAGAGAATGAATTCTGTGATTTCCATCAGGGTAAAGGTCACAAAACTAATAACTTCTTATGCTTGAAACATACTATTCAAGATCTGATTGATAAGGGAGATATCACCATTGACAATCATAAGAGCAATAATGATCATACAACATTCATAGAACCATTTCTGAAACATGGCCAAGAAGTTTCATCTTCTCAGCCTAATATGGGGGCAAAGGTCAATTATGCTTACCCTAGAAATAATGTTGTTATCAATATGGTTGAACCTTGTCTCTCTGAGCATTGAAATGTTATCACAATTGTGCGAAGAGATAGAGATCATACTTCAGCTAATGCAGTGACTCGATCACAAGCTCAGGCACATTTGAACAGACAAATCCCAGATTCATCAAATGTCCCTAAGATTCCCTTCAATCTTTCTTCCGCTTCCAAACAAAAGGCTGTTTCTAAATCTTCCAATCCTAAAGATATGAGGCCAACATCTTATAGCATTATTCAACAACTCCAACACACTAACGCAAAAATCTCCATGTTTGAGTTGCTTTGAATATCTCCAACTCGTAGAGCTATTCTAGACAAAGCTTTACTTGGATCCAATGTTCCAGATGACCTTGATTTAGACAAGTTCCAAACTATGGTTGGACATCTTACATCTCTGCAATATATCTCCTTTTCAGAGGAATATGACAACTCCTTGAGTCACCCACATAACTAGCCCTTGCATATAAAAGTCTTGATCCAAAACCATAGAGTCAAATGTGTGTTGATAGATGGGGGCACTGGCCTAAACATTTGTTCTTACAGCTTGGTCACACAATTGGGATTTTCAAAATTGGCTATTGATCCTAGAAAGAAAATAACTATAAAATCCTATAATGAATAAGAAAGATCTTCTAAAGGCACCATTGTCTTACCTATCAAAGCAGGTCCAGTTATCAGAGATACTATATGTCAAGTTCTTGATCTACCTTTGGCTTACAACATTCTTCTGGGGAGACCATGGATACATGAGATGAAGGTTATTCCTTCTACATTTCACCAATGCTTTAAATTTCCTTATGAAGGAGTAGAGGTCACTATTCTAGCAGACATATCCACCACTTGCAATACATTGAAGGAAAGTGCAGATAAACTTATGCCTAATAATAGAGAATCTTCCATTGAGCCAACCAAAGAAGCATCCACATCTAAAATGGAAGACATTGCAAAAGAGGTCAATATCAAAGACAATGGTATGGGAGAATATACTATGGAGCCAGTCTTATCTTTGACATCTCTCCCTATCTCACCTAAGTCTTATGGACAACCTTTAAAATAGTCCAAACCATACTCTAAGGAACCTCTTGAGGCATATAAAAAGAATTTTGTAGCAGAACAAGTCTCTAAGCAGGAATTTAAAGAAGATGAAGTTGTGCTTGCATGGCTATACAAAGATGAACCTGAATCTCAAGTGGTTCAAACTAGTGACTCTACAGTATCCAATATCCCTTCTAAGGCATATGGTCCAAGAGATAAATTAATAGCTAAGATGGCATATTCAGGTAAAGGACCTCTAGGAGTTAGAGGAGAAGGTCTTATAACACCTATTTCACATACTGGTAGGGGAAAAAAAGATATTGTTGGCCTAGGCTTTAAAAAGAAACCCTTCCACCTCAAAGGTAATTGTTCTCATGTCACAGAGTAGATCGCACCAGGAGAACCCCTTCTTAAGAAGGAAGAAACTAAACCATCAGATAGTGATTCAGACAGCTTAGAACTTGTTCCTTATGAGCGTTTGCCTAAGGAAATCAAAGACCTCCTTGAAGCTGAAGATGATCCAATTAAAAGAATTAATGTAGTAGAAACACAAGAACCTACTATCAATCAATAGATAGTTGTAACACAAGAACCAACTAATCTCAAAGACAATCAAACAAGAAAAGAGGAAGGTGGTAGTTATTCTAAGACAGATTCTCATGAGTATGAATTCAAATCAGAATCTGAGGGTAACCCTTCTTGGGGTATTCATCCTAACTTTACTCATGTTCTTAGATTTCCTAGAGGCATAGATGAAGAATCTAATGACTATGAATGGGGAGCCATTCCAGAAGAAGATGAGCTTATTACAGAGAAACATGTTGATGTTATTCACCAATATGCACCTGAACCCAACGTATGTCTAGAGCGAAATGATGAACCTATCGAGTCTGATCCACCTATGGCTGAATTGGACTCCCACAATGACATTGAGCCTATTCATGAATTGAATGTCTTAATTTGTAATATCACCTTTAAACTTGAGCATTGGGTTAGGAAAAATGATGATAGATCCATATCTGTAAACACTATCTCCCAATCTTTCCCCACTTTGACTATCCAATATCTAGACCTTATTGATCAAATCTCCACAAATCCGAGCCATGGTATTTATACCTTCCCGAATGACTATGCCCTTGCTTGCTACCTCAATGTAGTTGAGCCTATGAGTACTTCCATTAGTGAACTGAGCATTAGCATGATGGAGTTGGACATCAAGTATCTTAGTCAGAAAAATAAGAATAAGAATAAAAAGAAGAGGAGTTCTGAGGGTGAAAACCACTTTGTGGTAGTCTCAGAACCTACAAAAGTAAAAATAAAAGACATATCCAAAGGTGAAAACCTCTCTGAGGTGCCTAAGGATGAGATATTTGATGTCCTTCCAAGTCATTTATAGGACAGATCTCCAATTCTAATTGAGCCCACTCAATCCATCAACTTGGGAACAACAGAAGAGCCACAGTTGATTCATGTAGCACAATCTTTATCAGAAGAAGAGAAGAAAAAATTTACAACATTCCTAACAAAGAAGAAGATCAACTTTGCATGGAAATATTCAGATATGCCAGGGTTGGATCCTAATCTTATAATGCATCATTTATCTATAGCTCAAAATGTCAAACTTGTTAAGAAAAAATTGAGAAAGATGCATCCTCATGTTGCACTCTTGGTAAAAGCTGAATTAGAGAAGCTCCTGAAAGCAAGATTCATCAGAGTTATTGACTATGCAGAGTGGATCTCTAATATTGTACCTATTTCAAAACTAGATAAATCAATCAAAGTATGCATAAACTTTAGATATGTAAACAGAGCATGCCCTAAGGATGATTTTCCATTACCTAACATTGATATGATAGTGGACATGACTGCGGACTTTGAGATGTATTCTTTAATGGATGGTTTTTCTAGATATAATCAAATAAAAATTGCTCCAGAGGATCAAGAGAAAACTACTTTCACATGTGCATGGGGCACCTTCTGTTGGAATGTCATGCCATTTGGGCTTAAAAATGCTAGTGCTACATATCAAAGAGCCATGACATCTATTTTTCACGACATGATGCATGGGACTATAGAGGATTATGTTGATGATACTTTAGCAAAATATATGATTAGAGTTGAACATCTAGATGACTTGAGCAAGATACTAGACAGAATGGAAAAATTTAGTCTCAGACTAAATCCTAAGAAGTGTGTTTTTGGTGTCACTTCTGGAAATCTCTTAGGATACATAGTTTCAAAGAAGGGCATTGAATTTGATCCAGCTAAAGTGAAGGCTATCATGTAAATGCAACCTCCAAAGAATATTAGTCAAATGAGGACATTGCAAGGAAGATTTCAATCTATCAGAAGATTCATATCACAGCTAGCAAACATATCACAGCCTTTTACAAAAACATTACATAAAGGTGTGACCTTTGCATGGAATGAAGAATGTGAGAAAAAATTTGACCATATCAAACAATATCTATCAAATCCTCCTATTTTGTTGCCTCCTATTCATGGGAAGCCATTGATCTTATATGTCTCCACTACAGATACATCACTGGGGGCATTACTTGCACAACATGATGAGAAAAAAAAGGAAAGAGCTATACACTATATCAGTAGAACATTGGTTGCATATGAGAAGAACTATTCAATGATTGAGAAAGCTTGTCTAGCTATGATCTTTGTGTCACAGAAACTGAGACATTACATGTTAGCTCATACCACACATTTGGTAGCTAAAATTGATCCACTCAAGTACCTACTAAGCAAAGCTACACTCACAGGTAGATTAGCTAAATGGGTCATGCTCTTAAGTGAATTTGACATTGAATATGTGGAAAGAAAAGCTATCAAAGGACAGGTTATTGCCGATCAATTAGCAGATGCACCTATGATTGATGATACACCAATGCAAATGGAATTTCCAGATTCCTCTATTATGACTCTTTCTTCTAGAGAATGGAAGTTATTATTTGATGGCTCCTATACACAGAATGGATCAGCAGCAGGCATATTGTTCATAACTCCTCAAGGATACTCAATCCCAAAAGCATTCAAATTAAAGTTCCCTTGCACAAACAATATTGTAGAATACAAAGCCCTTTTGAATGGTATGAAAATAGCAATTGAATGGAGAGTAACGGAATTACACATTCATGGAGACTCACAACTTGTTATTCATCAAGTCAATGATGTGTACCAAACTAAAGATGAAAAGCTCATTCTTTATAAGAGAATGGTAGATGATTTAAAGAAGTATTTCCTATCTATCACATTTGAGAAAATTCCTAGAATGGAGAATAAGGCTACCGATGCAATGGCAACATTATCTACTTTATTACAATAGCCTGAACATGAGCTATGCTACGAATTCCTAGTGGAAGCCCTATCTTATCCTACATATGATTCCCCTGAAACCCGCATGATCTGCACCATTATGGGTCATGATTCATCCAAATACAAAAACCTATTCTCTTATCTCCATGACCAAATCATCCCCGAAACCTTCAACTGCCATGAAAAGAGATACCTTATCCGTAATGCCTCTTGATATGTCATCATTGGTCACGATCTATACAAATGAGGTCTAGATGGTACGCTACTTAGATGTTTAGAACGGGAAGAGTCTCAATGTGCATTAGAGGAAGTCCATGATGGTATTTGTGGGTCACACTCGAATAGTTTAACACTAGCTCAAAAACTTATTAGGGCTAGGTACTATTGGCCTAAAATGGAGAAAGAGTCTCTCAAGTTTGCTAAGAACTATCAAAGGTGCCAAGTGCATGGAAACTTAATTCATGCTCCAGGGAGAGATCTAATTCCCTTTACTACACAATGGCCTTTTCACCAATGGGCATTTGATCTTATAGGAGCTATACATCCTCATTCTTCTAATGGACACACCCATATAATCACAGCTATAGATTATTTTACAAAATGGATAGAAGCAGTCCCATTGACACAAGCAACTGGAAAAAAAATCTCTATGTTCATATTGAACTATATCATATGCAGATATGGGATACCTCATTCCATAATCACAGATAATGGTGGACAATTCAAGAACAAAGATCTAGATGATTTATGTGCCAAATTCAAGATTACACAACATTGGTCATCTATCTACTATCCTCAAGGGAATGGACAAGTCGAGGCTTCTAACAAGAATCTATTGAAAATCTTGCACCATACAATTAACAAAATAGGAAGAGACTGGCATCTCATGATGAATCTAGCTCTCTGGGCCTATAGAAAAAGTATCAGAATGCCCACTGGGGCTACACCTTTTGCTTTAGTTTATGGGTCTGAAGCGGTACTGCCTATTGAGGTTGAAATCCCATCACTAAGAATCAGAATGCATGGTCTCATAACTGATGATGACTATAGAGTGTCTAGGCTACAAGAACTTGAACTACTAGATGAGGGCAGACAAGCAACATATGATCATCTTAGAGTATATCAGAAGAGAATGTCTAGAGGCTACAACAAGAAAGTCAGACACAGATAATTTCAGGTTGGTGATCTAGTCTTGAGAGAGAATCCTAAAAATCAATCACATTGAGAACGCAAGTGGAAATTTGAACCCAACTGGCTGGGTCCCTTTGTAATCACTACTACTTTTGGCTCTGGCACCTATCAACTCTCAATGACTGAAGGAGAATAGCTCTGAGAACCAATCAACATTCTCCATCTGAAGAAATTATATGCCTAAGGCATTCAGTCTATGGTAAAATGTCCTGAAAAAATTATAAAAATCTGAAAAAGTCCTGAAAAAATGAATGTCTTGGTGAAAACCTAGCAATAGGCACCTTGATGATTCACAAAAAAAGTAAAAAATATCAAAAGTTCAAAAAAAAAAAATGGAAAAATGAAAAAAGAAAAAAAAAGTGCCTTGGTGAAAACCTGGAAACAGGCACCTTGGTAGAAAAAATAGAATCTCTACCAAGATGGTGAAAACCTAGCAAATGGTCACCACTTGTTTCAAAATGCTCCATCTATCAGTGCAATCTTGGTCTTTCCCAGCTTTCAGTCTTGCTTTAGTTTGTACATATCTCCCAGTTTGTTTCTGCATTCCTATTTTCAATAAGTCGGTCTGTACACCAATCAGCTCAAGCATCGATATCCTATCAATGTTAAAACTTGGGGGCAATCAAAGTCATATCCTATGGCCTCCAATGTATCTTAGACGTATCATATCTAGTTAGAGTCCTTTGAAGCTTCATCCAAGTCAGTCAGTCAGTCTTGTCTCCAGAAAGGATTTTGCATCTACAACAATGCAATCAAACATCAAACACAAACTGAAAACAATCTATGCTTTTTACATGCTTTTATCTCCTTGTATGCTTATTGATTCACATTGAGGATTTTGCATATTATGTCCCTTCAAGCTCTTCAATGATGTCCTTTATAGGATTTAGAGAGTGATGACTGGGGGCATAATCTTTTCTTTTTTTTCTACTTGTATGTGAAAATCTAACAACTTTGGAAATTTAGGATTGAAATGGTGTTTGACTATAAGAGCCTCTATCTTGAATTGGATGGCCATGCATACCTCGATCATTGATACCCAAAAAATTCAAGGAAGTTTGATCTAACTATTTTTGTTTTTGAGTGAGTTCTTTCTCCTATTGTGAAACGCGATCTTACCTAAGGATGTGAACGATAAAGGGTCACTATGGGTAATTCACATTGGATTTCAAATGACTTCTTGATTGCTTGATGTGTTTGAAATGCAAGGCATATTTAGGTCATCATGATGTTTATGTTTCGATGCTTATACAAATTGCTATATCAAAATGGACATGATATTCAGGTCATCCTGGCATTTATGCCTTGGTGCTTATATCTAATCCGACATTCCGAAAATAAAATCAATATTCATATATCCATGGTTTCCTAATCAGTGGGTGTTGTATTGATTCATGCGCATACAAATTGATATTCATATGTCTATGGTTTCATAACTAGTGGGCATTCTATTGATTTATCTAGTTACCTAAAAATTCAATGATGAGAATGACCGACACATGATTAGTGACTAGGTCCTAGGTCTTAGGTTGCATTTCATATTGCATGTTTCTTTGCATTTTGCATGTTGCATGATCTCACAATGGTTAAACAAACTTCAATGCTTAAACGATTCTTCAAAACCAAAAATGCTAAACATGACTACAAGAGCTGAATCTTACACAAAGGTCCATCCAATGAAATAGCAAGTAGAATCCTTTTTCGAGATCAAAATCAAAATCTGAGATCGTTTATATTGCAGACTACTTGCATAATCAACCTTCAATCATCACAGAAATCCAATATTCAACTTAACTGATTATCTTACATCAAACTATCAAAATTTCAACTGGGTCAACTATGGTCAACTCATGGTTTCACCTAGTCAAACTTGGTCTTCTGGACCTCCAAACGATGCAGAATGCATTCTCGAACGTGTATAACCACTTCTCAAATCAATTAACATGCTTCTAAACTATCAATGCTGACTTTTCTTGTTAGATTTCAATTTTAATCCCGAAGGGGGCATGGTATTGCATATCATTCAAAGTCTGTAATCTAAATCTGAAATCATATATTTCCTCAGTAATCAAGACAAAAACCACGTCTAATTTTTGATTCGTCAACAAGACCTCATCGCTTGGGGCATATCAGATTCATCGAGATCCATATCAATTTGGTATTCTCTTAATCTTGTAAATTGTATCAGTTTTTGTAACTATTGGTTCAATTGTGTTATTTCCTTGGTTCTTCAGAAACTGAAGGGTTCGGATGTGATACCAATGTGATTCTTATTGACAATCGGGTCTGGAATCAGTCACTCACTTCTTCGCAATCATAAGGTTCAGAATTAGGTGTTCTGACACTTTTTCACAATCATCGGTTTATTTACTATTATAGTTAACATTATCTTTGGTCATTTAGGACCTATTATCTTCACATCAACTTCAATCAGTCTCTGCTTCATACTAATATCAATTTCAAACATCAGTTTCAACATCATACATAGATTGTCTTTGAACCACTGCGCTTCGCACAGTAATTCAAAGAGAGGCAAAATGTAATACCCCAAAAATGGGCTATAGGTTCATTAACCTCCTACATCTTCAATTCGAATGAAATCAACATCAAACTCCTAACCTAAGGTACATCTGAACATCATCGAATTCTAATTGATTATCCTAAATTCTGCATCGGGGAATATTCCTAATTATCATAATTATCTTTAATTTAATAATTATTTGGCGATAAATCATATTTATCCTAAAGTTGATTAATTGAATATGATGAATATTTAATTAGTTAATTTAATTTTTCCACTTAATTATTTAATTGATTTTAATTATATTTATTCCTAATTATTATTATTTAAATTTGACAATAAATCAAAATTTCTATCATTAATTGATTAAATTCTTATCTAGTTAATTAAAGTAAGTTGTCATATTTAATGATATTATTTAATTGGAATGAAGTTTGATTTTAATAATTGGTTAACCCATAAATCAATTGTTTTATTTTTAAAATCAGTTAAGTTGGAAATAAATCACTTTATTTATTTATTTAATTCATAATTATTATGCACATTCAAAAAGCAGTTAAACTTGAAATCAGAAAATCAATTCAGGTTGTTTTAAAAGGAAACTCAACTCTGATTTGAGTTAAAAAGCTATTTTTGCATGTTTTTGCATGATTTTGTGAATTAATTATCTTTTATTCTTTGATAAACTCAAAAATCAACTTGTGTTTATCTGATTGATTTATGGCTTTTTCCATGCATCCCCAAATCCCTGGATTTCTATAAAACCAAGGCTCAGCTTTTCAATCTTATATCTCATAATTTTTCAAACTTATGCTGGCGAATTGACATCTGAAGAATTGAAGCTTCTTTGCAAATCAACAACTTTTTTGAGATCATTCATATTTAGCATATCATTGTTAGATTAACTGTATTGCATATCAGTTTTTCATATAGATTAGATTTCATATCAAATTTCTCATATTATTGCATCTAAGATCCAAAAATATAGATTAATTTGCATCTAATTCATATCTAGATTTTGCATTCAAATCCTTCGTTTAGGTGTCGTCAAGGTCACTGATCTCGGTCCAATCTGAGAATACATACTCGCATAGACTAAAAGGCAGTAAATCGCCTGGTTAGTTTAGTTTTCAATTACTTGCACGATTTCGATTTCAACTAACCTCTAATGTTTTACTGAAGTGTTGTGTCTATAGCTAAGTACAAAATTCACACACACAAAAACATATCATAATATTTAGATTACTATGTGAGATACATTTATTAAAGCCTTTTATAGAATGCAAATTTTCCAAAGCACTACACTAGAGCTCAATTGCCATTTTTGAATTTACCACAAGGCATGATATGACTATGATTCTTTAACCTTAAGGGACACTAAAAGAGAGAAACACACAATTCATACCCAAGTCTCCATTTCTCCTATTTTGATTCCAAGTGCATTCAAATCTATCCTAATATCTTTCTACATCTGTTTTGAGTCTAGCTAGATCATTTCTTGTGTCATTTAGAGAATTTTCATACTAGTATCTTTCATCCTTTTCCAATTCTAATAAAAAATGAATAGAAACCCCAAAAGAAAAAATATTTCATTAGAACCCCTTCTACTAAGTGGTGTTGATCTGATTTGTCTTGAGGTGATTTCATTGTCTAATGTATGTCATGAATATGGAAAACTAGGATTTTAGGTGATCTTGTTTTCATCAATCACATTTTGGTGAACCTATCTCTTTCATGCATTGTACCTTTTATTTTGGTTAGTTAGACCTTGCATGTGTTTTTCAAATTATAAAACAAAAAAAAACATAGTGTTTTTCATTTCACTTCTTTACATTTCATTGTATTTGAATGTTATTTTAGAAAAAATAAAATAAAAAATCATATTGCTTTTTCAATTCCATTGCTTGCTTGGTCATAGTTCAATTTCATTTCTTGTTTAGTCATAGTTTTCTCTTACAATTTCTAATTTATTTATGCAAGATTTTAGAACCTATGATGAGTCATTTAGTAGCGATGAATTTTATATGTTGGACGAAGCCATTGATAACTTCATCTCTATTTAGTCTTACTCTATTACTCCTAGACCATCAATTGCCAAAAATTTCTTAACTAGATTCCTTTGAATGACTATATTAATAATGTCAAAAAACCAAAAATAGTTATTCACCTTGCTCAAGATAATCCTCAACCAATGAACAAACATGTGATTGTTTTTATAGGTTGCAATGAATAAACTTCCTTTCAAAAACCAAACAAGCCAATCATAATTGTAAAAGGGAAATCAAAAAGTCATTTGGAATTTCTTAAGAATTATCAAGTAGTTTCCATATTTATCATATGAGGAACAATCATCAACCTACCAATCCAGTTGTGTCTAAACCTATTCCCTTCTCTCAATATGTGCTTCCTCCAACACCTCGTCTCCCTCTAAATCTTGGAAAGGAGTATGATTTAGTATAACAATTATGTGTTGCTCTCACCAAGATATCTATGTGGGAACTTCTTTTAGAACCTTCCCTACTTATCATGAGGCATTAAAAAAAGAATTAATAAACCTATATATTCCATCTCTTGAACAAACCAATATAACTTATTTATTGGAGTGTATGCATGCAACAAATACTAAAGCTCAAATTATTTTTACATGAGATGAGTTACCTCCTAAGGAGATTCAAGACCAATATGATTCTCTTATGGTTGTTGTCCTTATAAATGGTAGTCTTAATCATAGGAAATTAATTGATAATGGTTCAGGACTTAATGTTTGTAGTATTGACTTGTTACACAAAAGAAAAGTGGATATTTATACAATCAATTGATTATATCCCTTCGTGTCTTTGACAATGTTGCAAATCAAGCCTTGGGTATTATCACTTTAACTATAAAAGTGGGTCTAGTTGTTTTGTCTACTCCTATTCATGTCATGTTTGGTGCTCTTAATTTCAATCTCCTGTTGGGTAGACCATGGTTACATGCTATGAATTGATACAAGAGCATCTACAATTTGTTGGGACCTGGTAAAATAATAAAGACCTTCTATACTATTGGAATCCAGTGAATGTATGGTTACAATAGAACATGTATATTGAGTATTAATACAACTTAAGAGAATATAGAAGAGGGCATCATTTATTATAAAAACCAAGATAAAGATTAAGGGGCCATAAAGGTCAGAAGAGCATCAGCATTTTTTTGAATGACCAGATAATATAATTAGTATATCCAATAACATATGAAAGGAAATTGAAGTAATGAGAGAGAGAGAGAGAGAGATGGTGTGTATGCATAAATTGAAGGAATCATTGGCTATTAAAAGAGGAGGAGGAAATAGACCAAGAAATGAAAAGTGGTGTGAGTTTTAAAAGGTTATGAATCTACCCAAAGGAGAGGGATTTCATGGTGGTGAGAATTGGCTAAGTGGGATAGAGAAGAGCATTCAGTGAGAGGACTAAAGGAGAATTTGTGTAGGCATTGTGATAAGAGACACTAATGTTTTAAGAGAGAGCCTAAGGAGGAGGCCATTTTTGCAATATAAGAGTTGTCTTGTTTGAAGTCTATGTATTTTTTTTTTATGTTGCAAACTTATTTAGTATTTGTTAAATCAAATAGAGGGATGAGATTTTTTTGCATTGTTTTAAAAATTAATCAAAAATAGGTTTTAGAGGGACCCAAAACCCAAAGAGTTAAAGATATAGAATAGTCAAAAAGCACAACAGGAAGGAACAACTAAAACAAAAAGGGGGATATAGAACACCCCAAACTAAAAATGATGAACAAAATAGGAAGCCAAAAAAGGAGACAGCAAAACAAACTAGGAACTACCATCCTCTTAGAGTCTGGATGGAATCTTCCATCTTCTTCTCCAAATTTATCATATTTTTCAAATTCTCCTTGAGCCCCATGATCTCCTTGCTAGCAGAAGTGTTCTGAATTTTTTTTTCTCTAGTTCTGGCTCTTGGTCCTTTTTCCAGTGGTTTTGGGAGTCTATGTGGCTTCCCACTCCTTCTCCAGCATATCAACCATCGTGCAAAGATTACTGGTAGAAGATTTCATGTCTTCCATAGAATACTTGAGTAGGTTTTCTAGTGTTTTTTCAATGCACTCAATTCTAGCCAGAAGTTTAACAGGGTCACAAAAGTCCCAAGAATAGTCCTTACCCCTGTTATGAATTTTATCCAGCAAACTCTGATACTTGGTCTCAAAATCCTTATTCTAGGTTTTAAGCTTGACAATCTCTTGAAAATACCAATTATCATTCCTAAAAGAAAAGAGGGCTTTAGCTTTAGCAGTATGTAAAAACCTAGAGATGAATCCTCTTTATCATTTAGGTCCTCCATTGCCATGGACATAGAATCCACTCTATTAGCATTACCCTGACTAAAGTGCTTATTATTCTAATAGTTGGCACGCATTTCAGCAGTGTACAGGATGTTGTAATCTTCCCCTTTTATCTCATCCTCTCCATTTTAATTTCCCTCATCAATGTGACCATTTTCCTTAGTGTCCTTCGAAAGGGTATCCTTCTCAAGTCCTTCTTAGAAACTATATCCTTATCATTGTTATCAGGAATTTCCACTCTAGCCTACTTATTCTCCTTAGTATCCTAAATCTTCTCCCTGTTAGAAGGTTTAAGATCAATAATGATCTTACTGGTTCTCTAGTTAGGATTCAGTTCAAAAATAGGTTCTTCTCTAATGTCATCACCAGGGTCCTCATCATTTCCAATAGTATCTTCTCTTCCTTCCACATTATAATTATTAGCTTTTTCATCCCCCATATCTTTGATTTCCTCCTTAATCTCTTTCCCAGAGGCCTCAAAGTTCTCCATATCATCCTTGGAAGCTTCCCCTAAGAAAGAAATGCCCTTTCCATCAACATCTGAAGCCTTAGTTTTATGTTTTCCAATTTCCTTTCTACTTGAACTTGGGAACTCTAAATCTTCATCCTCAGCAGAGCCATCACCAGGTTCCATCTCCTCATTTTCTAAGCTTGAAGAATAGTCAACCAGCACTTCTTCTTTTTCAAAGACAAAGGAGGATCGTCAACTGGATGAGAGTCAATTTTTTTCTTTTTTTGACTGGTGAATCCTCCTTTCCCTTACTAGGAGTTATGCTCTTTCTCTTTTCCTTTAGGTTTTTCACAATGCTCTCAGGGATGTTATTCAACATAAACTCATGAATAAGAAGAATAAGGCCCTCATGGAGAACTAGCTTATCAGCATCCTTTCTATTCGTAGCAAGGCTACGAAGGAGAGAGTTGTAGAGATTGTACGGAAAGGAAATGAAATCCTTGTGATGAAAGTGATTTAACAGAACAAAATGGTGAGACATAGCTCTGGTAAAATGACTGTCTAGGGTTATATAATCTATCAAGACAATTAGGACCTTACACCGTAAACTCTTTATATTATTGACAAAAAGAAACCCCTTGTTTTTACCATTGAATCCCTTTCTTCAATAGTCTTAGGGAATTTGATGGCAGCCAAAATGGAAACTTTTATGTTTCTATAAAATTTGAGACCAGACGAGGTTTAACCAGTTACCTGTGCAATAAGCTCCACATTGAGGATAAATTTCCTTCCATCAATAATGATTATATTGTCCCTCCATCTTGCAATGAATTTATGATTAATACCCTTATCATAGCCATGCAATATCTCTAGATAGGGAGTAATATTACCCTTCTTCAACTTCCTCCATAATTTAGGGTTCTTCTTAAGATTCAGGCAATCAACAAGTTCCTCTCTATGAAAATTTCCACCCATTATCATATTTCTCTCTAGCTTAAATTTCATATAATGAAAAAGAGGGACCCATAATGAAACAGTTAAAAATTTGATCCCACGCACCCATAAAGCATGTGAAAAGAAAAGGTAATTATTGTTCATTAACATACTAAGCTAGCTTTGATTATTAATTATGTAACTCTTACTCCATAATGCATTCATCATTTCCAATGAAACTCACCTCCTTACTACTTGTCTTATCATAATTAATAAGACTGACAGTTTCTATATTCAGGCCCTTCACATTATTCCATGTCATCAGGGAGTTGAGATTGACCCCTTTATTGGTAAACACATCAACAATAGAATTAGATTCTCTAAGGCATGGGACACATGGAAATTTTTAAAAGAACCCAATAAATCTTTAGCCATTTCTATAGTGTTGGATATCGACCATGAAGCTTTTGATTTCCTAGTTAAACTATTTATAATATTTAGAGAATCCCCTTCTAACCACATCTTTTCAACCTTAATTTGTTTGGCCAACCTTAGGGAGTAATAGGCTTCGAGGGCCTCAACAACATGGTTACTTTGAGAGTCAATAGGAACAAAAAAAATAACAATGAATTTACCATGACAGTCCCTGATAAACCCCCTACAACTAGCTTTCCCAGGGTTCTCTTTGGTTGCACCATCAAAGTTAAATTTCACTCAACCCTCAAGAGGAGATAACCAGTAACAGTTTTCTCTACCTTTTTATTTTCATTTATTGAATTGATATTCCAGCATTCAATTTCCATATTTGAATCTCTAAATTTATTAGCATGCAAGGAGGAATTCTCCTGAATGCATTTGAAAATAGTGTTGGCCATAACAGTGGGGTTTCTCTGGGTCTCCCTAAAGATTTTGTTATTTCATTCTTTCCAAAAATTCTAGATTAGGTGAGGAATACACTAGTACATTTGACCTTATTTTTCTACCAAAATTTTTGACCAACAAATAAAAAGCTTTTGATTGGTCGGATTATAGAAGGAAAACTTTGATTTTTTTTAATCCATGATTGTGTTTGTCAAAATTTTGACCAATACCATGGAGGTCAAAATTTTGACTAACACAGGCATAAATTAAAAGAAAAATGTTTCATTTCTCATTTCATTATTCCTAACACAATGAATTAGATCAAGGGAAGCACACGAAGGAGGACCGCCTGTAAGGATTTCCTTACCTTAACGTAGGCTTTTTGAAGTTTTTTAATTCTTACGGGTATGATAGAATTTTTTGAAGATTGTTTTGCAATATTGAAGATTATTTTGCAACATCTCTGATCCCTTTGTACAACATCCAAGTAGACTCACAAGGTTACGATGTTGAATTTTTGCCATTAGCTTAACCTTGTTTTGAAACTAGTTGACAAAACATCACCGCCAAAGGCCTCAACATCCACCAAGAATAGGGAACCACCAAGGACCAAATTGATATGCACAATAATCAGTAAATGGAACTATTACACATCTTAATATATTTCAAATAACTTCCTCTTCTCTTTTATATTCTTTCGTATTTGAGTTCATTGTTAAAATTGCACTCTCTACTAGTTTTTAACTTGCAGATATCAATACATGTCACTAAGGTTCTTTTTATTTAAATTTGGCAAGTGAATGCGACCTGCATACCATTTTGATGCATTATACAGTCATACATCTCATCGATTGATCATTTTTACAGCACATCATTAAGGTGGGTAAGTTCAATTTTGCATATCAGTTTGTAAAGGCACCAAAATGCATCAGATGAATAGATAATGCTTTTACTTGAAGTTTTCATAGTTTGTACTTAGAAGAAAAATCCCAGAAATGACATATTCGATCTTGTACTAGTTCTAACATGGATTACAATGATACATAGAGCCTCATATATGAGTGAGTAATATTATAAAATACAAAATGCATCTAAGCATTACAACTAAGTTTCTGCCAACAATGACTAACCTACTCAATGTAGACTAGTAACATATATGTCCTATTTTAAGCAACCATTAGGAATGGTAATGAGGCCAGAGAAGTTAGGACATCTGTGTGTTGTGGATAGAAGGATTTTTCCATATCTTCTAAATAAAAGTACTCATAATTTTTTGAATCTGCTCAACGAGGGCACCTTCCTTACTTTTGTTTCTTGTTCAAAATAATAGACAATCTCAATGAGAGTGGGCTCTAAGCCTCATCCTCCAAAAAATATGCCAAAGGGAACCCCACTTGTATTGTAACCTGCAGGCACACTGATACCAAGATATCTTGCAATGGCTAGAACGCTTTTAATCTGAATATATATGGACACTAGGGCATGTAGTTTATAGCTTTTTAAAAACATATTAATCCCATTTTTTGTTAGCATGCAATCTATTTCTAGGGCTTTTTTTATTCTCATTCTTTTAAACCAGATGTATTCTAGGACTAAAGAAATTCCCCTTGTCCATACTCAAAGATTTTTTCCTAATAGAAAAAGAAGATATAATGTTAGAAACATTTTAAAATACAAAGTAAACCACATAGAAAACAAAGTGAGAAAGAGTTATTATACCTCCATATCATGTTGTGTATTGAAGGAGATGATGTCAGCTAATGTTTGAATGGGAGATTGCAGGAGCTCTGAAAGGGAGATGTCCACATCATGTTTAAATTTGTACCTTAGCACAATTTTCTCATTATCGATGCTTAAATTCAAAAAATTACTGAACATGTGATTTTCCACTAAAATTGCCCCTTTCTTCCTGCAAAGCAAACACCAAGAGATGTCAAATAGTTTTCTCTAAAGTATAATATGTATTATTTTTCTTATATTGCTTCAAAACTTGTTCTAAATTTGTGGGACCACACCCTGGTGTAAATGCAATTTTTCAAAAGGATTAATGGTGAAGGGAGACCTACTCTCAAAAAATGACACATTTTCTTACCCCTAAAAATGTTAGGATTACCTCATAGTTGCTAGATTCTTCTCAAAGGATACTGCTTCAGCAAATCCAGGTGGTAAATCTGGGTTCTGAACAATACCCAGCCTATTTCCCTTCGGTCCTTCTGCCTTGAGGAATTGCTTATATCCACCTTTTGGAATAAACTGAGTTGCACTTCTTGTAGCTTTATGATCATAAACGTCATACCCAACAATCACATCTAACAAGTAAACTGCATCTGTTATTGTTCTGCAAATTGGTCTTTTATCAAAAGATTCAAGTTATCTTAGAATCTTGTTCAATCTCTAGGAAAATGTGAACTTGTAAAAATCAGCATCCATTTATCACATTTTTGTCCTTAACCAAAAGACATTGATAGTCTTGTTATAGATCTTCAGCATGGTGACCATATTCTTTATTATTGATTCACTTAAGCACACAAATTTCTGATAGGCTTGCTATAAATACTTTTAGCTGATGATAACAATGCCTTGGGTTACTGGTTAGGTGGATGACATGTTATACACTTCACCAAGTGGCATTCAAGTTTGTGGATGGCTTTGGAGGATAATGAACATTAATTGATATTATTAAAAAAAAATTATTAGCAGTTGTATACTAATATATACGATGATATTATGAGAATGTATACAAAATGAATGCATAAAAATAATTTGGAATTTTTTCATACTAAACTTCAAATTATTTCATTGCATTAATTTTTTTTACATTATTGTATATATAGATTTAACAATATAATTGCAATTACAATTTCATGTAAACCAATAACTACTTATATCGATTAATGTTCATTGTCTTTTATTCTTCCTCATTATGAACATTGATAAAAAAATTATTCATTATTTTATCGTTTCTCTCCCTAATGAACAAGATGAAGAAAATCTTTAAAATATATGTTGCAACACCATCTTGACCTAGGACCTCTCCTTAGCCCTTTCCTAAAAATGGTGAATTTTCATTCTCCAACCATTGATGCAATCACATGGTGAATCATTCTTTTGGTGCTCACTCCATTCAAAGATAATAAAACTATAATTGATCATCATGAGTTGCTTTGTTAGTGCTCACTCTAATCATGACCACTAGATTCTGTAATTCAATTCTTCATCCTACAAATCTGCAATTTTTAGGACCAAACAATGTCAAAATCTATCACCAACAACTTAAACAAAATCTAAAATAAACTGAAAATTTCATAGTATCAACAAATTTACAACAACATTTGAAGCATGTCACTCATCTTAGTGAAATTTCTACTTGAATCAATTATAAATATGCCAACAAACATCTCCTTTGGAGTAAAAACTACAACAACATCATCAAACTAAATCATATAAATTTCTTTCTTCACCTTCATAATTTTTGTAGACATCTTGCAAGACAATGATTATTTTGCATACATGAACATTTATGCTTAATAAATTTTTGACCATACCTATTATCTTTTTCCAACTCAATCCATAACTTTATCTACAATTCATTTCATGCATCAAATGAGATAAGGCTAGAATAAGACAAAAATATGAGATTAATTCCTAGATGCAGTTGTTGAATAAGCTAGGCACATGTTTTCAAAGGAACAATTAAGGAAATCACAGGTCAAAATAAGGAGTGGCCTGAATACCTAATGTGTGGAAAATAAACAAGTTGTGGTGTCTCTACTGGTCACTTCAAGGCATCTTTGTCTTGGGTGCTTGATGGGATTCAAGTTTGGCATGGTTTCCTCCATTTCATGCCACTTCAATGTTGAGTATGAGTTTGTTTTCCAGGGTGTAGGACTATGACTGTAGTTTTGGGGTGATTTAATGCACACTATAGGGTCAACGTGCCTTTATTATGAGACATGAGTCAATGAAGTCTGGACATGAAGACTTCCCAAAACCTTCCAAGACATTTTGACATTATATGTTGCAATTATTTCCTATCACCTACATTGGGGTCTAAACACATAAGTTGGACGTGCAAGAGAATAAGAAATTTAATGTAATGTATTAGCCAGAGTAAGAGAGCATGTTGCCGAATTGGTATTGATTGGTTTTCTGAGTCTATTTACACTTGAGACAGGACATGGATTGTTGAAGAGGGTTTTAGCACCTTGCTGGGCATATTGGGAAATATTTAGATAGCTCCAAACTCCATAACTAGGTGTCATTATGATCTCAAATTTAACAATAAATATTTCTCTTACAAAGCACAGACGTATCTCTTTTAAGGAGTTGATAGTGTGTATCGAGTTCAAATTTAAAGGTTGTCATTCTTTTTGTTCTCTGCTAAAATTGTTAGACATGTCTTTCAATTATCCAACAATAACTCCTATGTTGATTACATTTTCTATTTAAGAGTCCCTGAGTGATTTGAATATTTTATGGTCTAGTGAGCATGATTTGTGTGTGTATTTATAAATCTTGTAATATTTTATTATTTTTTATTATATACAAGATACTACTAATGCTTGTATGTTTACATTTTGTATATTTATAGCCCGAATAATTTCCTGTGAAGAAAGTCCACACCTGGCAATATGAACCCAGAACAAAATAACGAGACAATTGTGAGATTATGGTCTCAGTTCCAAAGAAAAGTTGATAAATGTAATTGTCCTTGCAAAAAGTGTAAGGGCCTAAAGAATCAAAGAATTCTAATCACAACAGCCTAGAGTCATTGTAGGCAACATGGTCACATTGAAGGGGGGCACGATTTTCATCAATTGGTGAATGTGGATTTCAAATTGGAGGAACATGGAGGTGTGAATATCCAAGCCGAGGATAACACTCCCATGGAAGAAGCTGATCCTATGGCAGAGAACACAATTGAAGACGATGGTATTGGTGTAGTTGATAATGTGCTAGAGGACATGATTGAAGATGGTTTTGGCATAGCTGATCAAGATGATCATGATGATGGTACTAGCACATCTGATAATGATGATGAAGATGGTCTTGATATACCTATACTTGAGAAGGCATATGAGCCCCTATACCAAGGCTCCCAAACAACTCTTCTCTTCATTATAGTGTTGTTGGTGAACTTGAAGGTTATGAATGGTTTATCCAATGTAGCAATGTCACATATGCTAAGGTATGCCATTTTTGTCATCTTCAATGTTAGCATACCATTACTATTCATTATATTAACAATTCATATAAATGTTGTTTTAGTTTGATAGGTGAGTTTTTGTTAACACCATCAAACATTCTACCTTGTTCGTACCGAGAATTATCTACCATTATGAATCAAATTGAAATGAAGTATCAGACAATACATGCATGTCCCAATGATCACATTATATATCATAAACAACATGAATTTACAACAGAATGCCCTGATTGTCATATTAGTAGATATCAGTCAAATCAAATAACAAAAAAGGTGCCTCAAAAGGTTCTTCAATACATTCCCATTATTCCACATCTTTAACGATTATTCAGGTGCACTAGCTTGGCACAATGTATGGATTACCATGCACGCAATAGAAGTCAATATGACATTATGCAAATGCCTACTAATGGTTTTGCATTTAAAGACATAGAAACAACATGGTCACACTTTAAATAAGAACCTCTTAATCTCAAGCTTTCATTGGCAGCGGATGGTGTCAATCCATTTGGAGATATGAGATCTGTTTACTCAGTGTGGCTTGTTTTTGTTATTAACAATAACATTCCTCCTTGGATGTCCATAAAGATGGAGCACATAATGTTGTCAATGATTGTACCAAGTATTTTTTCATTTAATAGTTATCTAAATTAATTTATAAACACCACATCAAAATATTGGTCATAATAATTATGTAATGTTTTTGTTCATTCAACTAGGTAAGTACCAAGTTAAAGATATGAACATGTATATTGAACCCCTTATTGACGAGTTGTTGAAGTTATGGAATGGGGTCACTATGTATGATATTTCTAGACCAATAGGACAAAGAAAATTTCAATTCCATGCAATGCTTGTATGGACAATACATGATGCCCTTGTGCTAACTCATTTTTGTGGTATGTTATACATTGTTAAGGTCACATATTTTTGGTATGTTATAGTGCTTACACATTATTGTTTTATGTTTAAGTTGTGCATGATAATTGTACATGATCCGATTTTACGGTATCTTTTTGGTCTTCAAACAAAGGGTAAATTCGCATGTCCAGTTTGTGGTTCGAAGATGAAATCTCATCATTCAAGAAGTTTAGGAAAGTAGGTGTTCGATGAGTTTAGGCACTTTCTCCACAATAATCATAAGTATCAAATTATCAAAAAACATATTTTTAATGGGAAAGAAGAAACAACATCAAGGCCACGAAAAATGACACCTCATCTATGGAAGTTGGAATACAATAGACCAAATCACCAAGGTAATGTCATTCCATCTGATGATTTTTGTTTGAAATTTATATTTTGATTTTGTCTTTTATTTACTAATGATGTAATTGATGCTCGTGAAGGTCGTCAAGGCATCAATGACCAACTTACGAGAGGAATAAAAAGTTATCCTAGTCAATTTAGTAGGTTTCTGTACTACAAGGATCTCTCAATCATGCATTTTTTTGATACTATTCATATTGGAAAGAATGTAACAAAGACACTATGGGAAATATTGGATGAAAGGCGTGACAAAGAAAAAATTGTCAAAATTTGTAATGAAATTCATGAATCCAATCATGCACTGAAAAATTTCATTGAATCAAATAGTAATGGAGATCACATAAATACAAGTGCCCTTCCTTGGTTATTAATTGGGTAGCAAAGTGATGCATTAAAAGAAGTCATAAATAAAAAAAAAAAAATTCCAACAAGATTTGTTGCAAATATAAGTAGTCGTGTATCAAAGAAAGGTGATTTTGGGCCAGGGTTGAAAACACATGATTGGAATACCTTCATCAAGGTAAGTCATGTTCTCTATTTACAATATATTTGTAAAATTGCATGTACTTTTTATTGTATTATTTTACAATATATTGAAAAGATCATTTTTAAATTATTGTAGTACGTCCTACCTCTATCCCTCCCACACCAGTTTGACAACAATGTTAACCAAGTTATATACGATCTTGGAGAATACATGAGGTTAGAAGTGTTATTTCTTAGACTTGTTGTACAGATATTATATTTATGACTTTCTTTAATTTTTATGTAATTTATTATATATTTTTTTATAAAACCTTGTTTATATGTTCTTGCCAGTTGAATCTCTTTTAGGTGGTTATCATCTAAAGAAATTGATAAAAAAGATATAAAATATTGGAAGAGAAAATTTCCCTAGCTTATGTGTGAAATGCAAAAGTGTCTACCTCCAACTTTTTTCAATGCTCAAGAACACTACCTCATACATTAAGTTGAGGAGATTGAATTGTGTGGACCTGTACAAACTAGGTCAATGTGGATGGTTGAGAGGCACTTGAAATTTATGAAGGGCTTGGTTCAACAAAGAGCACATCCTAAGGGTTCTATAGTGGAGGGATATATGGTATACCAAACCATGGTGTACATTAGTGAATATCTTCCCAAGTTTGCAGCAAATATCCATGTAGATCGCATTTGGGATCCCAACTCTATTAACAAATTCAAAGGGGAGTACTTGATGGGGAAAGGTAGATTGAGGAAAGTGAGAGGTAATTATATGATGTTATTTTAGTTTATTAATTCTTATAGATCTTCAATATAAGTTGTTTCTAAGCGGTTTATTTATTTTCTTTACAGTTGGTCATGAGTGGGATGCACTACATTTGTATATTGTAAACAATCTTGATTGGATGACTGTATGGATTCAACAATATCAATAAAATGGTTTCTCATTAACATGGGATGGTTTTGCATCATTAGTTAAAGAAGCTCATCGTAATGGAGATCTCAATGTTACGCCAGTGGTACTTGATCTAGCATATGGTTTAAGAGGTAGAAAAGTACATATAAGTTTACTAACCATGACCCATAAGTTTAATATCAACTCATGGATCAATGCAAATAATATTGATATGTTTGAATAATTGTAGATCAAACACCACAAAGCTATGTACTACCATGGCCATAAATTTTGCATAAAAAAGTTAGACGACACGAAGAAAACTTGTGATTCTAGGATAAGTGCAGTCTTTGAGGTCACTAATATTTCATCTAGAAATGACATACATCCTCAACAATCTAAAAATCAATACTATGTTATTTTGGATGATATACTCAAGAGTGCAACTTTAATTCTTTCAAATTAGTTCTATTTGTCATCAAACGGTATAGGCTGCAGCTGAATCAAAATGATCCTGATAGGACTTTTATTGAACATGATAGTGGATTTAAAATGATTAATACAAGGTTATTTGAGCCAATTGGAGATGAGCCCTATGTTCTTCCAATCCAATGTGAGCCAATGTTTTACTTTGGCATTCTACATAAACTAGGTTGGTCATTTGTTGTTAGACATGATCCAAGAGGAAGGCCGATAAAGTATAATGTGATGGAAGAAGAAGATACTAAAGAATCAGAAGACAAGGTAAATGATGATCACAAACAACTATTACACAATGAAGAAGAAGAAGAAGAAGAAGAAGAAGAAGAAAATTATGATGATTCTGGTGATGCTGATAATGATGGTGATGATGGTGACAATCATGATCATGGTGATGAAGATGGTGTTGATCAAGGTGATGATGGTCATGATGATGATGGTCATGATAATGGTGATGAAGATGATGATGATAATGGTGATGAAGATGGTGTTGGTGTTGGTCATGATGATGATGACAATGATGACAATGATCAAGGTGACAAGAATGATGATGGTGATGATGATGATGATGATAGTCATGATGATGACATGGATGAGGAGGATGATCAATGAAATGTATGTCAAGGTATGATGAATGTCACGTATGAGGTATTGATTTATTCATAGAAATTTATTTGACTTGTATGTTTGTATAATTTAGTTATTATGTGTTGAACTCTAATGTCCAGGAGTATATTTTGCATCATGTAAATTTTGTCTTCTATGTAATTTTTAGCTTACATATCATATAATTTTTGGCTAACTTAAGATAAATGATTTACATATGCACGAAATTTAACATCTTTGGCATGGATCGAAATGTATAATTTATTATTTGGTTTCCTTCTCTTTAGTCAGCAAAATATATAGATCCTACTATGTCTCTCATTTGATGGATTGCAGATATCACCAAATAGGTATTTGTTTGATTTGTCTTCCTCAAGTGAGGAAAATGCAGGAATAGAAGACAAAAGTCTGACTTCTAGTAGGTCTAAAATAGGGAGATCAACTAGAGGTCAAAAGATTAGAAGAAAATTGAATAAACCAATGCAATTTTTCCTTGCTGAGGGGGGGTTATGTTCTTATGATAATGAGACCAAAGGTGATAGGAAGGTTCCCTTAAGGTACACACATCTTCAAAAAGAATGGGTGCCCAAGGAACTACCTCCAGTTAACATTGATTTTTTTGTTAACGAAAGAATATATCACATAGCTCCATCTTCATTACATGGTTTGGGCTTATTTTTCGTGGATGGCATAAAGGTCAGTTATAATCAAGTTGTTGAATTGATGGAGTATGTAGGACCTTGTTACAATTATAATAATTGGATGCGGATTGTGCAATATAAAAAAAGTATGCGTAGGTATGCATTGTCAGCAAATTATATACAATGCAAAGTAAATGATCAAACTAAAAGGCTCGCTATGTATATTGATGGAAGGCCAAAAGGAACAGGGAATATTGTAGGTTTTATAAATAGTTATCGACCCGTGTCAACTAATAAGCGGCCAAATTATATATTCGAGGCACGCGAGGGAAATTGTGTATTTGTATGTGCGATAAAATCAATAAGTGCAGGGGAAGAGCTTATGATAGATTACAATTTGAATTGTGTAGATACCAAAAAATTCCCTATCATGGGACTGGTAAGTATAACATTTAAACCAATTGCCTCCAATTAATATCGACTCCAATATACAATCTATTATTTTATTAATAAATTTTTTTCGTAAGTTTATTACTTTCATTTCGTTGCTAAATTACTAATCTTTGTCATAGGGCGACATGGATCCACCTCAAGATACAGGCAGGGATGTTCCTCACAATACAACTTCTTCATCAAAGGTAAACCTTAATTAGTGTAATTCTACAAATTATATAGAAATAAATGTCATATTATTATGTTCTTTTCTTTATGGATTTGGAGTTATTTTGATATAATTTTACTGATATTGATGTCACAACTTGATACTTATTGATAGGGAAAAGAAAAACTAATAGCAAATCAATTGTGATCTAAAATTGAGGCAGCATTTATAGATGACATCACATGAGATCAACCATTTCTTGGATCAGCCCGTGTTACTAGTACTGGTTTGTTTGCAGGGACATTGTTGTTGAACAAGAAAAATATGTTTCTGTTAAAAGTACCAAAGCTTCCAGGTGCTTTAAAATTGTTATTATTTACAATCTAATTGTAGTTTACTTATACATAACTCATTTTGGACTGAAATCCCATGATTTTTTTGTAGGAAATGATGTTTTTTATGATCATCTTTTTGAAATGACATTGAATCTATTTGGGCCCACCATACGTAAAAGGTACGTAGCTTCATAATATTGGTACAATATTTTTCTTGTCTTCCATTTATTGTACTATATTAAAGTTATGATATCTAACAATTTTATTTTTTCAAAAAAGGTGGAATGAACAGGATGTTGACTTAAAAAATCAGCTCATTAAATCTTTAGAGGACCTATTTGGAAGTAAAACTTTCAATAGTGTCATGATTCTTAAAAAAGCATCCAAACATATAAAGACTGTGAGGGACCAATATAGAAGGGCTCTAAAGGATAACCCAAAGTACGAGCATCCTCCTATGATTCCACCGATGGAGTGGGATGAAATAATGGAAGATGCAAAAGAGAAAAGGCTAAAGGGTAGTGGAATTCAACCAGAAGATGGAAAAAGAAGGTATGTCGTGATAGTATTAAGTAGAATGTAATCATGCACTAATTAGTGATCTTTGTAAATATATAATCTAACATGTTTCAAACTTTCCATAGACTGCAAGACACATCAAAAGCTACACAAGCGAGATTAAAAAAGGTTGGCCAACACAAACTTGGCTCTGGTGGCTATATGAAACTTCACTCTCGACTTGTAAGTAGCAGCATTGGAATTTCATATCAAATTTTTATATATAAGGTTGCAAACAATTTTGTTTAATCAAATCATACATGCAAAAGTGACGATATTAAACAAAAAATATAGGGCATGGAATTCAATGTAGAGCCCATGGATGAAGACAAAAGAATAGCCTTGAAGGAAGGCTATAAAGTCATGGTTGCACACCTACACCAAGAATCTGAAATCCATAACGAAGAATCTGCTGCACTAGATGAGACACAGGTAAATTGGTCAAATGAAAAGTAAGTCAAATTGAATAGTTAATTCCGAACATAAATTGACTATTTCATGATAACAATGCACATGACATTTCACTGCATCCTTCAAATCCTATCATAGAACTTGGGCGTGACGAAGGCTATGATGTGCATCACAGTGGTGGAGGTATTAATTTTCTATTGGAAATAAATTACGTAATTATTAATAGAATTTAACATCTTTAATTGCAATTGGCCGTGTAACCTTTTTTTGAATATTTTAGAGCATGTTGAGCATGTTGAGGTGGCTGAAGATCAAAATATTATTGTACATGATGTGGCATTGTTAGGTAAATAAAAATGCATGTTATGTTCTACTGGTTAATGAAATACATGTAACAATAAAAAAAAGTATGTGAATTTAACCCATTTACTTGTTATTGCAGCATACCCCCCTTTAGTGCAGTAGCCTCGTGCTCCTCAAGACATGAGGAAGCATCATAATTTGAGATCACAACCACAAGAGGAGGAAGAAATTGATGCTCCTCTCAGCCTTTACCTTAAGAAATCTAAGAAAAAACCAAAAAAGAAATGATTTCTTAAAAATGCTCTTTAATAAAAACTTGTTTGATTAACTTTGTTGGATAATGAAAGAACGTTGTTTTAAGATATTATCTATGAATTTTGTATATTAATATTCAATTATATGTCATGTTAATGAATATTGTTATGTGTTAATGTATTAATGAATGTTATATGATCATATTAATGAATGTTATGTGATTGTATTGATTGAATGTTATAGTTCATAAATGGATGAATGAAGTGTGTAATTATATGTTAATGGGGAATTTAGATTGATATTAGGGGGAGGGGGTTGAGGCCAGATGAGCTTCCACCTTCACGTGGTTGGCCTTGTTAAGTAGAGAATATTAAAGTATTCTTGAAACCAAGTGAAGCTCAAACTAACATACAAGTTCATTATTTAATTAATTTCATTCATTCTAGGTCTTTTCTCATAAGTGCATTTTGAATGTGTCATTGTCAGGTAACTATCAAATAAAAAACTAGAAGGGCCAATAGTCAACTTGTCTGGCATGATTCAGCTTCATTTTGTGTAAGTATTCTCTTATTGAATTCGTCAACCTCTCTTGGCGTAATCTGGATTATTTCATTGGTTTGTGTTTTTGAGTAGGTGAAATGTTAAATTAGTTCCTATCTTCTATTCTTCATTCATAACTATCATCTTTAGGAAAGCACATCATTATATCATCAATGTTATGTACCTTTAGCCAATGTAGATAAACTCACTGTGACAAGGATGGTGTACCATGTGTTCTTGACTTGGACTAGTAAAGGCATGTTGTCACTATCATTTGGAACTATAATGTGTCACATCACTTTCCAAATGGAGCCTTCAAAGAATAAAAGATGTCATGTTTTATCATTTATTGTCATTGTGCTCACTTTCCTCTAGTTACTTGTCTCTAAGTTTTTCTTTCATATTCCTTCACCTTCTAGACTCATGCATTTCAAGTTGTTGCAGTTCACAATCTTCTTAATTTCTTTGGAATTGTTTTAAGAAAAGTTTCTCTACATTTATTCATAACAGCTCTTAACTGGTTATATTTGGCATTCTTTGTGCAAAGTTATAGACTGTAGCATTTCACTCCCTTTGACATTTAATCAAATAGTTTAAAAATCCCCACAAAGTGCTATCTCATTTGTCAAATGGTTAGTGTGCTTGCACTAGTGCATTTGACCACAAATTTCGACCAAAATTTTCAACCAAAGTGCAAAATGGTTTTACTTGGTCGCATTATAAAGGATGAATTTTGTTTTTTTTTACTTTTATGCCCGTGTTGGTCAAAATTTTGACCAACTATGGGTTGGTTGAAATTTTGACCAACACAGGCATAAAAGTTATAAAAAAAAAAGAAAATGCATCTCCATTTCATTTTATGTTGTGCGCGCGCGAAGATCATATACGAACGGAGTGAAGCTGGGAGGGAAGATTGCAGTTTACTACCTTTCTACCACTGCTCTTCACTATCAATAATTCTGAGTATGTTCTCTACTTTTTGTTTTCCTATGAATTGTAATGACAGTGATCTCCACATTGTGAAACATTAGCAGTTCATGTTGCCACTGGTGTTTCATTTTTCTTTGTCAACTAGATAATAGTAACCTTTGGTGTTTCATTTTGCTTTGTGAAAAATTAGTAGTTCGTGTTACCACTAGTGATGGCCCTTCTAATCTTATGGCCCTTCTAACCTTTTCTTTAGCCATCCCTAGGCTTCACCAGGAGATTATCGATGATGCTAGCCGAAGGTTCTATAAATCGCGCTAGAACTATATAGTTCTAGCGCGATTTATAGAACCTTTGGCTAGCATTGAATGAACCAAATGGGTGGATGAATCAGTAATTTATAGAACAGTGTTCAAACCATTGAATGAATCAAATGGTTTATGCAGATTATGGGAAAATGTTGTGATCACAGTGATGAGCAGTGGTAGAAAGGTAGTGTTAATGGTGGCTCGGTATAACAGTGGGTGAACCGACCACATAAGTCATATATTTTATGCTGGGAAACATTCTAATATGTTGATTCAATGGTGTTCCAATGACCAATTTGACACAAAAGTGTCGACGAGGACACAAAGATTGATAAAGCCCTAAGTTTCAAGGGTTTGGGGTCCCAATTTGGGGGTTTGGTATCTGCAAAGCACTGGAGTCTAATTGCTTCATGATTTGGGCAATTTAGGACATAAATAGGCACTATCTAGGAGTTGAGGTGTATAAGAGGTCATTAGTTTGCACTTCCTTTGTTATTTGAGCATTTTCATGTGTTAAAAATAGGGTATCAGTCATACTTACCAGTGTTTGTCCAAAATAACAATATAGAAGCTTTTGGTATGTTGTAGAGTCTTGTAAAAGGTAACTATAAATGTGGTTATCTCATTAAGTGCTTTGAGAAAATAAATAGTTATTTTCATTACAAATTTGCAGCATGGCCAATAGGCAGGGTATTGGGCTTTGGGGTCCAATTTGTGAAAACTTTGTGAAGTGGGATCATAGGTTGTGTTGGGATATTGTAACCAAGCAAAGTGAAGACAATAAACTCAATTCCATCTTTTAGGGACCCTTTGAGATTGCCTTGAGAAGTCAGGCTCTTGAGCATTATAGGTTTGGGTAGGCTATAGTGCCTATACCTCTGAAATTTCTAAAACTTATTGTGAATTGCAGTCATAGACTCCCTAGATCATCATGGAATTCTGTAATTCAGATAGTTCATTGCCTTGTCTATGTTATTTCTTTCTATCATTTGTAATTAGGATTGCCTCATCTTTTATTGTTGAAAACTTATCAAATAGTTATATTCCTTGTATATTCTATTGCTTTCTATTAATGCTTCAATATATATTTTCCTAGAAACCTTATCTTTTTCAAAAGAACCCATTTTAGGCTTTTGTAGACATGCATGAAAAATGTGGTAATATAGACGGGCAGTGAACTGTTTGAAAAATTACCTCAATGAAATGTGGTCTCGTGTTTCTTAATTTGTCCCGAGAGCAGTTCAGAAAGATACTACTCATAGTTCATAGAATTAACTTATCTCGAAGAGAAATATCAATACTAGAAGTATACCTATTTTTTTTTAATCAATATAATTTCATGAATTAATGACTATGAATGAAATTCATTAACTTTATAAAGTACTTATCTCTTTATGTTAATTCTAATGGAGACACTTTATATTTCCTAGAAATCTCTCCAAAGATGCACTCGAGTCTAAACTGTTAGTTGCTCCAAAGAATGATGTCAAATTGTACCATAAAAGCCAAGAACATTCATGAACATCTCTCCAGTCCACTAGAAGAAATTACCTCCACATTGAAGAACCAAATCACAATCTACATAGACTCTTTCTCTTTGAGAGATGTCTCAGTTTTTCTCTATAAATCCTAGATGCTACAATCACTTTCACAAATTCCTTGAAAAATTTTCTAATGCATTGTTCAGTTAAGAAGAATGAGCCTTGAGAATATTGGTAGCCTCTGCATGAACTAATGCTTTATTTCCACCAAAGAACACTAAGGGGATTTTTAACAAAGGTTATAGTTGTATGTGCCTTTCTCAATATGTACAAAAATGAAGAGAAAAACCAAGCACATGAGCTACTTCACACATAGCTATGGGTTTTTCTATGATTGACATCTTCTTCAAATGGAACCTTCTCCCCTTTATAACATCCAATATGAAGGAGAAGTTACTCCTCTTCCTCATGTCTATTAAGAGTCACAACCCTTCACAATTACCACTTTTTGAAACAACACAACCCTTCATAATTTTCATTTTTTGAGAAGGTCACAAGCTTTCTTCTTTTTATTTCTTTCTTCTTTCATTAATCCTCTCTTGATTTATATCCTCCATTCCCTCTTCTCCATAAATATGGATCCCTCTCTGAATTAAGTACTGTGTCATATTCTTATTGCTTGATAATCCAAACTAAATCTCTTTTTTCTGCTATTACCCTATTTCCACATCTGATTTCGTCTCAAATATTATAATTCTTATTTTATCTGCTTTTATTTCTGCCATAATTGTGTTGTGGACCTGCTCTAACTTGAGAATGCATTTTCCCTTATATTCCTCTTCCATTCAACACCTATTTGTGCTTGCATATTTTGAGGAGACACATCTCTTTGGAAAGATGCACCCATTTAAAGGGGTCATATCTCGTCATTGCTGTCTTGTTGATTAGATCTGCACTTCTCATTCTTGATAAAAAAATTGCCCCCTTTCAAATGAAGCTGCCTTCTCCCTTTTATACCTCATAGTTTGAGGGAGTCACAACTTTTCCTCTCATGCCTTTTGACCATTCATTAACTTAATTTTAATTAAATTTATGTTAAATTTTATTTTTATTTTTTGTATTTTAATTTTGTTATTATTATTATTATTTAATATTAAATCCTATTTCAAAAAGGGGACATTACAATTAGTGAGACCATGTATCAAACATTTTGTTATCCTTAAATTATGTAGATAGTCTGAGTATTCTTACCAAATGAAAACAAGTCTTCCCCAATCCAACTTGAAACAATTTTTGGAAGCTACATCATATTTTGTGAAATGTTCAGTGCAGTCAATATGTTATAATGCTTCTTTCCTCCATGAATATGAACATAGGTGTTCCAGAAGTGATTTGTGAACCTCTGACACAAAAACTTTGAATTTAAAGGCCCCATAGGATTCTGGATCACCTAACTGAAATTTTTCCATGTTTAGCAATTGTGGAGAGCATAGGATTTATCAATGTAATAGAGAATAATTATAATCTAACTTTATATTTACATATTTATCAATGTATATAGTAATATCAATTATTGATATTGATATGTATGTATATATATAATAAATTATTTCTCATAATAATCATATAGTCAATATTATTTATCTAATCGATGTTACAAACATCAACACTCCAATATTATTTACTTGCAAATATGGACCTCAAAAATATCAAAATATAATATGAGAATGGGAAAATTTGATTTGCTTGAATTTTGAAATCTTCACGTAGTTTGATCTGAAAATAGATTTAATTTACTAAACTATTCAAAAATTTCATCAAATTCAAAAAATTTTGTGTTGTGAAATGTGCTAACTTTTTAGTTTGAGTTTTTTCCCTTCATTTTAATTAATCAATTTAACTTAATTATTCTTTAAGCAATGATAGAGGTAAAAATGGTGTGATTTCTAATAAAATTTAGTTATAATTTAGATAATGTGTGGTTCTATTTATACAAATTTATACATTGGATTTTTAAGTTTTTGAATAAACTGTAAACCCTTGTTTGCATAGTCGTGGCCAATATAGAAAATTTTGTTTTGACCAAAACCCAAAAACTGACAGGATCTTCCTTCTCAAATGAGGAAAGCCTCAATTCATTGATTCCCTCAACTAATATAATTGTCTCTTTATCCGCTCCCTATAGTCCTAAAGAAATGAAAGCTATGAATTAAGCTTCTCAATTTAAGCTCTAGTTTCTGCATCCTTATCCTTTGAAATATTGTATATATTATTGCCAATTGTGTGATCTATGACTCAATGGAGTCAATCTCATCCTTTATGCTTTTTTGAAAAACTAGGTCATTTCAAGAAAAAATGATAGAACACATACTTAACTTCATTAGCACATTCCTTAAATAATTTCAAGTGATGCTAAAATATATCAATTGTGTGCATTTTCATACTGATTAAAGGCTTCTACCTTTCTCTTATCTTTTATCTTACTTAAGGCATCCCACTCTTCTTTATTCTCAATGAGAGAGGAATGATCCTTGAAGGAACCTATCGAAAGCTTCAATTTTTGTTTTAGAAGCAATGAGGAATCAATGTTTACCACTTAAATTCATCACTTGTCTTAGTAGTGTCTTGAACCTTCTTAGTATTTTCCTCTTCCTCTTTCTCATTAAGCACTATAGTTTTCTCTAAAGGAACAATGTCCTATTCTTTGTTTCTAGTTGTGTTCCTTGAAGGAGGGACACCTATTTCACTTTGATCTTCTGCACCACTACTCTTTGGATGAGCAGTTTTCTTATCCTTCTTATCACTCTTCTTTGTTGTATCCCTCTCAATCATAGGAGCATCAAAGGAAAATATATATATGTCTTGTGTGGATGCATAAGGTATATCCTAAAAATTAATATCATGTATAAGTGCTTATTACATAGGAACAACTTCAACCTTCTTCATCTCCTCTATTATTTTAGTAGTCATCTTTTTAGTTTGTTTCTTTTTCCTCTCTTTCTCTTCTTTGTCCATTCCCATGATGGTATTCACCCATTTTTTGGGGCTGGAACTCTTATGCCTACATTTGAGACAATTGGACTCTTTCCTCATTTGAGAAGGAAGACCCAAAAAATGAGGACCCCCTCTTTTCACTTGGCAGTATTGTGAGGTTTTCACACCATCACCCCCATTTCAAATGGGGACCCCCTCTTTTTTCTTTGGCAGTATGAGTAGTGGTCTTAGTTGGTACCGATTTTCAAGTCTCCAAGTTTGAGAGATGATTTTGAGCAACTTTGCCTCATTTACGAGTCAAGAGCCAGACCTTGAAATGTGAAGAGGAGAGAAAGATCTAGTGTTTGAGACTTGAGAGGTAAAGAGAAAGTAGGATGCACCATCAATGGTGATGGTGCATGAAAGTTGTTATGAGAAACAAATCCAAATGGCATTGATATGGGTGTGAATTCAAGTCTGAATTAGATTGTGAACAAGGTATGAAATTGAGGTGAGAATGAGTAAGATCCAAGTATGATAAATGGACAAGTATGAATGTCAACATTCAGTTCAGGAATGAATCCCACTGAAAATGGAGGCAAAGAGAGTTATCACGGACCTAATTTCAATGAGGAATGACCAAGCAGAGTTTAGCTTTGGATGAGCTATGCCAATAAAGTAACTCCCATTACAACCACTTTGTAGCTCATTCAATAATAAATAGAGGCCACATACATTTCTTTTTAAATAGTGGCTATTAAATATATCATGCTGGTAGACCTGATGTTAAAATACATTTTGTATACATGCATTTATTGCTTATGTTAATGATGTAATAAGACCCCATTAGTTATGCCAATAAAGAAACTCCCATTACAACCACTTTATAGCTCATTCAATAATAAATAGAGACCACATACCTTGAAGTGTGTGCCATCCAATTCTCTCAAACTTGATGAATCTGTTCTTTCAACATTTGTAGCAAAGCAAGGAATCCATAGGAAGTGTATGCTGATTTAGAGAGAGGAAACCCAAAGAAATAAAGTTGGTATCTAAAAGGGAAGAAATATGTTGTGGACCTGCCATCTGAGGAACAATTGCAACACAGATGAATTGTGGTAGAAGGCATGGGTAAAACGTGATTGGGTATGGATAAAAAATACCAATAGTTTACTATCCAGATGAAGAATTATCTGATACATCTTAAAAATAAATTGGATTATGGAAGCTTTGAAGATTGCTTTATGGAGATTTAGAATTTAGCAAGCATTTTTCTAGCATCTCTTTTGTGCATTTTCATCATGAAGGTAACAATGCAAATAATGCCTTAGCTAACGTGAGGATTCTCCAAGACCATCTCTTTTTTCTTCAATGATGATGTGGAATCATGAACTTTGTTAGGAAGCATTCTACTGGATGATAAGTCACCTTGATTACTTTAAAGAGTATCAACTTGTCATTCCCAATGGTAGTTGTCTCTTAATCATTGGTTTGTTATATTTTGATGTGACCCTTTGTTCTATCCTTGGTGTATGTTGGTATTGAAGGCATTTGTATTGATGAGAGCTATTTATATTGGTCACTGCTATGTTCTCAAACATGTCATTGCTCTATTTCTCATGGTATTCTAGGTTTTGAGTTATCTTGCTTGTTTGATGCTTTAGTATGTTTCCTAGTGTCTACATTTTGGTTATGTATAAGGCAATTTAGTCATTCCCTTGTGTTCCATTTATGGGTACTAAGGGCTTCCCTTTGGTAACAAGAGACTTGTTCATGTTTATCTGCAGGTTGCAAACAAATCATCCTTCTTCCACCAATGAGTCATTCCATTCAAGAAAGACCATGTCTGACGATGTCAACACACAAAAAAATAGGGAGACAATTGCTAGACTATGGTCTAACTTAAAAAGAAAGGGTGATGGAAAATTTTATTGTCCTTGCAAACTTTGTAAGGGCTTAAAGACTCAAAGATATCTAATCAAAACAGCTAAGGAACATTGTAGGCAACATGGTCACATTGAAGGGGGAAATGAATTTCGTCCATTGGTATGTATTTTAATATTTTATAAAATACATAAGACATGATTTGATGATGACAACATGGTCATGGTTAATATAAGGTCATCATTTTCATATAGGTCAATGTCCCTCAGTTTCATGTTATGGACCATGACAATCTGGAGAATGTGGATTTCCAAATGAGGGAACATGGAGGTGTGAATATAGAAGTAGAAGGTAATGATATCATGGAAGAAGACCACGATGATGAAGAAGATCAAGATGATCACGATGATCAAGATGATTATGATGTTGATGCAGAGCTTGATGTACCTATACTTGAGAAGGCACACGAGCCCCTATATGAAGGCTCCGAAACAACTCTTCTTGCCGTTGTATTGTTGTTGGTGAACTTGAAGGTTATGAATGGTTTATCCAACATAGCAATGACATGTATGTTAAGGTATGTCATCTTTTTTCATTATTTTAGTCGTAATTTCCTTACAATTAATATTGGGTGAATCGTGTAGCAATTAATATTCTTTAAATTAACAAATTATATTTTTGGTCGTAGGTTGATAGGTGAGTGTTTGTTACCACCATCAAACATTCTACCTCGCTCATACCAAGAATTATCTGCCATTATGAAAGATATTGGAATGGAATATCAAACAATACATGCATGTCCGAATGATTATATTATATATTATAAACAGCATGAATTTGCAATAGAATGCCCTATTTGTCATATTAGTAGATATCAATCAGATCGAATAACTAAAAAGGTGCCTCACAAGGTTCTTCGACATATTCCCATTATTCCACATTTGCAATGATTATTCAAGTGCAATAGCTTGGCACAATTTATGGATTATCATGCACGCAATAGAAGTCAGGATGGCATTATGCGAATGTCTGTAGATGGCTCGGCATTTAAGGAAATAGAAGAAAAATGGCCACACTTTAAAGAAGAACCTCGTAATATCAAGCTTTCATTGGCAGCGGACGGTGTCAATCCGTTTGGAGAGATGAGATCTACTTACTCGGTGTGGCCTATTTTTGTTATCAACAATAACATTCCTCCTTGGTTGTCCATAAAGAGGGAGCACATAATGTTTTCACTGATTGTTCCAGGTATTTTTTGATTTAATGGTCATCTAAATTAATTTATTATTAATAATCCATCAAAATGGTCATAATAATTATGTAATGTTTTTGTTCATTCAACTAGGTAAGTACCAAGTTAAAGATATCAATGTATATATTGAGCCCCTTATTGACGAGTTGATGGTGTTATGGAATGGGGTCACTATGTATGACATCTCTAGACCAATAGGACAAAGACAATTTCAATTCCATGCAATGCTTGTATGGACAATACATGATGCCCCTGGGCTAACACATTTTTGTGGTATGTTCTCTTCTTAACACCTCGTTTTTGGTATGTTATAGTGCTAACACAAAGTTAACACATTTAATCCAATTATACATGATCATGTAGGTCTTCAGACAAAGGGAAAATTTGCATGTCCAGTTTGTGGTCCAAAGACAAAATCTCATCATTCAAAAAGTTTGAGAAAGCAGGTGTTCGATGAGAATAGACACTTTCTCCATAGAAATCATAAGTACCGAATTACTGAAAAACATCTTTTCAATGGGAAAGAAGAGACTACATCAAAGCCACGGAGAATGACACCTCGCCTATGGAAGTTAGCATACAATAAAATAAATCGTCGAGGTAATGTCATTCCATCTGATGGGTTTTGTTTCAAATTTATATTTTGATATTGTGTTTTGTTTACTGATGATGTAATTGATGCTTGTGAAGGTCGTCAAGGCATCAATGACCAACTTCCAAAAGGACTAAAAAGTTATCCTACGCAATTTAATAGATTTCCATACTACGAGCAACTTCCAATCATGCATTTGTTTGATCCTATGCATATTGGAAAGAATGTAACAGAGACATTATAGAAAATATTGGATGGAAGGCGTGACAAAGACCAAATTATCAAAATTTGTAGTGACATTGAAGAATCCAACCATGCAATGAAAAATTTTATTCGATCAAATAACAATGGAGACCAGATTGATACAAGTGCCCTTCCATGGTTATTGTCGGAGTAGCAGAGCAATGCTATAAAAGAAATTATAAAAAAAATACGATTTCCCACAGGATTTGTTGCGAACATAAATGATCTCATATCAAAGAAAAGTGAATTTGGGCCAAGGATGAAAACACATGATTGGCATATATTTATTAAGGTAATTCATATTATTTTGTATTCACTATATATTTGTATACTGCATGTGGTTTTCATTGCATTCTTTTATAAAATATTGACAAGATCATTTTACAAATATTGCAGTACGTTCTACCTTTATCTCTCCCACACCACTTTGCCAACGGTGTCAAACAAGTTATATATGATCTTGAAAAATACATGAGGTGGTTGTCATCTAAGGAAATCAATAAAGAAGATATAAAATACTGGAAGAGAAAAATTCCTCTTCTTATGTGTGAAATGCAAAAGTGTCTACCTTCAACTTTTTTCAATGCACAAGAAAATTACCTCATACATCAAGTTGAGGAGATTGAATTGTGTGGACTTGTACCAACTAGGTCAATGTGGATGGTTGAGAGGCACTTGAAATTTTTGAAAGGCTTGGTTCGACAGAGAGCACATCCTGAGGGTTCTATGGTGGAGGGATATATGGTATACCAGACCATGGTGTACATTAGTGAATATCTTCCTAAGTTTGCAGCAAAGATCCATGTAGATCGTATTTGGGATCCCAACTCCATTAACAAATTTGAAGGAGAGTACTTGATGGGCAAAGGTAGATTGAGGAAAGTGAGAGGTAAATCTAAGATGTTATTGTAGTTAATTAATTCTTATAAATCTGGTCGAGAGTGGGATGCAATAAATCTAAGATGTTTTTGATACAGCTGGTCGAGAGTGGGATGCAATACATTTGTATATTGCAAACAATCTTGATTGGATGACGGTATGGATTGAACGATGTCAACAAAATGGTTGCTCATTAACATGGGAAGGTGTTGCTTCATTGGTTAGAGAAGCTCATCATAATGGAGATTCCAATGTTACTCCAATGGTAATTGATCTAGCACATGGTTTAAGAGGTGGACAGGTACGTACAAATTTATTAATGATCATGACTCGTATGTTTCATATCAACTCATGATGCAAATAATTTACACACTTGAAAAATTGCAGGTCAAGCACCACAAAGCTATGTACTATCATGGCCACAAATTTCGCATAAAAAAGTTGGATGACGCAAAGAAAACTTGTGATTCTGGGATAAGTGCAGTTTTTGAGGTCACCAATATATCATCTAGAAATGACATACATCCTCAACAATCTCAAAATCAATACTATGGCATCTTAGATGATATAATTGAGTGCGACTTTAACTCCTTCAAAGTAGTTCTATTTGTCGTCAAATGGTATAGGCTACGACTGAATCAAAATGATCCAGATAGAACTGTTATTCAACATGATAATGGATTTACAATGATTAATACAAGGTCATTTGAGCCAGTTGGAGATGAGCCCTATGTTCTTCCAAGCCAATGTGAGCAAGTGTTTTACTCAGAGGTTCCACATAAACAGGGTTCGTCATTTGTTGTTAGACATGATCCAAGAGGAAGGCCGATAAAGTATAATGTTATGGAAGAAGAAGATACCAAAGATGATGAAGAAGAAGATGATGATGATGATGATGATGATGATGATGATGATGATGATGGTGATGGTGATGGTGATGGTGATGATGATGATGATGATGATGATGGTGATGATGATGATGGTGATGGTGATCATGGCAATGATGATGATGGTGATTCTGTTGATGGAGATGATGATGGTGATGATGGCGATGATGATGATGATGATGATGATGATGATGATGATGATAATGATCAATGACATAATTGAAATGGTTACATATTTATTGTGTTCAATTCTAATGATTACGACATATGTGATTTATAATTACCAATTTTTTGTTTACGATGCTCAATTAATTGCTGTTGATACATGTATATTTGTGTTTGATTATCACCCTTTTTGCAAATAGGCAATTGACTACAGACATTGTCACCCCGGCCTTCTGTTGATGATCTTGCATTCCATACATAAGGTAAATTTGTTCATGTTTACGATGTTGCATATTGTTCATGTTATCTTCCAAGTTATTTGTAGCATATGTATCATGTAATATTTAGCTAACTTAAGATAAATGATTAACATATGCAGGAAATTTGACCCCTTTGGCATGGATCGTGCACAGTGACATGGATCGGCAGGTATAAGTCAATAAATAGACATAATTTTCTTATATTCTTCTTTTTTATCACTGAGCACGTATGTTATAAATAGACATATTATATAATCATATAATGTATATATAGACAAAGAAGAACCGTACGTATGGGTCACGACTTGATTATTCTATATATATTGACATGGCAATATCTCATTTGATGGATTGCAGTACCCACCAAATAGGTACTTGTCAGATCTATCTACATCGAATGAGGGAAATAAGGGAATGCTAGATGAAAGTTCTACATGTAGTACGGCTAAAATAGGGAGATCAACTAGAGGTCAAAAGATTAGAAAAAAATTTGATAAACGCATGGAATATTTCCTTGCTAATGGGGGGTCATGTTCTTATGATGATGAGACCAAAGGTGACATCAAGGTGCCCTTTTGGTACACACACATTGAGAAAGAATGGGTACCCAATGAGCTACCTCCAATTAATACTGATTTTTGTGTTAATGAGAGGATATATCGCATTGCTCCATCCTCATTACATGGTTTGGGCCTATTTTCCATGGATGGGATAAAGGTATATTACAACAGAGTTGTTAAATTGTTCAAGTATGTCGGTCCATGTTACAATTACAATGATTGGATGCGGATTGTTCAATATAAAAAAAGTATGCGTAGGTATGCACTATCAGCTAATTATATACAAAGGAAAGAAAATGATCAAAGTAAAAGATTTGCAATGTACATTGATGGGAGACCAAAAGAAACAGGTAATATTGTGGGTTTTATAAATAGTACGTGACCTTCATCAACTAATAAGCAACCCAATTGCATATTTGAGGCGCGTGAGGGGAATCAAGTTTTTGTATGTGCAATAAAATCAATAAGTGCAAGGGAAGAACTGCTAATAGATTACCATTTAAATCGCATAGATACAAATAAAGTTACTATCATGAGGGTGGTAAGTACTATATACCATTTTATTAATAAGTTTTTTTTTGCTAAGTCTATTGCTTTTAGTTCGCTAAAGTTTTTATATTTAATCTTTGTCACAGGACGATATGGATCCCGCACATGATAGAGGCCATGAGGATGCTCCTCCCACCTGTTCTTCAGCAAAGGTAAACCTTATTAAAATTGTACAAATTAGATAGTTGAAAAATGTTATATTATTACGTTATTTTATTTATGATTTTGGAGTTTTTATGATAGTTTTACTGATATTCCTGTCACAATTTGATGTTCAGGATAAGGGAAAAGCACCCTCAACAGTAGAGGCAATAGCTACCCCCGAGGATGATGATCTTTTTGCAGATTCGCCTAATGTTATAATCATGTTGAAGAAAAAAATGAAACAAATCAATAAAGATATAATTAATATTTTGTATGAAACAAATCCAACTGAGGAGATGCTCATGAGGCTAACTGAATTGAAAGCACTTGCACGTCGGTATCAAGTAAGCAGTAATGAATCTTTAGTTATAACAAAATTTCAATAAAGGTTAATATTTTATACTCTTTTATGTTGTGAAGTAAAATATATGTAATATGTGTTTTTGTTGCAGGATTTTATGGAATCTCTAGTACCTGGTCAAGGACAATGTGCGGATGAGGCCGGTACTAGTAGACCTCCGGCCACCTCAGGTAAAATAATCCTTTAGTTGACAAGTTACAAGGAATTTTTTTTTTGGAACATTCAAAAACTTCTCAAGTTAACTCTTACTTTTATTATTTCAAAATGTCTTTGCTAACAATGTATTGTTCAGGTCATCAATTGCAGGAGACTCCTCCTAGCCAGGTTGTCCATAGAAGATTGTCGAGTGCAATGTCAGCCACAAGGGCCATGCAAACATCAATGCCTTCAAGGGCTATGGCAACTGGTAAATCATTGCTTTACTATATTTGGTGTTGTGCTAATTATGATTTCATAATTTGTACTTTAATCTTGGGTGCATCACCTAGTGGATTATTTTTTTGGAGCAGGAGATACCCCGGTGACACTGCTTGGTACACCAGATACTGATCAATCTACATGTATTGGTGATAATTCACCACCATTTCCTGGATCTACCCATGTTACTAGCACAGGAGCTACGCAGACGTCATTGTTGATTGACAATAATGAATCAATGCCTATAAAATGTCCTCAAATTCCAGGTACTTTAAATAATTATTTTTTATATTGTAATATGCATTTACCTATTCATAACAAGTTTTGGATTGATTATCCCATGATATTTTTTGCAGGAAATGATACATTTTATAAGAAGCTTTATGACCTCACATTGCATATATTTGGGTCCACCATACGTACAAGGTGGAACATCATAAGAGAACTAAGTTTATCCCAATATTTTTTTTTCATATCATTAATTGGTACAGTATTTTTCCTTTCATTCCGGTCTTTTCTTTTAGTGGCTATATCTAACAATTTTGTGTTTTTCCTTAAAAGGTGGAATTTGCAAGAAAAAAGTTTAAAAGATCAGCTCATCAAAGATTTACAGCATGAGTTTGGTAATAATATTTTTGATGAGAAGAAAATTTTAGAAAGAGCTTGCAAACATCTTAAGACCATGAGGGACGCATATAGAAAGAGTCTCGTCCAGAACCCAAAGTACGAGTGTCCTCCCTTTATTTCAGTGAGGGATTGGAATGAATTTATTTTAGATGCAAAGGAGAAAGTGGATGCTCAAAAAGGAGTTTCACCAACAAATGCGAGAAGGTATGCAATAGTATTAACTACTAGTGATAAGGTGTTTGGCATGGACTTTTGAGATGATAATTAAATTTTGAATGCAATCATCATTTTTCAATATAATATCTTGGTATGATGTTTTAGACATTTTCACCATTGAATGCAATGTGTTTAGCATTTCAAAGTTTCATTTGTTATTCCATATACATGTTTTTATAACCATTTTTTCAAACTTTTCATAGGTTGTAGGACACTTCAAAGGCAACAAAGGCCAGGCTGCAAAAGATTGGGCAACACAGACTTGGCGCTGGAGGATATTCAAAAATTAAAGCTCGCATTGTAAGTAGCAGTAAATGAATTGCAGAGAAAAATTATTTATAAAATGCAAATAATTTTGTTTAATCAAAAAATGCACGACTCTGATTTTAATGTAGAGGCCACGGAAGAACATAAAAAAATTGCCTTCAAGGAAGGCTATCAAGCTGTGGCTGAATGCCTACGACAAGCTTCCACTGGCCCAACTGAAGAGTCCCCTGCATCATGTGCACAGGTAAATATGCCAAAAAATATATTAGAAATTGAATACTTGAGCAACAATCAATTTGATAATAATGTCCATTACACTGCAATGCAGCCTCTTAATCGTGACATAGATCATATGCCGCATCATGAAGCCCCTGATGTGCATCATATTGTCCAAGGAGGTGCTCATTTTCTATTTAAAACTAATTATGTAATTATTAATACAATTTAACATCTTAAATTGAACTTGGTGTAACATTTTTGTGTATATTTTAGAGGATACAGAATCAAGTCATGCTGAACGAGTGCCGGAGGATGTTCAGACTGATCACCATGTAGATCATGTGGCACATTTAGGTAAAGAAAATCTATGTTTTGTTCTTTTAAATTAATTTTTTGATTTATAGTTCTTTTACTTACATAAATACTTGTAATTCAATAATATAAAATATTGCGAATTTAACTCATGAAGTAGTTATTGCAGCAGACCCACCTTCAGCGCAGCGGCCTCCTGTTCCTGAACAGATGAGGAGGAGACACACGTTGGGATTAGAATCAATAGAGGAGGGGAATGATGAGGACATTGATCTTCCTCTTAGAAATTATATGATTAAAAAAAATAGCAAGAAACCCAAAAAGAAATGATTGTAATTAACATTTATTGCTAATGAAAGAACATTGTCGTAATGGATGTAATTTTGTACTAGTAATGTTGATGAATGATGTGTGTTAATACATGTTAATGAATTATTCATGAATGTTGTGTGTTAATGAATTATGTGTTCATGAATTATTTATGAATGTTGTGTGTTAATGAATTTTATGTGTTAATGAATGTTATCATGTGATTATAATGATTGAATGTTATATTTCAAAAATGGATGAATGAATGAATGAATGTTATTAAATGTTAATGGGGAATTTAGAGTGATGTTAGAGGGGGGGGGAGGGGCCAAATGAGCTTCCACCTTCACGTGGTTGGCCTTGTTTAGTAGATAATATTAAACTATTCTTGAAACCAAGTGAAGCTCAAACTTTAAAGACAAGCTTAGAGTTTTTGATGCAGAGCCTTCTAATATCCCCTTAAGGAACCCTGTTCAACTTGAGGATTCAACAACATCTTGGAATCCACTTATGGAGTTCTTCAAACCTTGCTAATACCAATCCTTCAACTTGTGATTGTTGCACACTTCTATGACTATCCCTATCAGCAATTAGGCCTAATTAGCCCTCCTCTTCCAAAGCAACTCCTATTTACACTTACTCTCAACCTTCCAACCTTTATATAGTCTCAAGGCATCTAATAAACATTAGAATTCCTCAATTAGTTTGACCCTCCAAGCTTTCCTAGATACTTTTTCATCAAACCCTCCCTTTAAGGGTTTCTATCCTAGGGCTTCCTAGAAAAGACCCTAAATCAACTCACAAAACCTTTCTAATGGCTCAAACACCTTCAAACAAACTCTCTCGATCGTTTCCAACACTCATTTACCAATTCCACCCTCAAGTTGTTCATATTCACCACGTGGTGCTTCCCAAATGCACCCTTCACTTCCTGTTCAACAGTCACCTACTGTTCCTTTCTCCTTTCACTGACACCTGCATCCAGATCATGATAAAAACATAATATTTACAGGCCTTAGTACCTCTCCCATAGGCGATTATTAGAACACAAACAATTACGGGTACTTTCCCCTTTTTAATCACAACAAAAGTTGACAGTTCCGATTTACATGGAGATCCAATTAGAATCAACTCTAACATACTTCACAGATTAAAAGCCCACTGTTTAAGCTTTACACAGCTTGTTGCCTATAGATTGTAATTTGCAGTATGTACTTCATTCTATATATGAATAAGCCAGCTAGTTTGTTAATTAATGGCCCAATTTCTTTGAGAATTTGCCAGCCTTTTCAGAAGTATTTTTGTTTAGGATGTCAAAGAGATATGAAGAAGAAGAAGAGAACTTCTGTGAATTGAAGTGTCAAGAGGGTGGTATTTATCTTTTGACATTTGGAGGGCGTGACAAGCATGTGTAAGCTGCCTCACTTGCATTTTGAATTTTATAATTCTATCAAATTTATCTTGCTCATTTGGTTTCGCTTGTGCAGGTTTGGGCATGGGGCAATCCAAAATATCAATGAAGCTTTGAATAAGGTATGAAAAGATATTCATAAATTCACAAGGTATGTGATATTTGTTGGGTCATTGTATTTCATTATATCAATGGTTCTAAGGATAATTTGGCAGGTCGAGGGGGACAAAGATGCAACAGTTCTTGTCACAACGAATGAGGTAATTTCCACCATTTTTACAGGCTGGGTTGGATCATGAGAATAGTTATATAATTTGATAAGTAAGAAATATTTTTTTACAGTAAGTTAAATTATGATATAATTATTATCAGAATTTAACTATGTAGTTTTATAATTAGTTTACTAACAAATGTTTCATGAATAGTAGTTCATAATAACCATGGTACCAGGTGAAGACAAGAAGGACAAGGCATCTAGCCATGTCAACTGGAATATTCTAAAGCCAATCATGGCATATTTTCATGGCCAAAGTACTTTAATGGTCAAAGGTCCTGATAAAGCCTATGGGCAAAATGATGTAACAAATGGCATATGAGCCATTAAAGGGTAGTAGGATGTAGTTTCATGTTTTAAGATATTCAATAAGGTCATTGGACCAATTATGAGTCATTAGCATAGGTCTAGATATTAGAAAAAGCATAAAAAGCATATCTTATAATTTGAATTCAAACTCAAACGGTCACTAAGTAGTTTTGGAGGGAAACTTAAGATTTAATATTTGTCTTGTTTAAATAAACATTCCAACTACCTTGGTTGGTTGGGCAGTTATTTAGAGGTCTATTTAAGATGTCATAGCCTTAGGCAAGGAGGCATGGTTTTGTACGAAGTACACAAAAAAACTATACGGACAGGCAATGAATCAATGAGATTTTGAAGTTTTCTTGCTAATTTGAAGCCCTCTTTGATGTAGAAATCTTCGATAAATGTTGGTAAGGCATACTTAAGTTGTTTTGAGTTGAATTTGGTGAATTTAATAACACATTTCAAAACTTATTACTGTTGTCACGCCAAACATACAGTTTTGCATTATTTTTTTCAAATGAATAAGTGAGGGTTCCATCCTATGAATGTATATCTAACCATGGGATGGACCCTGATGGTTCTAACATGTTTAAATAACAATGAAAATGCAAGGAAAGTGAAGATTTTCAGGATAGGGTGAAGCATATGCAAATTTGAGTGGTGTAGGGATTGATTTGGGTACCCAAATGATGCTAACAGTCACACAGCCGTACATCTAGCTTAAGGAGGTGTATTTTTTGTTGGAGAATATTTTAACACATGTTGAATACATGGTGAAACCTGAATTTTGGGTCTTGGAAGTGCCAGATTGACCTAGTTCAATGATGCCCTAGGAAATGAGGGTTTTAATGCATGTAATTGGGGTTTTTGTACCAAAACACTTCATAGTCTCAAATTGATTAGTGATTTCTTTAATTGGGCATAAATAATGATGGTCATATGAATTTCATGGAGTTTGGATGCATTCGGAGCATGGTTGCTTTGTAAACCCACCTAATTAGCCCTCTAAAAACAGTCTCAATCATGTTTTCTGGTAATATTTTCCATAGTAACAATATTTAATTTTTGGATATGTTTTAGTACAATAAAAAGGGTATTCATAAATATAATTACCTTATCAAGTGTTTTGGAAAAAATTTGAGTTATTTGGGTTTTAGTGCTGTTGGAGGCTACTAGCCTGTCAACTAGACCTAATAGTCAGTTTTGGGGATTTGATTATTGGAGTTGCATAAAAGGTTGAAACTGATTGATTCTTGTCTAAAACATCTATTTTATACCATTTGTGTCTACCCTAGGCATTTGGAGGCAAGATTGAGTGTTTTGTGGGTATTTGACCTTTGGAGTACCTTAAAGGCTTGTGGGATCCTTGTAGAATTGAACAAGTTTTGTGTGAAACCACCACTTCTGCTAACCACTCTACATCATGAAGCACTAGGACTATTTTTTTAATTTTTGATGATTTTGGAATGCTAATGAAAACTATGAATGAATGTTGTCTAAGGTGCATGTAGTATACCCTAAGATAGATAAATGTAAACCTTCTAAGGAAATACCTAAATGATGTTGGGAACTATCTTGAATTCAATTTTGAGGAAAACAAAATTATAATTATGACAAGGTGTTTATGAATAAGACAAATTTAGACAAGAATGACAAGCATCCAAGAAAAGGTGGACATGAAAAGAAGATAACTATATTTAAAGGAAGTCAAGATAATGTGCAAAGCCACTATAGGAATGTCCTCAAAAGATGTACCCTCTAATTTGGAAAATGACTCTAGAAAGTGTAATTCTTGACCCTAGGATGTGCAAGCTATGTTTTTAGATTTTTAGATTTTTTGAATCTAAGATGAGGACTATTCACTATGAAAATGACTAAGAAAGGTTATAAACTCTCAATATAAGAATGCCACTAAAATGCAAGGTATGAACTTATAATTTGCAAGGGTTTCCAATCAAAATATTCTAGATAAAGGAAAAATGATATATTTATGACCCATGCTATTTTGTTTCTCTATGTGGGACATTTTTTAGGACAAGTTTTGATGATTCATAAACACAAAAATCACACAATCACTTATGGCTGTAGGTATGACTAAAATGAAATGTTTTGTCTTTATTCTGTCTACTATATGAAAAAAGGCAAAGTGTGAAATCTATGAAAATCACTTTCTTGCATGAGTTTAAAATGAAATAAGGAAAATTCTATGATGCAGGAAAAAGAAATGAATCTGATAAATACCCCTCGGTATTCAGCATTTCCCCCAGGTTATGAGCTACCAACAAATATTGCAATAATTACACTTCAGGTAAATTTCGCATTCTTTTCGAGAGGATGATGAATATTTTAAGGCTTATTTCAAGTAGATTGTTTGGGAGAGTCATTTATATTTATTTTTTCCTCTTTTAGTTTTTATTTTACATTGAACATGCAATTTGGAGAACAGGAACTGGAGGATAAGCTTACTTTATTGCGTTTAGCACATCTTTATGAGGTAAATTTGAACTTTATATAAACTGAACCATTTTGTTTGTACAAAACTATGGTCTGAAATTGTAAAATTATAAAAACATTTGGCAAAATGTCTGTTGTCCTGTATTCTTGTGTAGATTGGAGAGGATGACAAGTTTTCAACCCCCGCAAGAGTTGATCTTCAAAAACTATTTCCAGGACGGAAGGTATACTCTTTTGAAAATGGACCTTACTAGCTTCTGATGCCCTATTTTTTCATGTGGATATCCAATTACTCCTTTGTAAGATTGATGGCATGTGTTTGTCCTTAGTTGTATAAAGCTTGCCTCAAACATTTATTCCAATGCGCTACCTTCGTACAACCAAAAAATCATATTTATGCATGTCATAAATGCAATTTTTCATATTTAAGGATAAATCTACTTTGGCAACAAATGCAATAAATGAGAATGATAAATAAAGGCTTTCTATTTGTCCTATTTAGCAAAACCTCAATTGTTGAGTATATATTGTTCTAAAGTTTAGTCCTTGATGGCTGTTGACATTTATTGGTGATTTCTGAAGAGGAATATTGAAGTCAGTCATATACATATTGGTGGCAAACCAGAAATAAATGTTCTTGAAATAGATATATGAAACAGCAAGTGAACACTCTGGGTACTTGCAGTTGATTTCTCAATATTATTTTGTTATTTTCTTTTTGATGTTATTAATTAATGCCTTTTAAAAAATTTGAAGTTCAAATATGTAAACTTATATTATTGAGGCATGTGAACTGAGGGGACTTGCACCCTGCTTTGTCTGTTGGAACATGTCACGTCAGCAAGATGGATGTCATATTATTTGACCTAGTTTCATTATGTTATTGTATCTCTTAAATAGTTTGACCCGGCTTGTCCATACGAATTCCTTTATGCTTTTTCACATGAGCTCACTACATTAAACAATTTACTACTATGATTTTTCATGTACAAAAACCATCCCAATTTAACGTTTCTAGGTTATATCATCCCAATATCATGTGTTTGATTAAATATGTTATCATGTGTTTGATATAACCATATTATCTCCAATCTTCATCGCTGTGCTATTTTGGTCAATTTTTACTTTTCATTTCCTATGATAACCATTGAGAAAATAAACACACTTTCCTTGAAGGATGGAATAAGGTCTTGAAAATATAATCATAACTATTTAAAATGTTGTAGACAACAAGCCATGCATAACATACGATTACCCTTTATTGCTAGTATTTTTCTTCCAGAGAAATCTTTAATGGGCAGTTATTATAAAAAATACAATTGAACATATCATTATGGCTTTATTTAATTTAATATTTGCCTTTTAGGTCCTTGCATGATCTTTACTCTCCCATCGCTCATTCCCTTCTCATGGGTGATTGACCCTATGTATTGAATCATTTATATATACATCAGGGGATTAAAAAAATTGCATGTACACGTTCACATTTTCTTTGAGTCAGAATATGAAGAACAGTAGGAAGTTGTGGTCCCTTTAATGAGTTTAGATGGTAGAGTCAAAGATTAAATGGTATATTTGCTCTAATTGTTGAAATATTTGTTTTGCATGATTTTGTAGATTGAAGAAGTTGTCGAGCTCAATCTTTCTATGGTTCAGGAAAAGTTAGAAATGACATCATTGGACTGGCGAATTGAAGGTGAAGAGAATGATATGCATGAGCCATCTAAGAGAAACAAAATAATGAATGAAGAATTTATTGTGGAATTAGCACCTATGGAAATCAGAACCGTTCAACTTGAGTTGATGACTGAGGACTGTGTGAGTCCTATATGAAATTTTTTACAACAGTTAAAAGAACCCATGATTGTCAAATTTTTATGACTCGGGAACCCCAGTAGCCCTTCAGGCTCACCAAAGGCTACATACCCACAATTGAATCAACTATGCCTCCAAACACCTAAGATGGACCAAAATGGTGTAAACAAGGTGGTTTCAACAAGAGTCAATCATTTTTGATAGCCTTTACAACACCTATTGACCACAACCTTCAAATCTGCCTTCTAGCCCTATGAGCCCCAATTAGCCCTGCTGGACCAGTTTTTCCCTTTTTCTCTAACTTTTTCCAAACAACTTGAGAAAAAAATTATAGTTTTAGACACCCTTTTCAGGGTTATTTAACATATGTAAACTTCAATGGTGACTCCTTTAGACCAGTCTTAACTTCCTTCACAAGGTACCCTCCTAATGGCATCAAAACCAAGCAAATAACAAAGCAACTATATCATTCTCTTATACTCATCACTCCAAACTTTCATCATAGTTATAATATGGAAAAATATGACTAAATCCAAGAGATTTTAGTCCTATTCCACAAGGAACGCCCAAAACACTCATGCAATGCCTTCAAACCCTTGTTGCATAGGGTTTCACCAAACACCTATCTCCACTAACCTTGGGGACCAAATAATGGTTCATACACCTTCTCTTTGATGCCCTAGGACATCTCAAATCATTAGATAACCTTCTTGTACAGCTCAATATGCTGCTATCATACTATTCCCACCAATCCACCATGGGACATTTCCATTATTTTCTCCAAACTTGTTGTCTTCGCACTAGTGCTACATCAAAACTTGTTAGATTTCTATTGTACATGTTAGTAACATGCCTCCCATGAAGTCTAGGCCCTTGAATTCATGGGAGGTTCATCTATTTAAAGAAAACTTTTGTCTGTCACAGGAAAAACTCAAGAAAACAGCCTGAAATGAACCAACAGTCGTATATGATGCTTCAAAACAAAGTGTTATTCATTCAATAATGAATGAAATGTGTTTAAATACCCTTCTAATTCATGTATTTGATAGTCCCAAACAAAAAGAAGTTCAATACATTGAATGGAACAGCACCAAAATGAAATTTTATTGCTTGCTTTCACAACAGTCCGTACAATAGGCTTTTTTTCTCCCTGTCCCCCTCCATACAATGGATCCTTTAGACATTTAATGACCCCTATCTACCTGCCTCAACCAAATTTAGATAGTTGGGAGGTTTAATTAATCCTAAAACCTGTTAAAACTAATTTCCCTCCAAAAAGGTAATATGACCGTTTACATTCAAATTTAAATTAATAAACTTTATTTTATGCATTTTATGACTATTCTGACTTCCCAACTTACTCCATTGACCTACACATGGTCCAATGTATTTATTGAATGCTTCTAAACATGAAAACTACTCAAATCTAATCCTATTGGACTCTTTCACCTATTACATTGCTTTGATCACTTATTACATTGTATTGGTCCTTAGACCTCTATCATGACTTTTACATAGTTTATTGAATCCAACACTATCATAAGCCATTATAGGCTTCAAAACTTGCCAATCAACTTGTCTTGATACCATCTTCTCCTTCTTAGTTACTGGAGTCCTCCTTTGCTCAGATGCTCTTCTAGATGCCCCTGCATCAAATATGTTTTAAAAAATTCTTTCTTCTTGGTTGGGATGAGTCTATTATTGGCCTATCCATGGAAGCCTCATTTTTAACCTATTCAGGGCATTTTGTCCCTGCAACATATCTGGTTTATACTTCTCGATTCACCACTAGAGTCTTCAAATCTAGATATTTTGCACAAGGTTAGGGCACCATTGCCAGTCATTTAAAACATGGTTTTTTCTTTAACAGATGATTTTTATCATTAATATTTGTGTGCTTACAGACCCTAATGTTGTTGCTCCAAGAACCCTAAATTGGAAATCTGTAGATGGGGTTTGGTGTTAAGAAATAATACAAGATTCATGTGATAAGTAAGAGATATTTTCCATAGCAAGCCAAATTGTGATATTGCTATCAAGATTCAACAGTGTAGTTTTTTGAGTCAAACTCATTGACCTGTGATTCATGAGTAGTGGTTTACATGAACCCATCTCTCATGAGAATGAATGGAACACTTAGCACTCATTGGCTCTAGGTGATGCTTACGGAGGTGAAGCACTGGGACTTCCCGGGGGGTCATCCATCCCAGTACCACTCCAGCTCGAGCACGCTTAACTACGGAGTTTCCTCCATGGTTAAACCCACTCTACTTGCATCCTCATTTTCAAAACCTTCACCAAGTGTTGTGCCTTATGAACCATTCATTAGAAAGCCCCTTAAGCTCATCAATTAATAAGTAGGAGATATTTTCCACAACAAGTCAAATTGTGATATTGCTATCAAGATTCAACTGTGTAGTTTTTTGAGTCAAACTCATTGACCTGTGATTCATGAGTAGTGGTTCACATGAACCCATCTCTCATGAGAATGAATGGAACACTTAGCACTCATTGGCTCTAGGTGATGCTCACAGAGGTGAAGCATGGGGACTTCCTGAGAGGTCACCCATCCCAGTACTACTCCAACTTGAGCGCACTTAACTACAAAGTTTCCTCCATGGTTAAACCCACTCTGCTTGCATCCTCATTAAACACACTCTGCTTGCATCCAGAGTGGGTTTAACCATGGAGGAAACTTCATAGTTAAGTGCGCTCGAGTTGGAGTAGTACTGAGATGGGTGACCTCTCGAAAAGTCCGGGTGCTTCACCTCTGTGAGCATCACCTAGAGCCAATGAGTGCTAAGTGTTCCATTCATTCTCATGAGAGATGGGTTCATGTGAACCACTACTCATGAATCACAGGTCAATGATTTTGACTCAAAAAACTACACAGTTGAATCTTGATAGAAATATCACAATTTGACTTGCTGTGGAAAATATCTCCTACTTATTAATTGACGAGCTTAAGGGGCTTTCTAATGAATGGTTCATAAGGCACAACACTTGGTGAAGGTTTTTCAAATGAGGATGCAAGCAGAGTGGGTTTAACCATGGAGGAAACTCTGTAGTTAAGCGTGCTCGAGCTGGAGTGGTTATACTGGGATGGATGACCTCCCGGGAAGTCCCGGTGCTTCACCTCTGTAAGCATCACCTAGAGCCAATGAGTGCTAAGTGTTCCATTCATTCTCATGAGAGATGGGTTCATGTAAACCACTACTCATGAATCACAGGTCAATGAAAAGAACTCGGTCTATAACATTTTTTATAATAAAAAAATTCGCATTGGTCGAAATTTCGACCAACGCCAGAACCAATTTTGACCAACGATTGGTCGAAAGTTCGACCAATGGACCAAAAAATTGACGACAAATCTGTACTTTTGACCAATCCAATGGTTGAAATTTTGACCATTTGATTGGTGGAAAGTATGGATTCATCGTCTATGGTTTGGTCCATTGGTCGTAATTTTGACCAATCGTTGGGGCAATCAGTGGTCAAAATTTTGACCATTAGAAAAAATGACGGCGATTTTTGAGCCTGGGATATCGTCAAAATTTTGACCAAAACACTGGTCAAAATTTTGACAAATAGTAGACGCGTCAAAAATTCGAGGAAAAAAGAACAACGACAGTTTTGATCGTACATTCGACCAATTACTGTTGAAATTTTGACCAATTTTCATCGAAATTTGAAGTCAAATTTACTAGTGTTGGTTGATGCGAGCCATCATGAAGACTCTCCATTTAATACTTGCAATTGTTATTTAGTGTAAAAGATTGTCATTTGCTACCTTTTTCATCTTGTCTCAATGACTGTAAAAAATCATAATTATGCATTGTCCTATCCAACAATGCAGCCTCCAGTAGGATTGTCACACTTTTTGAAGTTTTTATCCTTTTAAATACCATATATTTGTCCTTATGTTCTTTGTTTATCACATCTGCCCTTGTCTTCAATGTTAGTGATGGAATCTCAATGTAGTGACATGCCATAACATGCTGGCAATTATGTACCTTTGACCAATGTAGATAAACGCGCTATGTCAAGAATGGTCTAACATGTCTTATTGAATTGCACTACTAAAGTCACCTTTCCACTATCGTTTGGAGCTATAACGCTTCACATCTCTTACCAATTGGAATCTACAAGGTAGAAAAGATGTCATGTTTTATCATGTATTGTTTTATTCAAGATAAGAGTCTGATTAAAGATATTTTCAAGATTAAAGATGTCATGTTTTATTGAAGATAAGAGTCTGATTAAAGAAATTTTCATAGGGGACATTGACAATCCATTAGGAGATTACTTGTTGAAAGAGTTTTGAGTCCAAGCCCAAACTATTGGGATGCTGATATATATGATTTTTTCACATATATGATTTAAGCAGCTCAATTTGAAAATCTCTTATTTGTAATCTAATAGATTTTGAAGAATATTTCATCTTTTTTGTGATGATCTTTATTTCTCACATGCATATATTTCTTGGTTTTAGATTCAGCTCCATTTCCCATTGGACTAAGGCATCAATTTAGTTCCTGGATCCTACATCATAGCACTTTTTCAAATAAATCAAATAATATCTCAACATTAGTTTTAGGTAGTTTTTCTTTTCACTTTATATATCTCATTGCTTTAGCAATAATATTTCTCTTAGGATTCCTCAAGCATCATCCCAAGTGAGAGAAGTAATGTTGCATCCAGACATTCATGTGTGAAGTTGAATGATGAGGTTGAATATCATTAGGGGTTTGAGAATGATATATCTAAGTCATTCACATGTCTGTATATTGGGTTGATAGAGGTGTGAAATCCTTTTTAGTGAAAAACCTACTATAGGTGCTTAGTGACAATGGAATTGGAATTTCTTATGCATTGTGTATGGTTTTCCTTAAGGCATATTTCTTATCATTTCTCTTCATTTATCCTTAAAACACACCTCAAGGAATGCCTATAGGCATAATAGAACTTGAAGCAAGAGTTATTGTCCATCCTTATTACTTGGCCCATTTTTATTCCTGCCCATTCATAAGCTACAAGCTACTTTATGACACTTTGGAGTTCATCTTTAGGGAGTTGGGATCAGACATTTCGAGCTCCAACTTCTATTGTCATTCTATTGTTTCTTCTTGATGGGAAGCTATGAATTTAGTTCCACTAATAATGCATGGCAATTAGTGATCACACCAAGATGGATATTCATGTTCAAGTATAAATTGTTCTTTTTAAGTTTTCATAAATGGAAAGATACAAAATGGCTTTGGCAATAGGTTTGATTAAAATGAATTGTATTTGTTTGAAATTATCCATGTTTTTATACTGCCACTACCATCATAGATAAGATTATATCTTCCATGTAACTTTTAAGTGCCCATTCTCTTGTAATGACCTTGTAAACCTTCATATGACAGTGGACAACTTTTGTTTTTCTTTTGAGAAATTTCAAATTACAAAAAAGAGGAACCAATTATATTCATTTTAGGTGCAAATAGGCCAACACTCTATTAATTTCACAGGGCCTTATGCTCTAATCCAAGAAATAACACTATATCTTACCATTCAACCATACCCAGGCTTACTGTTGGTGTGAAGGATTAGCACATTTTCAAAAACCAACTGTAAATTTAAGCACACTGGTTAGTCTTGCTGAAACATCTATACCTTTTGTATCATTTTTTGTCCTTCCACATTGGTTAGTCTTGCTAAAACATCTATACCTTTTGTATTAATAATTATGATCTCATCTCAAAAATTATGCCCAAAATTTCAAATCTTATAGTGCACCCATTCTTGAGATAATTCAAGTCTGCTGAGTAAAAATAAGGGAAAATTTGAAAAAAAAAGTATTTATAGATGAAAATGAAAAAAAAAAGTTTAATTTCTGATGAAATCGTTTTTAAAAAATATGATTTAATCTCACTTATTTAAAAATTGTGATCTAATCTCAATCTATTATTTAAAAATTGCATTTTAACTGGGATTCAATTGGGATTAATTTGCATCTTAAAATTTGTGTCCTATTTTAAAAAATTGCGATCCGGTTTATAATTGGATTGCATCTTCTTCTGGTTTGTGAATTTATCCCAACTTGTGCTTCTTGGTTTCATACCATTCAAGGGTCGGCCACAATGCAATGATTAGTAGAAAATATTTTAATTGTAAATCAAAGCTGGATAAGGTATTACTATGAGAAAGAAAGATGTTAGGTTTGGTTCCTTGTATTTTGTTCTATTAACAAAGTATTAGGCAATTTGTAATAAAGAAACAAGTTACAAGTGTCAAGTTTGAAAACTATAAATATTCATTCGACAAGAAAAGTTTCTTGTTTGTGGTTATGTGGGAGGCCACATGCTATGAGAAGGGGTAATTTAAGTACATTTGGGTAGAGAAAAAATATATATTGAAGGCTAAGGTAGAATGAGCAAACATAAATGACTATTTACTAAATTTTACATGTACTTGAATCAAAGAAACTCTTGTGAAGGTTACCATACTAAGAAAAATAATAACTGGACATTGCTTATTTCATATAAAATATCTAAAATTTGGAAGCTAGTGCAATGATATGTTAAGAAGGGTAGGGAAATGATGGATAAATACTATTCTTTAGAGTACTATCATTGGTAACTTTAGTTGAGGCTATCAAATAAAGAATTCAAATGGAAAATAGTTTGTAAGCATCCGGTCTTGGAAAATAGTTTGTAAGCATTATCAATCATCCCTAGATCATGAGCCCCTTGCAAAGTGGCACAGAGATATACTAAACTTAATGACCCTTTTTTCTAGCATGTGTGCTTTGTAAATCAACTAAAGGTACACATTTTCTCTAACTAGCTTTCTTCTTTAATAGTTGCCTTAATTTTGTGCTTAACCTTGAGATTTTTTGATTTTTTGAATTATCTAAACTCCCTATATGTTGAATTATAGTAAACATGTATAATGTGACCTTTGGATGCATTTTCATTTTGCTAGACAATATTGTGATTGCATGCTAATATAAGCTACCAATTTTATTTCCTCCTTGCTCTGCATATTATCTACTAGTATTTTTCTTTCAATTACCTTAGAGTGTGTTGATTTTTTCACATATCGCTATAGCTATAGCAATAAGACATTAGATATTAGGGTATGCTATAGCGAAGGCAATAAGGTCATCTTGGGTATGGTATCATTGTAGCATATAGCGTCGGGTTCATCGCTGTGTGGAGAAAACTCATTATCGATATGGTGATGAGTGATAAATAATGGTGTATTGCTATAACCTATAGCGATCATCGATGAGTGAGATCTTGCAGATCTGGTTGTGGCGATCAGCGATCAGCCCTGACTTACACCAACAATCTCATTGTTGATCGCTACAACTAGATCTGCAAGATCCCTCCCACCGATGATCATTGTAGCATATAGCGATCGGGTTCATCATTGTGTAGAGAAAACTCATTATCAATATGGTGATGAGTGATAAAGAATGGTCTATCACTATAACCTATAGCGATATTCATCGGTGAGCGGGATCTTTCGGATTTGGTTGTGGCAATCAACGATCAGTGATGACATTGTCAATGTAAGTCATGGTGATGTGTAAAGGAAGCGGGATGTGAAACCTTCAATGTATGTTATGGCGAAATGTGTCATCAGAGATCGAAGGGATAAGATTTTATTACAGTGACTAGCCATTTTTTAAAAAAAATTCAATATTTGGTCGAAGTTTCGACTAACCTTAGTCAAAACTCTCACCAAGTCTAGTCTAAATATCGACATTCTATTTCAAAATGTAGCGTCATGGGTTTGGCATCCTGGTTGGATGGGCCAAATATTTCGACCAACATTTGTCTAAATTTTGACTAATTTTGGTCAAAATTTAGCATCGTGGTTTTGGCATCCTAGTCGGGTGGGCCAAACATTTCGACCGACAGTGGTCAAAAGTTTGACAAATAAACCCGCCAATTGTAGATGTCAGTTTCGACCAAGATTGGCGTAGAACATTATACATTAACAATGATATGTCAAAAGTTTGACTAGAAAAATAGCGACAAGACCATTCGACTAATCTTGGTAGAAAGTTCAACCATTTGTTCTTCGAAAATAGGTGCCAGTTGTACTAGTGATAGCAAGAAACCACACCAATCTAACTCTCTTATTTATATTGGGATAGTTCCATTATTGGAAGAAATCTTGGATAGTTCTAGGAAAAACCAAGCATATATTCCATCTCTAAAATAGGGCTTTCCAGATCTCTAAAGAATAAGAGAAGCTAAGAAGGAGATGGGATGCTGATTCACAATCCTCATAGGACAACCTATATCTGTTAGGGAGATAGAATCCCCTTTTTACCAAGTTTTCAATCGTTAGGATTTTGTTTTGTAGGAAGAGCAAGAAAAAGATCTCGAATTTAGGAGTAAGATAATTATTCCAAGATTTTTCCCAGAGAGGAGCCTCATCAATTTTTTTTGTATTTTTAAATGTCCTTTGTGTTGAGTTTAATGTTTCTAGTTGGAAAGGTGTGTTTTAACATTGCATCAGTGGTATCAGAGCTAGAATATTCTTAGTGTATAGGAAAATTAGTTAAAGGGAGGCAGTTTGAACTAGGACCTGAGGGTGGAGTTGTGAGAATTCCTTGAAAGTGTAAATAGATCACTGAACATGAGCCATTTTGAACCAGAGTTCTTCAAGTGGGTTGAAGGAACTATATCTTTTGTGTACAAGAAAAGAGGTAGCTTGTAACTGAGATAAGGAATTCAAAAGTGGAATTAGAACTGTTGATTTGAGGAAACTTTACATTTAGAAAATTACACATCATGTGTAAGAAAAGAGACGAGAAAGAGAAGATCAAAGGAAAGTAAGTATTTCCTATTACAGAATGAAGAGAATATATGATAGACTGAGAGTCTAGATTTTGGACTTAGAAGAAATCAATTTCTGTAGACTTCACAAAAAGATAATAGAGATAAGAAAAATAGCATGTATGATTGATGTGATACAAGAAATGATGGAAGATACTTTTGAAATTTTGATTAAAAGATAGTGATGTTGGGAAAAAAGGAGAAGAAAACTAGGCAAAAGAATAAGATTTTAGATAGGAAAGAGATGGCGCAGAATGGGATGAAGGATCTCATGAATAGAGCGGCCATATTAACCAAGCTAATTAGAAATAAGAATAGAATTTTAGAGTTTGGTTTAGAGGAATTTGAAGAGGAAAGTGAGAGTTATCTTGAAAAGTTATAAAAAATCGAGTGTATTTGATTGAAGAAGTGAAGTAGAGAGTAATAATGACATTTTATTTAGTTAGAAGTTTGAAGATGAAGATGTGACTAGAGAAATTCATGGAGAAGTTAAATGCATAAAAGGAATGAGATTTTTTGTGACAAGCCAAGAATATAATCAAGATATTAAAGCTAAGATGGTGCACTTTGAGAGTCCCTTGTTTGATGAGAAGATTAATGAATATAAGGATTTCATCTTGAAAGATGATATTGGGAAAATTGGTAGCTTCTTAGAAGGTGAGATTGAGGAGAAGGAAGATATTTCAAGTCGAAGAAGTGATGCATATATGTCTTGTTAAAGGAATGAGAGAATATTTGAAAAAAGTTGATGTTGTAGTAGAAGTTGGCCAAGGAATTTATGAAGAATACTCATTTCTTGGAGAAGATATTTTTTCAAGTGAAGAGAATGAAAAATAAGATGACTTATTCGAGGAAGTTTCAGTCACAATGAGAGTTGATGAAGAAGATATTGTACCAAAAAATGTAATTTTTTATAACTTTGGTAATAAAGAGTTTGATAAGGATTTGTGTACTAAAGTGAGTGAGAAATAGGATGGTATAGTGATAATCTTGAATGAAAATGTTTCATTTTTATTTTTGGAAGTTGTGAAAGATTTTGTAGGTGAAACTTGGTGGAGGTGGTCTCTTCGCGATGCATTGAAATCCACAAAAGAGGGGAAGAATAAAGAGGAAATTTGGTGGAGTACATTTACTGAAGGTGGATTGGATTTGAAAGAAGAGAAAAATAGAGGAGAGAACCATTGGAAAAGAAAGATAGCACATGGGGAACACCAATTCATCAGAGGAGCTAAAATTAGTCATCAAAATTACAAGAGGAAGATGATAGTTGTTTCGAAAAGATATTGAAAGAAGAGAAAAAGAAATAATTTTATATGAAATTTCCATAGTGAGAGTTCATTGTAGAATGTTCACAATCTCAAAGGGTGATTCTATCATTCAATTCCAATTTTGCAAGCCTATGCTCACAAAATTTCTACCAGGAGTGTCTGATGCTAGGGAATCTATGTTTAGTTGAGACTTAGAAAAAACAATAAAGACCTTATGCACTATTAGAATGTGCTGAATGGATAGTTACAATAGAAAATTTATATTGAGTTTTAATACAATTTCAGAGAATGGAAAATAGGTCATCATTTATTATAACATCAAAGATGAAGATTAAGGAGTGGTAAAGGTTAAAAGAGCATTGATATTTTTAAGAATGACTGCATAATATAATTAGTATATCCATTAACATATGAAAGGAAAATAAAGTAATGGAAGGAGAGAGAGAGAGAGAGAGAGAGAGAGAGAGAGAGACCTATGTAGAAGTGTTGTGTGAATGCATACAATGAAGGAATCATTGGAAATTAAAGTGGACGAGGTAACATACTAGGAAATGAAGAGTGGTGTGAGTCTGAAAAGGGTATGAATCTACCCAAAGCAGAGGGACTGCATGGTGTTGAGAATTGGCTATGCGGGATAGAGGAGAGCATTCAGTCATAAGAATGAAGGAGAATTTATGTGTAGGTGTTGTGATAAGAGACATTGATGTTTTGAGAGAGAGGCCAATGAGGAGGCCATTTTTGTAATACAAAGTTGTCTTACTTTGAAGTCTATGTATTCTCTAATTATGTTGCAAACTTATTTAGTATTTGTGAAATAAAATAAAGGGAAGAGATTTCTTTGCATTGTTAAATGTCCTTTGTGTTGATTTTTATGTTTAAAAATAGAAGGGTGTGTTTTACCATTGCATCATGCATGTTCTCCCTTGAGAAATTCATCACAAAGTGAAGTTCATTTTTAACAATATTTTTTACACTCTTGTTGTTGATGATAAAATGCAAAATTATTTGTGTACTGAATATGATGCTAAACCTATTTCTACTTGGGTGCAATAAGAGATACCTTCATCTCCTCAAAATAATTATTCTCCTACAAGTGTCCTTTTGGATGATGATTGGGGATCCTTGTCTTTTACACCCTCTTTTATAGGAGAATATAAGCTTCCATCAATGGAATCTAAATAAATTGGACCCATTCATGAATCAAAGATAACTTTCTCTATTCCTGGTCAACTTAGTAAAAAAAAAATTCTGCTTCAACTTTTAATGAGTCGCTTGAAACTATTTTGAAACCTAATTGTTATGAGGTAGTGACCTATGAAGCCCTATTATCTATTTCTAATATGGCTTCTTGTTATGGTCATTTTTATCATCTTTTGGCTAAACATGGTTTTAGCGGTAATGGATGTGTAATACATGAACAAGACTTTCAAGCTCCATTAGGAAACAATGAAAATGAACATTCTTTTTGCCACAATCCTTTCAAGCCACCTAAGAAATCTCACAAACCTTCTCTCAATGTTAACACTCTCTTCTAAGCATCTTTCTCTTGTTAATCCTCATCTCATTGATGATTATAACACATCGGTGATACCTTCCCTTAACATCTTTAGTAATGATGACTCCTTGGCTGAATTCTTCATAGCTTGTGACAATATCCCTCAATATCATCATAATCATGGTTTTCCATATTGTTTAAATGTGGAAGCATACTTTGGGAAAGATACTAATCATGAAAAGATACATGATTTTCCTTTTCCTATGGATATCCCTCAACAAATTAATCTCTTGATTATTGATATCATTGATGTGTGAATGGATCCTTACAATTTTAAAAAAGTGATCAAAATTGGAAAATGTTTAGATGAACATGAAAAATACAATCCTTCTTCTCTTCTTCTTGAATTTCCTAATATATTTTCTTATAATTATTCTAACATTCCTAGTATTGATTTCAAAATTGTAACTCACAATATTGTTCTTCTTCCTAACATAAAACTAGTGAAATAGAAAATTCAATTTAAATAAACCTTAAATTGAAAAAATTCTTGGCACTGGTTTCATTCATCCTTTTGATTATTCCCCTTGGAATTCAAACATTGTGGCTATGTTTAAAGGTGAGAATATGATTCAAATGTGTATTGAATTTTGCGATCTCAATAAGGATTCTTTAAAAGATGTCTTTCCTCTTTCAAACATAGACATGATAGTAGATTCTACAGTTGGACATGCTTTATTATCCTTCATGGATGGTTTTTGTACTTATAATAAAATATTCATAACTCCTTAAGATTAATACAAAAATTCTTTCATAGCTCCTTGGGGAACCTTTTATTGGGTTTTTATTGTTGTAGGAATGAAAAATGTTGTTGCTACTTATCAACATGCTATGAAAATTATCTTTCACAATTATATCCATGAGATCTTAGAAGACATTTTAGATAATTCTATTTCTCACTCAGACCATGTTCCTATTCTTAAACAAATCTTTGAACGTATTTGTAAATATAACATGCATGTTTGAATCCTCAAAAATGTACTTTTGGTGTAGATAGAAGGAAACTTATTGGATTCATAATTTCAAATAGGGATATTGAAGTGGATATAGAAAATATTGATGCTATTGTCAATATGCCACCTCCCCATAATATATCACATTTTTTATAGTTTACAAGTATAAACTTAAGATATTCTTAGGTTTGTGTCACACCTTGTGGATCAAAAAATTCCATTCACTTCTTTTTTAAAGAAGGATAACACCTTTTCATGGAGTGAAGACTGTCAAAAATATTTTAAGGAATTGTCTTACAACTAGCTTTACCTAATCAACAATTTATTCTATACACTTACGCTTCTTCTTATGCTCTTGTGGTTTTCTTAGCTCAACATGATCAAAATGGAAAAGAGCGACCTAAGTATTACATAAGTCTTACTTCTCTTAACTATGAAACTCAATATACCCTAATAGAAAACCACTTCTTTCTTTGGTATTTTTTTCTTAGAAGTTAATACATTATCTTCTAAATGCTAAAATTCATGTTATCATAACTTTTAATCCTTTAAAGAATCCTTTCTCTAAGACTGATCTCTTGAGACATCTTGCAAAGTGGCTAATGATGTTAAGTGAATTTGATCTCAAATTTGTTTCTCAAAAAATAATCAAAGGATAAGATTTGACCAATCATTTGAACAAAGATCCTTAACCTAATACTACTTATAATCCAACTTCTTTTCTTGATGAATTTGTTCTCCCCATAGATATTGATAAAACATGGGATTTATACTTTGATGGATCTAGATGTAGAACTGGCTTTGGTGTTGGTGTTACATTACTATCTCCTTCAAGGAAGCCAATTCCTCTATCCCAATGTCTTAAATTCCTTTGCACTAATAACATTGTGGAATATGAAGCCCTTATTGTTGGACTAAATGTAACTTTATCCCTTAACATGAAATATATTCACATCTTTGTAGACTTGCAATTGGTTGTGAAATAAATTAAAGGTACTTATCAAACTAAGCATTCTAAATTATTTTAATATCGAGACCTCACTTTTGCCATGCTAAAACAATTTGGTTCTTATACTATTATCTCTTTACCTTGGAAATAATAGACACAATAATGTGATGACAAGTGTTTCTTCTCTTATTTCATTTGACGAGCATGCTAAGAGTTATCAATTCACTATACATAACCTTGTCGGTCCTATTATTTCTTAAAGATCTAGTCATGTTGTATGTTTCTTTATTCTTGATTTATATGAATGGTATGCTCACATCTTTCATTATTTACAAGATGGTATTTTTTGTAAATCAGCTACAAGAAACACAAGAGCTCGAATTCAAAAACTTTCTACTCAATACATCATTATATCCAATGTCATTTATATACGTAATTATAATGGCCTTGTTTTATGATGCCTTAACAAAACAAAGATTATCATGGCCCTTAAAGAAACTCATTCAAGTTCTTGTGGGGGTAATTTTGGTGGAAAATATTTAGTTAACAAGTTGCTTCGCATGGGATATTATTGGAAAACAATTCTTTCTCTTTTGTGAGAAGATGTCATCAATGTCAAAAACATAAGAATTTGATTCATGTTCCTACTCATGAACTTTGATCACAGGTAGCTTCATGGCCCTTTAAACTATGGGGCTTGGATATGTTTGGGAAGATATCTCCTCCATCACAAGGGCATACTTATATAATTGCTTCTACTAATTATTTTACTAAATGGGTAGAAGTTGTTCCTATTCATTCTACTAGAATTGATTCTATTTGACTTTATCCATGATGACATTATATCTCAATTTGGTATTCCTATAGTCTGATAATGGTACTTCTTTCAAAAATAAGGATGTGACAAAGTTTCTTGACAAATACCATATTAAACAATGTTTCTCTACTCCTAATTACCCTAAATCTAATGAAAAAGTTGAAGCATCTAATAAGATAATTGAGAAAATCCTTTGTAAATTTGTTAATAAATGTAGTAAGGATTGGAACACTCAGTTAACCTATGCTTTATAGGATTACACAAAAAGTATTCATATAGCTACAGGAAAAACTCCTTATAACTTAGGTTATGGTGCAGATGCAATTATGCCATTGGAGTTGGAAATCCCCTTGTTAAGGATTTTCCTTAGGGGCCTCATTGATAATGACACTTAAAGAGAACAAAACCTTCAACAACTTAAAATGATTGATGAATAATTTATTAATTCTCTTGAACACATTCAAGAATATCATAAATCCTTACACAGGTGATACAATGAAAAGGTTATTGAATGGTCCTTTTTGGTAGGAGATTTAGTCCTTTTTGGTTATTGAATGATAATATTAATGCCCTGCCTGAATAAAAGGGATAATTCAGCCCTAATTGGATTTTCTCCTTCATCATTACTGAAGTCTATGGTTCTAGGGAATATATGATAGTAGATATGGATGGTTCACCCCTTAAGGACCCTATAAATGCTATGAATTTTCATTACTGCTATGCTTAATCTTTTGTGTTTCTCTCTCTTTATTTCTCCTTCCTTGTCTTTTATTTTTGGATTAAGTTGTATGTTAATATTTATTCATTGAAGCATGTGTGTTAGATATTTAATTGTTTTCTTTTCTATTTTATATATTACTTCGTTCATGACAAAAATTAAATACATTCATTTGTCTTGGATTCATTTATGTGATGTCTTTTTCATTTTTATTAAGATATTACTTAAGCATATTAGCAGACTTCTTAATTCTTTCCATGTTCTATTTTTAATAAATTTGTGTTTAGTTAGTACTTGAATGCATGTTCATTTATCTACATGGGTACATTACGTCATCAATAGTTGCATTTAATTAAGTAATATTTTAATTAAATCACATGTATATCATTTTAATCATTATAGAATTGGTTGCTAAAAATCAATCATAATGATATTAAAATTAGATATATACATTCATCACGATGTTTTCATTATTTTAATCATAGGTAAAAACTAGACAATATCTATGGCATTGAAGTAACTACAAGCATGTAAGATATCCAAACATCACATATATGAGAAAAATAATACAATAATATCGTCATCAATGTTCACAATGTGATTTATATCAAAATACATATATGTCTCATCAGCTCTCATCCATAGGATGATAACCCCCTGAGCTCTCTGGTTCATGATGGCAAGAAGATCATGGAATAGAGGAGTGTCTATGAGATTCCATAGAACATGAATGGTTCCTTGATGAGCTTTTCATCTCATATCCTTGCATGATACATCATATCTCCTATGCATCTTGCCTAGTTATCTCAAACTCGTGTCTGGCCTCTGATAGCTCTTGCTTCATCCTCTCTATTGTGTTTTGGAGTCTATCTCATTCTTATTTCCCTATCTTGAACTCTTGTTTGATGGGTGTGAATATGTCCCTATGCTACCCTAGGTTTGAATATGGTCCATAAGAGACCCATGATGATGATGGGATCCAAGTTTATAGGGCCATATCCCTAACAATGTGACTCAAAAAGTCACACCATCTCTTGCTAGCACCTAAAAATGTTTAATTATATCAATAAAATTATATCATATAATACATGTATCTCAATGTACTTAAATCCATTTTTGTACCTAGATCTCCCTCCTGGTACCCAGGATTGACAGTAATTGTAACCTATGGTTGTCTACTATAGGATGATGTTGGGACATAGATGCAATACACTCTCCTCACTCTTGTATCTATAATCCACTCGAGGGTGGATTCTCTAACGAGGCTCTCTATGGTTTTCACCTCAAAGGAGTAGTATGTACCTTCTCCTCCTTAGTTCCTCTATAGTTGCATCCCATAGGTGCCTCCCTGAATTCAACTCCAAGTTTCTCATCCTCCTCATGCTACTTATCCTCCTCCTCCATGTTCTCTCTCTCCTTATCTCTAGATAATGGATGCCCTATTTTGTCCATGGCCTCAAATCACCCATAGGGTCGCTCATTAGAAAGATGATGCAAACTCCATGGTATCTCACATATCTTAGGTACTCTTTAAGTGTCCCTACATCCTCTACATCCTCAGGTATAATCTCATCTCATCCCTCCTCTTTTTTGGAATTGATTTCCTCTATCTAATATAGAGTAGGTTTCATTTGGGTCCCAAACCTTGATATGTAACATTGTCCTTGTGCATAAATGGGTACTACTCTTGGTGCACTCTATGGAAAGATGAACTATCTCCTCATTCTATCATAATAAAATTGCACCATAATGTAATTGTTACATCCCCTATCCATCTATCTCTCTTGATACATCTCATGTGTCAATATGTGTGAGTCCATATCTCTATCTATCGATATGGTCCCATATGATATAGGTTACCTATAAGCAATCGATGAGAACTCTCCAATACAACAAATCTTCGCACTACCATACATTGCTTAATGGATAAGAAAATGTGTGTGGGTCCATTGGGTATGTCTCAATAGGGCATGTTGGGTGGATATTGTGCAACTGACAATTTCAAGGAAAAATCTAGTTACAAAATAGGGATACCAGCCACAACATATGAGACAATGTCTCTCCTACCTTAAAGGGAAGGCTCCCCCTTCTCACTGTTCCTTGGATCAACTCAAGGTAAGTAAGAAGTTAAGAATTATCAAATAGGGTGTTACAAATATTCCTTCCTCTTATCTTTCAAGAAGGAATCCACTTACCCGAAGAACAAGTAATGGGCAAAGCTTTAATCTCTAAACTACGCTTCTACCTAAAAGTTGGAAACAGTAATACCGATAAACCAACACCAACTCACAGGCTGATTGAAAAGTGTACCGGCTTGGCTCTATGACCTATTTATCTATTATATAATAAAAACCTCTACCATTGGGGCACACAGACTTCCAGAAGTAGATATTTTATAACTATTCTAACAAAGTGTATGAAAATGAGATGATAATATAATCTACAGTCACAGCTTCTAGTTTTATATTACCACAATCGCTCCTAGTCACAGCTTCGGCTCCGATTGTTTCTAATTTTCAATTTTCTATTAACAAGACACAAGAATCACATAAATAAAAAGATAGTAAACCAAATTGCACTCATAGATTCCAATTTGATTCACCACAATTACACCCAGTCACAAGTTCAACTCCAATTGCTTCTTTCTATTTATTTTTCTCCAAAATAGTACTACACAATCACAGTTATGCTTGCACAAGTTTGACAGAGCTCTCTTGCATAAAATAAAGATGAAATTTACAATGAGGGCTCATTCCTTTTATAGGGAAAGGAATGAGAAAAAGGAGGAAAAAGTGGGAGCAACTCAACCACTTTGACCCAGTCTAACTAGGTGAGAAGAATTATTGGATTACATTTCATAAGGACATGTAATTAATTGCATTGCATGAAATTCATCTTCTCCAATCTAAAAAGAATGAAAACTACAACATAAAGATGAAGAAATGAGAATTAATCATTGAAATTATCAAGGAAAGCCTTATATTTGGCAATACAATTATGAATAAGAGGAAGATCTGAAATATTCAAGATCTCTGAAATGTCTTCAATCCTGATTGCACCTATACCAGCTAATTTCACAACCTTACAATTATCATCAAGAGAAACCCTCAAGTGTTTTGCCACAAATTTCTATGCAGAAAATTTTTTCATTGTTTGGGCTCCAAATTCTTCAGAATCAAAATCAGCATTAACCATGTCAATATATCTTGTGGTCATGTCTTCTTCAATAAAGAGGTTATCATCTTGGGTAAGGACTTCACATCTTGTTTTCCTAAGATTGTTGATGATGTCCACATATTATGAACTACAACTAATTGAATACCTGAATGACTTGAAGATCAGTGATTAGAGATCACCGAATACTGAAATGATATGTAAGATAATTAAATAAGTCACTATGTTGTCATTGATGTCAACTAGTTTGATAGTACTTATCATGTTAGTTACAAACATCTAAACATCTATAAAGAGGAGAGAAGAGATGAAGAACTAAGATATCTACATAGAGAAAGATGGATATAACAGATGAGGATAAGAAATACTTTGGGTAACTTATTGATGAGTCTATGACTTCGTATTGTTGATTTGATTATGTTTCATTAATCTATTATGAAAGAGGAAGCAAAATGTACAAGGCAATATGGTCGGTAAATGAAGCACTTCAGTATACACCGAGCCAGTGTAGTGTATACCGAGCGATAGTATTAACCAAGCTTGTGTTCACTGATGCATTTCTTTGTTAACCGACTATGGATGAAAGTATTAAATGCTTAAGTTTAGCTGACAGAAATTGATGAGCTAGAAATTGTTATGATTTTGAGATTGAGGATAAACTTTTTTATAAGATCCATGGCTAATGAAATTTGAAGAAGATCTAAAGGATGGAATTGAAACGTGTTACTGATACAACCGCTGAGGAAGGTTTAAGAGGCAAAATCTATGAAGGAGATTAAGCGACAAAATATGATGGTTGATATGAAAATAGTTTATCTATCTATATAAGATATATGAGTTTCTTTATTGAAACATGTCAGAAGAAAGAATACTACAGAGATTTCACGTGAATATAGTTTCATGCATGCCTGATCAGACTGGTTGAAGGAGAACCGAACTACAGAACAGTACCGAGTGTCAGAGAGCTATTAACAAGTGAAAGTAAGTTAAGGAAGTGAATTGATATATTGATCAGAGGATTTGTATGGGCTTAGAATAGATCTGAACATCTACAAGTTGAGTTGTATTGTAATCAGATCAACTACTACTTCAGTTTAACCATTGATACAAAAAAATCTCTTAACCGAGTGGACTTAACCGTCTTATGTTATGCCCCTATGTCATTCAATGAATGTACATTGTTATCCTATCGACCCCATAGTGAATGTTGGTTGAATGATAATTTTTAGTCTTAAATCCTCTAACAAGGTCACACCTAACAATGTGTTTTTAACCTTTAACAAGGTTGGCTCTTCATCGAGCTCACTTCAAAAGAGTGAAAATTATTTTGGGTTACCAGTCCCAGGTGGTTTTTCCCTTAACAAGGTTTCCACATAAAATCATTGTGTTATGTGTTTCTATGATGATTTATTTATTTTCATACTTTACATACTGCATATTTGATTTGGTCTATAATCAATGTGAGTTAATTAACTGGTAATCGGTAAAGGCACAGACAGTTTAAGAGTTTATGTTACCGAGCTGCAGAATTTGTTGAAATTGTTTTGAAAGTTACATCTTAAGATTTGGGACTGTAGTATAACTGATCTAACTGATTCCCCCCACCTCTCAATTATTCTAACAATTGGTATCAGAGCATTGGTTTCTTGGAACAGAGTTTTAAGGACTTCAGCAGAAAGATCACAAGATGTATAAGAGGGAGGTGTCGAAGTTGAACAAGGACAACTTTACTATATGGAAAAGTCGAATGAAACTTCATATATCTGAAATCGGAGATTCTACCTTACATCTACTTGAAAATGGCTACTTACAACCAACGACTGGACCATTGACTCTTGATCAACTAAAAAATTGACATGAACACAACATTACTATGATAGAGATTGTTGCTGCTCTATCTGATGCTGAATTTGAGGATGTCAAAGTTTCCACTAATACAAAGGAAATGTGGGATAAACTTTCTCAAGTCTATGGTGGTGATGTTAATGTCAAGAGAGCCAGAGCTGAAAGCCTAAGAGGTAGGTTTGATGATATGAAAATGAAAGAAGGAGAAAACATAGTACAATATACAAACTGAATAAAGGAGGTAGTCAATGCTATCAGAGGATCTAGTGGTGTCATTGATGAAGATACAGTGGTAAGTAAAATTCTAAGAACCTCGATGCTTGCTTATGCAATCAGAATATCTGCTATACATGAAATGAGGTCTGCACCCAGCAATAATCTTACTCTTGATAGTCTGATTGGTAAGCTAACAACTTTTGAGTTGAACAATTTTGATAATAGTTTTGTACCAATAGTTGAGTCTGCTTTCATGTCTTCTCTGAAGATTGGTAAGTCTAGCAGTAGACATAATATAAAGAATGACAGTGATAGAAATACTGATTATGAGCTTGATGAACTTGAAGCTCTTATGGCCTAGAGATTACCTAAAGGTAAAGGTAGATATAAGGGTAAATTACCTTTAGCATGTTTTAACTGTAAATAAGTTGGTCATATTGCTGCTAGATGCCTGAATAGGAAAGAAGAAGATAGAAACAAAGATCGATCTGGTGAAGGAAGCTATGGAAGGAGAAACAATAGAAGTTACTGACACTACAACAGAGACAACCAAGATCACAGAGATAAGGGAAAAAAGGTATATTACATTTCTAAAGAGAATGATACTAATACTGACATAGATGATGATGTTGAAGTAGTATTTGTTGCGATGAAGGATGATTCTGAGGAAGAAGAAAGGTATGTAGAAACAACACTCATTTCTAAAGTTAGTAAAAATGATACTTGGATCATTGATAGTGGTTTTACACATCACATGACTGGTGATGAAGAAAATTTTGATCATCTTGAGCATTATAATGGAGGATCAGTAAGAATGGGTAATGATACACCATGAATGGTTAGAGGAAAAGGATCTTTATTGATAAATGATAAAATCAAATGTGATAATATTTATTGGGTAAAAGGAATGAATTACAATTTTCTAAGTGTGGCACAACTTAACAACCTAGGTCACCGAGTAGCTTTTGAAAGCAAGAAGGTAAATATATTTGATGAAAGTGGAAAGCTTGTCAGAATAGGAGGACAATCTAAAGGTAACTTATTTTATCTTGACAATGCTGAGACTTATTTTTTACTGATGAAAAATGAGGATGCATGGTTATGGCATAAAAGGTTATGTCATGTAAATTAAGATAACATGATTAAGATCAGTAGAAAGAAAAAGGTTAGAGGTCTTCCTAGCCTAACAAAGCCTGATCATGTTATGTTTCATGAATGTCAAAAGGGTAAAATGACAAAATCTAGTTTTAAGAGTAAAGACTATTCAACAAAAAGAATCTTAGAGTTAGTTCACACCGACCTATGTGGTCCCATGAGAACTCAGAGCTACTATGGAGATATATATTTTATTATGTTTGTTGATGATTACACTAGATTGATGACTGTAATGTTTTTAAAAGAGAAATCTGAGGCATTTAAAATATTTAAATGGTACAAAGCAAAAGTAGAAAAGGAAATTAGGAAAGAACTAAAATGCTTGAGGTCTGATAGAGGTGGTGAGTTTATTTCTGATGAATTCACTAACTATTGTAATGAGCATGACATAAAAAGATAGGTTTCTACACTGAGAACACCACATCATAATGGGATTGTTGAAAGGAGAAACAAATCAATTGTTGATTGTGCAAGGACACTGATGTTAGAAAAGAATGTTGCACAAGTATACTAGATACAGGTAGTTAGCACAACTATATATGTTCTGAACCAAGTACAATTGAAGAAATACACAAACAAAACACCCTACGAGTTATGGTTTGGTTACACACCGAGTGTAAGTTACTTCAAAATTTTTGGTAGAAAATGTTTTATTCTAAAAGATGATAGGAATGAAAAATTTGACTCAAAAGGGGATGAGGGAATATTTCTTGGATATTGTACTAAAAGAAAATCTTACAAGTGTCTGCATAATTAAGGTTTCTAATAAGATGATTGAAAGTGCTAATGTCAAAGTTGATGAATTTGATGATAAAAATGATGAAGAAATCAATAAGGAGCTGGAAGACTATGGTAGATTCACTTATGTTGAGCATCCAAAGTACCTACTAAAGCCACAAGCTGAGTTGACCAAGCATCAGGAAAATAACACCGAGGAATAGCAAAGGGAAACCGAGGAATAGGATGAAGCTACCGAGCAAGGAAATGAACCCAAACAGAATGAAGAACAAAGGAGAGATCAAGTGCTAGCAAGATTTGTCAGAAGGCATCATCCTGAGAACCAAATCATTGGAGACAAGCAAGCTGGCACGCTGACAAGAAGTAATTTAAGACAAAATACATGCTTAGTTTGTGAGTTTGAACCGAAGAATGTTAAGGTTGCACTTGAGAATGATGAATGGATAAATGCAATGAATGAAGAAATAGAACAAATTGAGAAAAATAAGACATGGACATTAGTACCTAGACCAAAAGATAAGAATGTTATCAATACTAAATGGATTTTCATAAATAATTTGAATGAGAATGGAGAGGTTACAAGAAACAAAGCTAGACTGGTTTGCAAGGGATATGCACATGATGAAGGAATTGATTAAGGTGAAACTTTTGCACCTATTGCTAGACTGGAAGGAGTCTGCATGTTACTTGCATATGCTACACATAAGAAATTTAAAGTCTATTAAATGGATGTTAAGTCTTTTTTTCTGAATGGAATACTATAAGAGGAGGTCTACATAGAACAACTAGAAGGGTTTGTTGATCTAAATCAAAAAGACATGGTATGTAGACTACACAAAGCTTTATATGGTTTAAAGAAAGCACCAAGAGCCTAGTATGAAATGTTGCATACTTATCTTTTAAGTATTGGTTTTGTAAGAACTAGTGAAAACAACATTTTTTATATGAAAGGAGGATCTGATGATGCTATTTTGATTGCTGAAATATTTGTGGATGATATAATCTTTGGAGGAAAAGGTCATATTTTTAAATAATTTGATGATGAGATGAGAAAATAATTTGAAATGTCTATGTTTGGAGAGATTAAATTATTTCTAGGCTTGCAGGTTATTCAGTAGAATGATGGAATTTTCATCATACAATCAAAGTACATAAAGGAAGTATTGAGAAAATTTGGCATGGAAGATGCTAAACTAGTTGGAACACCGATGGTCACAAGCTGAAAACTAACTGAAGATGATGAATCTACAGAGGTAAACCAGACATTATACCAATCTATGATTGGTAAACTAATGTATGTAGTACACAGTAGACCAGATATTGCACATGTAGTGGGGATTGTTGCTAGATTTTCTACCCATCCAAAGGATTCACACATGGCTGTAGTGAAAAGAATCTTGAGATACCTAAAGAAAATAGAAGAATATGGATTATGGTATCCTAAGGAAGGAAAATTTGAACTAAGAGTCTACACTGATGCAGATTGGGCTGGAAATATAGATGATAGAAAGAGCACAATCGAAGGATCATTTTTCTTTGGTGAAAGACTTGTTACTTGGACAAGTAAGAAACAACCTTGTATTTCTCAGTCTACTACCGAAGTAAAGTATGTTGTTGCTACTACAAATTGTTCAAACATTGCTTATATCAAACAAGTGTTGGAAGGGATGAATGAGGTAATCACTGAGTCAATGATTATATATTGTGACAACACTAGTGCAATAAATATTTCTAAGAATATTGTAATGCATTCAAAGACAAAGCATATTTTTATTAAGTATCACTAATTAAGAGAACAAGTACAGGAGAAGCAAGTCAAACTGGAATATGTTACATCAAAGGAGCAACTTGCTGATATTTTTACCAAGCCTCTACCCAAGGAAACTTTTGAATAATTGAGGACTAGACTTGGGATCTGTCCACTATCTATCGGTCACTAATGTAATCTGGAGGTTACATCAGCCTAATCTTATCCAAAGATCATTTGTGTTGATGCAACATAGCTCACACTTTGGATTATGTCTAAGGTTGTGAAATATTTTAGGAACTAGAACAAAGAATTGGCATATCAGTATACCAAGATACATTGTCTACACCGAACAATAGATAGTCACTTGGCTATTGCAGAGCTGTATGTTTTATGTTTTTCTTTGGCATTGTTGTCAAAGGGAGAGATAAACAATATGATAAATGAAGAGATCATATCTATATAAGGGAGAGATAATCTGAGAAATTTAGGGAGAGTTTTGAAGATTTGTTGTTGAGAACATAAGGAATATGAGAGCAGAAAAGATCAAATACATAGAGGAAATTCTGCACTTGTAATGCTATCATGTAATGTAGTGATTAAAAATATTAAAATATCAAGCTAAGGAGAGCTTACCGAGCTACAACATTTACTTACATAGTTGTAGAATACATGTTTGGTATGTGTATGGCATATTTCATATTGTTTGTGTTGCCATCAATGCCAAAGGGAGAGATTGATGAACTACAACTGATTGAATACCTAAATGACTTGAAGATCAGTGATTAGAGATCAACACATACTGAAATGATATGTAAGATAATTAAATCAGTCATTATGTTGTCATTGATGTCAACTAGTTTGACAGTACTTATCATGTTAGTTACAAACATCTAAACATCTGTAAAGAGGAGAGAAGAGATGAAGAACTGAGATATCTACATAGAGAAAGATGGATATAACAGATGAGGATAAGGAATACTTCGGGTAACTTATTGATGAGTCTATGACTTCATATTGTTGACTTGATTATGTTGCATTAATCTATTATGAAGGAGGAAGCAAAATGTACAAGGCAATGTGGTCGTTAAATGAAGCACTTCAGTATACACTGAGCTAGTGTAGTGTATATCGATAGATAGTATTAACTGAGCTTGTGTTTGCCAATGCATTTCTTTGTTAACCGACTATGGATGAAACTATTAAATGCTTAAGTTTAGCCAACAGAAATTGATGAGCTGGAAATTGTTATGATTTCAAGATTGAGGATAAAGTTTGTTATAAGATCCATGACTAAAGAAATTCAGAGAAGATCTAAAGGATGGAATTGAAACATGTTACTAACACAACCACCGAGGAAGGTTTAAGAGGCAAAATCTATAAATGAGATTAAGCGGAAAAATATGATGGTTGATATGAAAATGGTTTATTTGTCTATATAAGAAATATGAGTTTATTTATTGAAACATGCTGGAAGAAAGAAGAATGCAGAGATTTCACATGAATACAGTTTCATGCATGCTTGATCAGACTAGTTGAAGGAGAACCAAACTGCAGAACAGTGCCAAGCGTCAGAGAGCTATTATCGAGTGAAAGTAAGTTAAGGAAGTGAATTGATATATTGATCAGAGGATTTGTATGAGCTTAGAATAGATCTAAACATCTGTAAGTTAAGTTGTATTGTAATCAGATCAACTAGTATTCCATTTTAACCATTGATACCGAAAAATCTCTTAACCGAGTGGACTTAACCATCTTATGTTATGCCCCTATGTCATTTAATGAATGTACATTGTTATCCTATCGACACCATAGTGAATGCTAGTTGAATGATAACTGTTAATCTTAAATCCTCTAACAAGGTCACACCTAACAGTGTGTTTGTAACCTTTAACAGGGTTGGCTCTTCACCGAGCTCGCTTCAAAAGTGTGAAAAAAATTTTGGGTTGCCGGTCCCAGGTGGTTTTTCCCCTAACAAGGTTTCCATGTTAAATCATTGTATTATGTGTTTCTGTGATGACTACTTTATTGTCATAATTTACATACTGCATATTTGATTTTTTTGATAATCATTGTGAATTAATTAACTGGTAATCAGTAAAGGCACAAATAATTTAAGAGTTTATGTTACCAAGCTGCAGAATCTATTGAAATTGTTTTGAAAGTTACATCTTAAGATTTGGGACTATAGTATAATTGATCTAACTAATTCCCCCCCCCCCCCTCTCAGTTATTCTAACAACTTCTACTTTTGACAGCTCTCCAGATCCCCTTGTAGATTTGCCAAAATCTTTTCCATTCCCTAGACTTTGTCAAGCCTTTACAAGAAATTGATCATGTCAACATACCCAATGTCTGTATCCGAGATTTGATCAAGAGTTGATGAAACAAGTGAGATTGTGGCATGAGCCAACTCTCTGTCATATTGATATTTCATCTTTCCTTTAGCTTTGGTCAGTGTTGACATATCCTCTGCTGCAACATGGAAATCCCAAAGGGTAAATACATCATATGAAGAGATTGAACCCATGAGAGGATTTTGGCTCACAATGATAGATCTATGAAGAAACAAGGTATTTGGAGTATTGATTAGATAATTAATGAACACACATGTTGGCTGGAAATGAAAGGAATGGCACATGTACATGGACAAATAGGAGTAAAAATGGACTTGTGAAGATGTATTGCATGAGGGGCTTTATTTGTGTGGCCAAGATTGCAAGTTGAAAAGACATGAAAATGTGTAAATGGTAATTTTGGTATTAAAAGAATGACCTTATTTACCAAAAATAGACTCTTGAAGGATGATTACATGTAATGAGAGATGACATATTTTCACATGTAATGGACTTCAGGAATACAACTACATGTGTTGGAAAGTGAAGGATGAATTAGCATGGATGGATGCACTTGCATTCTTGAGGAAATGACTTCATCTTTCTTCAAAAACAAACAACAAACAAGAAAGCAAAAAAAAAACACAAAACATACCCCTTGCTATTGACCGAAACGTGTTAAAAACTTGAAACCAATCTCCACATGCAATTTCATTTTTGAGTGCAAGAGTGATTTTATGCATTATAAAATGAAGTATTTTAACTTATTTAAATACAAAAATGCATAATACATGGGATGGATTTGAAAAAATGGAAACAAATGAGCCATAAAATACAATATTATAGGAAAAATAAGAGAAAAACCAAAGCCAAAACAAATACATATACTTACTTGGAAGCCAATGAGACAAAAATGGGAAAAAGAAAAGTTGAAATGTCTTTGTCTTCTCCAAAAATGGATTCTAGAGATGTATTTGCATCCAACCACTCAAAGATCTTTGACTATTTCTAAGATTCAAACTTGTTGGGCATTTTTGGTGAAAATGCACACAAATGATGCACTTGCATTGATCATTTTGGGATGAGAATGCAAAAAATTTGTTCTTGGATCAAGAACACGTGCATTTGGAAGCAAAACGGGTTCTCTAGATGCAAATACATGGATTCTTTTGCATGAAAAAACTTAGAAATGCATCCTAGAGTAAAAACACAACCTCTAGATGCATTTGCATTCAAAGTTTTGGAAGTATTTTGCATATGAATGAGGATCTCCAGCAAAACACACCTTATACATGTAAATGCATATGTTATTTTGAAATGCATTTGACTTAAACAAGCCCAGCAAACAAAAATGGGTTTAAAACATGCAAAGACATGCCATGTTTTTGGTTAAAAATGATGCCCTAGGTCAAAACGCACTCTCCACATGCATAAACATGTCACGTTTTTAGCTTGTATTGGACATGCAAAGAAAAAATGGGTTCTCTATGTGTATGTGCATGTATTATTTTTGAGAGGAAAACATGTAAAGTTCATTCCTAGCCAAAAATGGGTTCTCTTTATGCATTTGCATGTCATGTTTTTAGTTTAAAACTCACTTTCCAAGCAAAAACGGGTTTTCTACATGCAAAGACATGTTTTATTTTTCAATGCATTTGCAAGGATAAGTCTTTTACATGCAAAGTGGACTCTTGGGAGGCCATTACATGTATTCAAAACTTGCATTTACATGTTTTAAAACAAAGCTCACACTAGAGATGCATATACATGTTTTAAAACAAAGCTCACTCTAGAGATGCATATACATGTTTTATTTTTCAACTTTTAAAACACTTAAAAGCATCCCAAGAGTAAAAATGCACTCTCTAGAGGCATCTGCATGCAAAGTAAAACATGTTGAAGCCATTTACATGTAAAGTGGAGTCTCTAGATGTAAATGCATATTTTATTTTTCAAACTTTATATGCAAAGTGGAGTCTCTAGATGCATTTGCATAAAAAGTAGGAATTTAATAACATGTTGTTGCTATACACAACTTAAGTGATTATTTAAGCACATTTCTATTTAAAATGTTAAGTGAAATATTACTTTAAGGGTCCAAAATAACTATTAACACAAAATATAAATCATAAAGTAATATTTAATTTATATGTTATTTAAAACATAAAGTGAAACTCAACATTTAAATAGAATGATAAAGTAATATAGTCACTTAAGTGAAAAATTAAAAAGAAACTCAATGTAAAAATATATCATAAAGTGCACTTTAATCACTTAAGTTAAATATTTAAGTGATAAAGTAACTCAAAAACATAACATAAAGTGATTAAATGTTATATTTTTCAAAAAGTGCAACTCAACTATAGAAAATAACATCTATTTTTTAAATATGTAGTTGAGCTTGGAGAGTCCACTTTTTGGGCACTTAAATGACCATATCTTTTGATTGAAAGGTATGATTAACGCCTACGATAGATCAAATCGAAGGGAAAATTGAAAGTAAGAGATTGGACTAAATAAAAAGACCAAAAGCAACTAAAAATGCATTCAAAAGCACACCAAAAGATGCCAAAGGATTCAAAAATCAAGTATGGGAAGACAAACTAAAAAAATTAAAAAGACTTGATGAAAACCTTCAGCATAAAGATTCACTAATCAAATTAAGATCAACAGATCAATCATTATTAGCTAATTAAATAGTGAATCAACATAGAGAAACATGGAACTGAGTTCAAAAGTTTCGTACTGTTACCTACATTTTGTGGTGACAAAATGCAGGACAGTGAGGCATTTAGTGGGATGTATACATTTGATATGCTTGAACATCCACACTTATAGTAGTGTGTATGTGGTGAGGCTCTTTAGCTAATAGAAAACATAACTCCCTAAATCATAGTATAAGTGAGCAAGCATACTCCTCCCCCAAGAGAAGACAATATACCACTCCTCCATACTTTGAACAACATGGATAAAACCTGTTGGAAATTTGGTCCCTCTATGGTCCATTGTAACTACTACAATAATGGTACATAACATCACCTTCTTGACTAAAGGAACCTTCTCTGTGGCATACAACAATGCATCTAATGATATCAAATGAGAGACATTGTGAGAATTATCTTGACCAAGACAATATACATGTTTTATAGCTACCTCTACATATGATTGAGCAATCACCAATTTGATTGTCCTCCTTCAAATAGGTAATCTCATGATGTGGTATACATCCTCTAAGGGCACACTCATGTTCCCAGTAGGAAGATGAAATGTCAATGTATCTTCATCCCATCATTCCATCAATGTCATCAATATTGCACTATGGATACCCATGTAGATCCAAGTAGTGCTAGATCCTCCACACTCAGTGACCACATCTAGCTTTAGAGATAGGACATCACTATCATTCCATAATGCTCTCTTATAATCAAACACTCCTACAATCACATGACAATGAAATGACATCAATAAATAAGATATAGATTATAGGAAACTACAAACTTTGATCCCTAGGTACGGATCACCTGGGAGGGTATAGAATGTCTCCCAAGGTACAAATCTCCTAGGAGGGTATATAATTCCTCCTAGGTTAAAAATCACCTTTGAGGGTACATATCACCTAGAGGGGTACAAATCATCTGGGAGGGTACATGATGCTTCCTAGGGTATAGGTTGACTTGGCACACTAGTAAATTTTAGCCTGTTTTCCGACGAGGATTAGTCAAATTTTCGATACCAATTGGTCGACCAAATGACCAAAACTATTGTCAAAATTTTCTTCGTCGCTTATACGATAGGAAAAATCATTGTCAAAATTCCGACGTCCATAGTGGTTGAATTATCGACCGAATTGTCGTCGAAGCAATTGCTTCAACTTGGATCATACCTTTTATCTATGCGTCCAAATCCCATCACACTTTCGATGACATGTGGTCAAAATAGATGTTGAATACATAGCATCCTCATCAAAATGCTAAAGATATTTCATCTAAAGTTTGATGACATTTGGTCGAAATAGATGTCGAATACATAGCATTCTTGTCGAAAGAACTATTATTTATACATCAAAAAATTGACCAAGAATAATTTTTGGTTAAAAATATATATATTATCAAATTAAGCATACCAATATTATCACATAAAACATTATGAAATTATGAAATTTTCGTATTATACCAAATACAAATTATGAAATTGTTCATCCTCATGACTATTTATTCACCCTCTCTAAAATTCTACTAGATATTGTTATCGTTCCTTCTAGATAGGAACTTGGTTCGTGATAATCATTAGAAAGAAAAGGAATATCCTCAAATATTTCATCATCATCTTTGTCATGTATGTCTATGAAAAGATGCATATAAAATATCAAAGCATATTAAGTATACAATCCATTTGTCAAACCCTACAATAGAATGGAAGATTTTTCAATTTTGAATTTGTAAAATATTTCATATCACAAAAAACTAACCAAAGATAGATTATTAAATTGTTCATACCTGTGAATAATTATTCCTCATGTCTAAAATTCTCTTAGACATTTCTAGCTTTCCTTTTGGATAGGTCTTTTGGTTCCGCACGCTTCGTTTTGTTTTAAATCTAGAAACAAACAAAAGAAGATAAAAACAAGAAAAACATACTCCATGTTAATAATTTCATTAATTTCATTTAATGAAGGATTCAAGTTTCATCAATATCCTTGATATAACTAATGAAGTTTTCAATAATGTTATTAATCTAATTGAGAAAACTAAGCATAAGTGTGAATCCTGTATTAATTTTGACTCAAGGGATAGATCATTAATGCACCTGATGGACCATTATACAATATTGCAAAGATTAAAGATAATCTCTCTTAAGGAGTGATCATAGATCCAACATGCATTGTGAAAGTTATTATTGAAGAACATCTCTATACACAAAAATTCGATCATGATACATATGATAAATCTAATGTTGTGATTAAGGTGCATGCAAGTTTCACTTGTCCCATCCTAGGTTCGGTCACCCTTATTGTCAAAGTTGGTTTTAAGTCCTTAGATGTTACCCTTTCTATTATCCCAACCTTGGACTTATTTTGTGTGAAATTAGGACATCCCTAGCTCAATGGCATGAAATTTATTCCATCTATCATCAATAAGTGTTTAAATTTTCCCCACAACGAGCAAGTTATAACAATAAATCAGTCTCTTTAGCCCTTAACTAATCATGGGAATCTTACACTTGATTACTTTTTGCAATCATGGGAATCCGACAATATTTTGAAGATTATGGATTATAAGTGGTTATTTTCTATGGTCATATGGATTGATAAGCCATTTAGTGTCAATTTGGATGTAACTGGTTGGGTACTCTTAGTATTTTTAATGGTTGTTACGAATCGGGTAGAGGCAAATGTTTTGATATAATAAAAAGTTGTAATCATCGTGAAGTTGGAAACTTAGTTGTCAACTCCATGACATAAGTAGTATCGATAATTACACTCTTCGGTCACAAAGAACACTTAGAGCAGTTAGGTCATTTAGGAAGTTGGTTTAGACATTATGCGAGTTAGTTTTAGAGGTTATTGTTTTGGATCTTTTAAAAGAAGATCTCAGTTATGCAATGGAGGAAAAAAGGTTGAGAATCGGTGAATGAGGAAACAATGTAATGGGAACAAAATAATAAAAGGAAGGATCGAATTTCTATTTAGATCTTTTTTAGTTCTTAATCCTTTCTCATTTACGTTCACTATTCTCAAATTTCCTGTATTCAAATTCTACATTATTTTCAGTTTCAAAAGATCTCTGTTTAGTTGGATATGAACTAGTTCTTATTATCGGGTTTAAATGAAAGAATGTAACAGTCGTGTGAATCATTTTATTTTGGAGTTAAGAATTAAAGGATTCGATAATTCTGTCTCGTTTATGTTCAGTTTTCACTAACAATCCTGATTGGAATGATGGCGGTTGCTTATCTAGTAGAAAGTGATTGTAAAAAGCTAAGTGTCAAGTCTTACGAATGAAGGAATCGGGTTACAAAGTGATCCCACAATTGAAGATAGAGGATTTATCTTGAACCATGAGTAACCGAGCCTATGTGACTACTGATTCAGATGTTACTAGAGATTTTTGTGTTGGTGCTCAGCATTTGGAAGTGAAAAGAGGTGGCTAAGTTGTTTATGCTGTGTGAAGCCAAGAAACTTGTGGTGATAGTCACGTTCAACAAAACCGAATGGTGCCACAATACACATCAATTACTTAAAATTGAAGGGGGTGAGTTTCTAATCACCAAGAGGATCAAGAACTATAGAACAGAGTGTTCACACATGTACTGGGTATCGTGATAGCTAGGAGGACCCATGAGCACATGTTTGTAGCAAGGGGTGATGTTGTTGATGTTCTCATCATTGAGATATCACAAGATTATAAATCTCTTTTAGCATCCATACAATCAACTATCACAACGAAACCTATGATGAATGAACTTGTTTAGATTATTAAGCCTGATTGAGCTTATTCACCTTTGGTTTTCAAGCTCTGCATCACTCCAAGTCTCAATTAACACTATGAATTATGATCTATGATACCACTTATAAATGTTAAGCTTATCCAATTGATAAGATATATATGACAATATCATTTCTATCTCTAATTTGACAATTGGATATATGCAAGGTGATTAGGTCTATATATAGGTAATGCTAAGATTATATGGATTAATATGTATAATCTACAAATAATAATGTTGATATGATATTAAATCACTGTTGTATCTAATGACTTTAGGAATTATGCAAAGTTAAGATATTCCAATTTGCAGATATTCATAGAGATCTCTGCTCTTCCTGAAGTATCAATATAACCTATACAATGAACCTCCCTCTGATGATAGCAATGATGTTATATAGTGTTGTGTCTGATATGTTGATATAACCGTGCAATTATGAATATGAGGCTCTACTTGATATGGCAATATCATAGTACAAGCATGAAATACCCAAGTTGTGTTTTTGGCGTTTAAATACGAGCATGACAAGACTTCACAAATAGAATGAATTGGAAACTTAAGATAGATCATGTAATGTAATGAACCTTTGGAAATATAAAATAAGAAACTAAGTGTTGATATTAAAAGGGCATACATACCAGTAACAACAATTACCCTCACATCATTTCTTCTCATTGCCTCATCATACTTTTCCCCAAGTGCACCAAGGACTGCAAAGAAACAAGATAAACAAATCACAAGCATATAGCGATGTTAGAATAGTAAAAGGATACTTTGACATAAGAAAAAAACTACACAATATTAAAACATGACATTGTGCTTTAAAAACTAAAAAGGTAATAATACGAGACCATTCATTAATTAGTTGTTTAAATTTTCATTAGTTGATAATTGATAGTCTTTGTCAAAAGGATAAGAAACTCATCAATGTCCTCATCATTCCCATGGTTTAATGTCTAAAGGACAGTGACATATACAAACAAATCAGTGTTTATAGATGGATTGACAATGAACAAAGAGGTTTCAAAAAATAGTGATGTGTACACTGTCAAAGAACATTATGGTATTCACAATCAAAGAACAAAGATGTGCTCAAGGTTATAAAATAGTGATTTGTTTTAGAATGTGAAGAGTGCAGTAAGAACAGTAGTAAGTAATGTTGCAATAACAAAGAATGCAGGACAAAGATGTAATGGAAGTGAAAAAATAGTGATTGTTCAAGGGTTTTTCTATACAAAGTCAATGGTGAACAAACATTGATACAAAACAATGAAATGACAGGATCCATGAGGAAGATGAGTTGTTCACCATTCTTGATGTAGAAAAGTCAACAAGATCGGTCGAAGGCCATAAAAAAAATTAGTCACAATTATCTAGGAACTATGTTAAAGCATTGTCCCAAGAAATGATGAAGGTGTGTTTTCAAGAATAGAGATGGAGTCTTTGTTTTGACAGAGGGGTCACGTTTTAGAGAGGGATGACAAGAACCATAATATAGAGGTATCATTTTATTATTTTTTCATCATGAATATATAGCATGGTGAGTTTGTAAATGATTGTCATAAAGAGCAAAAAAAGATACCTAATAGGAACATAGTAAAGTATCATATGGGGCAAATTAGAGGCCAAAAGGACATCAAGTGACAATCACAAGAACCTTATTGCAAAAATAATGGTCAAGTGGGCTTAAAGACAGTGTTGTTATAATGCATTGGCAATACATAATAGTGATTAGTAAAGTGTGCAAAAAACCATTGATAGAGTGTCGATATGCATAGAGGTCATAACAGTAATAAATGTTTATAATAGTGCTTTTAATAATGCTCCAAACATTGAGAATTCAAGATACCTGTAACGATGAACTTCATTTCGACTTGCTAATTGGCTATCACTATTAACTCTAAGCTTATCTTTAAAGTTTGAGCTTCACTTGGTTTTGAGAATAGTTTAATATTCTCTACTTAACAAGGCCAACCACATGAAGGTGTAAGCTCATTTGGCCCTTCCCTCCCCCCCCTACCATTAACATCTAATAACATTCATTCATTCATCCATTTTTGAAATATAACATTCAATCATTATAATCACATGATAACATTCATTAACACATAAAATTCATTAACACACAACATTCATGAATAATTCATTAACACATAAAACTCATTAACACACAACATTCATGAATAATTCATTAACACATCATTCATCAACATTACTAGTACAAAATTACATCCATTAAGACAACGTTCTTTCATTACCAAAAAATGTTAATTATAATCATTTCTTTTTGGGTTTCTTGCTATTTTTTTTCATGTAATTTCTAAGAGGAAGATCAATGTCCTCATCATTCCCCTCCTCTACTGATTCTAATGGCAACGCATGTCTCCTCCTCATATGTTCAGGAACAGAAGGCCACTGCACCAAAGGGGGGTCCGTTGCAATAAAAACTACGTCATGAGTTAAATTCACACATAATTAATTTAAAAGAACAAAACATAGATTTTATTTACCTGAATGTGCCACATGATCTACATGGTGATGACTCTGAACATCCTCTGGTACTCGTTCAACATGACATTCTGTATCCTCTAAAATATACACAAAAAAGGTTACACCAAGTTCAATTTAAGATGTTAAATTGTATTAATAATTACATAATTAATTTTAAATAGAAAATGAGCACCTCCATCAACACTACGATGCACATCAGGGGCTTCATCATGCGGCATATGATCTGTGTTATGATTAAGAGGCTGCATTGCAATGTCATGCACATTATTATCAAATAGATTGTTGCTCAAGTATTCAATTTCTAATATATTTTTTGGCATATTTACCTATTCATATGATGCAGGAGACTCTTGGGTTGGGCCAGTGGAAGCTTGGCGTAGGCATTTAGCCATGGCTTGATAGCCTTCCTTGAAGGTAATTTTTTTGTGTTCTGTCATGGCCTCTAAATTAAATTCAGAGCCCTGCATTTTTTGATTAAACAAAATTATTTGCATTTTATAAATAATTTTTCTCTGCAATTCATTTACTGCTACTTACAATTCATGCTTTAATTTTGGAATATCCACCAGAGCCAAGTCTATGCTACCCAATCTTTTGCAGCATGGCCTTTGTTTCCTTTGATGTGTCCTACAACCTATGAAAAGTTTGAAATATCTTAGATGATATAGATATAAAAATCACTAATTAGTGCATTATTACATTGTACTAGTAGTTAATACTATTGCATACCTTCTTCTCTCATTTGCTGGTGTAATTCCTCTTTGAGCATCCCCTTTCTCCTTTGCATCTAAAATGAACTCATTCCAATCCCTCACTGGAATAAAGGGAGGACACTCGTACTTTGGGTTTTGGACGAGATTCCTTTTATATGAGTCCCTCACAGTCTTAAGATGTTTGCAATCTTTTTCTAAAATTTTCTTCTCCTCAAAAATATTACTACCAAACCCATGCTCTAAATCTTTAATGAGTTGATCTTCTAATTTTTTGTCTTGCAAGTTCCACCTTTTAAGAAAAAACACAAAATTGTTAGATAGAAAAATTAACTAAAGTTGTGTACCTTGAATATAGTAAAAAAAAAGACCTGAATGAAAGAAAAAATACTATACCAATTAATGGTATGAAAAAAAATAGTGGGATAGGGTTAGTTCACTTATGATGTTTCACCTTGTACGTATGGTGGGCCTGAATATCTTTAGTGCGAGGTCATAAAGTGTCTTTTAAAATGAATCATTTCCTGCAAAAAATGTCATGAGATAATCAATCCAAAACTTGTTATGAATAGGTAAATGCATATTACAATATAAAAAATAATAATTTTAAAGTACATGGAAGCTTAGGACATTTTAAAGGCATCAATTCATTATCATCAATCAACAATGACGTCTACATAACTCCCGTGCTAGAAAGACGGGTAGATCTAGGAAATGATGGTGAATTATCACCAATACATGTACTCTGATCTATATCTGGCGTAGCAGACGGTGCCGGTGTATCTCCTACTCCAAAAAATTAATCCACTATGTGATGCAACCAAGATTAAAGTACAAATTATCAAATCATAATTAACACAAAACCAAATATAGCAAAACAAGGATTTACTAGGCATAGACTGTGAAGGCGTTGATGTTTACATGCTCCTTGTTGCCGACATTGCACTCAAAAATCTCTGATGGATGTCCGTCGACCTCCTAGGAGGAGTCACCTGCACTTGATGACCTGAACAATACATTGTTAGCAAAGACATTCTAAAATAATAAAAGTAAGAGTTAACTTACGAAGTTTTTGAATGTTCCAAAGAAAACATTTCTTGTAACTTGTCAACTAAAGGATTATTTTACCTGAGGTAGTTGGAGGTCTACTACTACTGACCTCACCACGTTGTCCTTGACCAGGTACTTGAGTTTCCAAAAAATCCTATAACAAGAACACATATTACATATTTTACTTCACAACATAAAAGAGTATAAAATATACACCTTTATTGAACTTTTGTTATAGCTAAAGATTCATTACTACTTACTTCATAATGACATGTTTGCGCCATCAATTTAGATAGCCTCTTCAGCATCTCCTCAGTTGGATTTGCTTCATCCAAAATGCTCATAATTTCTAAATTGATTTTTTTTAGTTTTTTCCTCAACATAATTGTTATATTAGGCATTTCTATGATATCATCATCAGAAGGGGTAGCTATTGCCTCATTTGTTGTAGGTGTTTTTCCCCTATTCTGAACATCAAATTGTGACAAGAATATCAGTAAAACTATCATAAAAACTTCAAAACCCTAAATAAAATAACGTAATAATATAACATTTTTCAACTATCTAATTTGTACAATTTCAATAAGGTTTACCGTTGCTGAAGAATGGGTGGGAGTAGCATCCTCATTGCCTCTATCATGTGGGGGATCCATATCATCCTATGACAAAGATTAAAAATAAAAACTTCAGCGAACTGAAAGCAATAGACTTAGCAAAAAAAACTTATTAATAAAATGGTATATAGTACTTACCACCCTCATGATAGTAACTTTGTTTGTATCTATGTGATTTAAATGGTAATCTATTAGTAGTTCTTCCCCTGCACTTATTGATTTTATCGCACATACAAAAACTTGATTCCCCTCATGCGCCTCAAATATGCAATTGGGTTTCTTATTAGTTGAGGAAGGTCACGTACTATTTATAAAACCTACAATATTACCTATTGCTTTTGGTCTCCCATCAATGTACATTGCAAATCTTTTACTTTGATCATTTTCTTTCCATTGTATATAATTTGTTGATAGTGCATACCTACGCATACTTTTTTTATATTGAACAATCCATATCCAATCATTGTAATTGTAACACGGACCAACATACTTGAACAATTCAACAACTTTTTTGTAACATACCTTTATCCCATCCATGGAAAATAGGCCCAAACCATGTAATGAGGATGGAGCTATGCGATATATCCTCTCATTAACACAAAAATTAGTGTTAATTGGAGGTAGCTCATTGGGTACCCATTCTTTCTCAATATGTGTGTACCGAAAGGGCACCTTGATGTCGTCTTTGGTCTCATCATCATAAGAACATGACCCCCCTTTAGCAAGGAAAAATTGCATCCGTTTATCAAATTTTTTTCTAATCTTTTGACCTCTAGTTGATCTCCCCATTTTAGTTGTACTACATGTAGAACTTTCATCTACTATTCCCTCATTTCCCTCATTCGATGTAGATAGATCTGACAAGTACCTATTTGGTGGGTCCTATAATCCATCAAATGAGATATTGTCATGTCCCTGCTTCAAATAGAATTTTGATAATATTTAAATAATATATATAGAACAATCAAGTCATGACCCATACGTACGGTTCTTCTTTGTCTATACATGGGAGATAAAAAATGTACTAAGTTGAAAGTGATTATATAATTATATGTCTATACGGTTCTTTTTTGTCTATATATACATTATATGATTATATAATATGTCTATTTATAACATACATGCTCAGTGATAAACAAGAAGAATATAAGAAAATTATGTCTATTTATTGACTTATACCTGTTGATCCATGTCACTGTGCACGATCCACACCAAAGAGGTTAAATTTCCTGCATATGTTAATCATTTATCTTATTTTAGCTAAAAATTACATGATACGTATGCTACAAATAACTTAGAAGACAACATGAACAATATGCAACATCGTAAACATGAACAAATTTACCTTATATATAGAATGCAAGATTGTCAATAGAAGGGGTGACAATGTCTATAGTCAATTGCCTGTTTGCAAAAAGGGTGATAATCAAACACAATATATACATGTATCAGCAGCAATTAATTGAGCATCGTAAGCAAAACATTGGTAATTATAAATCACATATGTTGTAATCATTAGAATTGAAATCAATAAATCAATATTAAACATATATACTAATCAATATAAATATATATAAATAATTAAATCACATATATACCTTGTACATTTCAATCATTTCATTGATTATCTTATTCATCCATCTCATCATCATCGCCATCATTGTCATCATCGTCGTCATCATCATCATCATCACCATCATCATCATCATCATCATCATCATCACCACTATCATCATCGCCATCATCACTATCATCATTGCCATCATCACCATCACTATCATCGTCACCACCACCACCATCATCATCATCATCATCACCATCATCATCATCATCATCATCACAATCATCTTGATCTTCATCATCTACTTTTTCATCATCTTCAATATCTTCTTCTTCCAACATTATACTTTATCGGCCTTCCTTTTGGATCATGTCTAACAACAAATGACCAACCCTGTTTATGTGGAACCTCTGAGTAAAATACTTTCTCACATTGGCTTGGAAGAACATAGGGCTCATCTCCAACTGGCTCAAATGACCTTGTATTAATCATTGTAAATCCATTATCATGTTGAATAATAGTTCTATCTGGATCATTTTGATTCAGTTGTAGCTTGTACCATTTGATGATGAATAGAACTACTTTGAAGGAGTTAAAGTTGCACTCAATTATATCATCCATGATGCCATAGTATCAATTTTGAGATTGTTGAGTATGTATGTCATTTCTAGATGATATATTAGTGACCTCAAAAATTGGAGTTATCCCAGAATCATAAGTTTTCTTCGTGTCATCCAACTTTTTTATGCGAAATTTGTGGCCATGATAGTACATAGCTTTGTGGTTCTTGACCTACAATTTTTCAAGAGTGTGAAAATTATTTGCATCATGAGTTGATACAAAACATACGAGTCATGATTATTAATAAATTTGTACGTACCTCTCTACCTCTTAAACCATATGCTAGATCAATTACCATTGGTGTAACATTGGAATCTCCATTACGATGAGCTTCTCTAACCAATGAAGAAACACCTTCCCATGTTAATGAGCAACCATTTTTTTAACATCGTTCAATCCATACCGTCATCTAATCAAGATTGTTCGCAATATACAAATGTATTGCATCCCACTCTCGACCAACTGTATAAAAAAAATACACCAATTATAAATTACTTATATTGAATATTTATAAGAATTAATTAACTACAATAAAATCTTATATTTACCTCTCACTTTCCTCAATCTGCCTTTGCCCATCAAGTACTCCCCTTCAAATTTGTTAATAGAGTTGGGATCCCAAATACGATCTACATAGATCTTTGCTACAAACTTAGGAAGATATTCACTAATGTACACCATGGTATGGTATACCATATATCCCTCCACCATAGAACCCTCAGGATGTGCTCTCTGTCAAACCAAGCCTTTCAAAAATTTCAAGTGCCTCTCAACCATCCACATTGACCTAGTTGGTACAGGTCCACACAATTCAATCTCCTCAACTTGATGTATGAGGTAGTGTTCTTGTGCATTGAAAAAAGTTGAATGTAAACACTTTTGCATTTCACACATAAGAAGAGGAATTTTTCTCTTCCAATATTTTATATCTTCTTTATTGATTTTTTTTTATGACAACCACCTCATATATTTTCCAAGATCATATATAACTTGTTTGACACTGTTGGCGAAGTGGTGTGGGAGAGATAGAGGTAGAACGTACTGCAATATTTGTAAAATGATCTTATCAATATTTTATAAAAGAATGCAATGAAAACTACATGCAGTATACAAATATACAGTGAATACAAAATAACATGAATTACCTTAATAAATGTATGTCAATGGTGTGCTTTCATCCCTAGCCCAAATTCACTTTTCTTTGATATGAGATCATTTATGTTTGCAGCAAATCCTGTGGGAAATCATATTTTTTTTATGACTTCTTTTATAGCATTGCTCTACTGCTCCGAAAATAACCAACTAAGAGAACTTGTATCAATATGGTCTCCATTTTTATTTGATCGAATGATATTTTTCATTGCCTGGTTGGATTCTTCAATGTCACTACAAATTTTGACAATTTTGTCTTTGTCACGCCTTCCATCCAAGATTTTCCATAATGTCTTTGTTACATTATTTCCAATATGCATAGGATCAAACAAATGCATGATTGTGAGTTTCTTGTAGTACGGCAACCTACTAAATTGCATAGGATATTTTTTTAGTTCTTTTGGAAGTTGGTCATTAATGCCTTGACGACCTTCACAAGCATCAATTACATCATCAGTAAACAAAACACAATATCAAAATATAAATTTTAAATAAAAACCATCAGATGGAATGACATTACCTCGACAATTATTTTATTATATTCCAACTTCCATAGGCGAGGTTTCATTCTCTATGGCTTTGATGTAGTCTCTTCTTTCCCATTGAAAAGATGTTTTTCAGTAATTCGGTACTTATGGTTTGTGTGGAGAAAGTGTCTATTCTCATCGAACACTTGCTTTCTTAAACTTTTTGAATGACGAGATTTCATCTTTGGACCACAAACTGGACATGCAAATTTTCCCTTTGTCTAAAGACCTACAAGATCATGTATAATTGGATTAAATATGTTAACTTTGTGTTAGCACTATAACATATCAAAAAAAGGTGTTAAGAAGAGAACATACCACAAAAATGTGTTAGCCCAGGGGCATCATGTATTGTCCTTACAACATTGCATGGAATTGAAATTTTCTTTGTCCTATTGGTCTAGAGATGTCATACATAGTGACCCCATTCCATAACACCATCAACTCGTTGATAAGGGGATCAATATATACATTGATATCTTTAACTTAGTACTTACTTAGTTGAATGAACAAAAATATTACATAATTATTATGACCATTTTGATGGATTATTTATAATAAATTAATTTAGATGACTATTAAATGAAAAAATAGCTAGAACAATCAGTGCCAACATTATGTGCTCCCTCTTTATGGACAACCAAGGAGGAATGTTATTGTTGATAACAAAAATAGGCCACACCGAGTAAGTAGATCTCATCTCTCCAAATGGATTGACACCATCCGCTGCCAATGAAAGCTTGAGATTACAAGGTTCTTCTTTAAAGTGTGGCCATTTTTCCTCTATTTCCTTAAATGTTGAACCATCCGTAGGCATTTGCATAATGTCATCTTGACTTATATTGCGTGCATGGTAATCCATAAATTGTGCCAAGCTATTGCACCTAAATAATCGTTGCAGACGTGGAATAATGGGAATAAACCGAAGAACCTTGCGAGGCACCTTTTTTGTTATTCGATCTGATCGATATCTACTAATATGACAAACAAGGCATTCTGTTGCAAATTTATGTTGTTTATGATATATAATATGATCATTCGGACATGCATGTATTATTTGATACTCCATTCTAATATATTTCATAATGGCAGATAATTCTCGGTACGAGCAAGGTAGAATGTTTGATGGTGGTAACAAACACTCACCTATCAACCTACGAACAAAAATATAATTTGATAATTTAAAGAATATTAATTGCTACATGATTCACCCAATGTTAATTGTAAGGGAATTACAATTAAAATAATGAAAAAAGATGACATACCTTAACATATATGTCATTTCTACGTTGGATAAACTATTCATAACCTTCAAGTTCACCAACAATAACACAGTGGCAAGAAGAGTTATTTGGGAGCCTTCATATAGGGGCTCATGTGCCTTCTCAAGTATAGGTACATTAAGGTCTGTGTCAACATCATCATCATCATCATCATCTTGATCATTGTGATCATCTTGATCATCGTGACCTTCTTCATCATCGTGGTCTTCTTCCATGGGATCATTACCTTCTACTTCTATATTCACACCTCCATGTTCCCTCATTTGGAAATCCACATTCTTTGGATTGTCATGGTCCATAACATGAAACCCAGGGAGGTTGACCTATATGAAAATGATGACCTTATATTAACCATGAACATGATGTCATCATCAAATCATGTCTTATGTATTTTATAAATTATTAAAATACATACCAATGGACAAAATTCATTTCCCCCTTCAATGTGACCATGTTGCCTACAATGTTCCTCAGCTATTTTGATTAGATATCTTCAAGTCTTTAAGCCCTTATAAATTTTGCAAGGACAATAACATTTTCCATCACCTTTTCTTTTTAAGTTAGACCATAGTCTAGCAATTGTCTCCCTATTTTGTTGTGTTTTGATATCGTCAGACATGGTCTTTCTTGACATTTCAAGAAGAGCAATGCTTGGAATGTATAAGCCCGATCTGAAGAAATCAGCAAATAAAAACTAACATGCAAAATGTTAAATTGAATGACATTTTATTATAGAGATAAATGTGTTGTCTAGATTACTACATTTCAAAATTAGTCTCTCAAGGATTTTGTTGCTAATCATTATGAACAACTCAAGAATTCTCCCAAGTAAGATGAACAATTTTCATTTCAAATCTTGTAGGTTATCTAACTATGCTCGAAATAGAATTAAATCTATCTGATATGATCTTTGAAATTTAAGATTTAACTTTATAAATAGTAATTTTAATTAAAAAGTTATAAATTAGAGCAAAAACATTTAAGAGTCTCAAAGAGAGGAACACATTGAGGAATTAATATTTCGTTCAGGCTATACTTGGGACTGCCATCAACATTTATCATCATTGAAGGGGATTAATTCATATTCAGCAGATAACTATGGTAAGCAATGAAATACAAACATTTCATTTCCAATTATTATCGGTGAGATAAATAAATTTGGGCCAAGAGTATGGAATATGGAGAAGACTCCAAACATAAGTGAGTTGGTAGTCAAAATGTCGTAATAGAATTTACATCAAAACCAAAAACATTAGTCAGTTGATTATTATATAGGCTCCTCAAGCATGAGTTGGAGAGGACTACATTACATGTTGAGACACAATATTGTTTTCACAAGTTCGCGACTATTATAATCATCAGGCAGATTAGGCTATAACTTGTGGAGAGAAGTATGCGTGTAGATTAGAAAGCATAGAGTACACACCAGTGTCTTGCATAAGTGAAAGATGAAATGTAGATTTCATGTAAAGAATAGCAGCATTCTTTGGACACTCAAAGGCATGTTTTAGACATAGAAAAAGAGTAAATTGTTGAAGGAAGTAACAAGGAATGGTAGATGTCAAAGAAATAGAAGTAGTTTTCATTAAAATGTTCATAGGGAGATACATCTTTTGTTTTGCGAAAATAAAATTTCTACTATTTTGAGGAGGGTTTCTAAGAGTTTTGAATTCTTAGATCTTTGGCAGTCATGGTAAGTGACAAAAGAACTCTTGTGAAGAATAGTGACTATCACTGTAAAAGAGAAGAGAAAACAATGATACTATGTAGAACACATGATCCACCACATTCAAAGTAACTTCCAAGAACGTATGTCAAAGAAAAGAGTAGACATAGATGATAAGGTAGAGAATGGCATTGTCTACAAAAGTAGAGAGAAAAGGCAAAAATTCAAAGATGACTATTAGAGGAGACACTAGCTAAATGGGAGGGCATTCAACATGCATCAAAAGCAGTGGTATACATTGCAAATGGAAAAGACAATGTTGATGAAGTTGGAATGGCACTTTTAGAGTGTCATAGAGTTCCTCATGACAGTGAGCACAAAAGATGATCAGTCATGTGAAGGAATAGTAAGAACGAAAGAAAAAAATGCATCCAAGAGTCTTGAGAAGTGACTATCAAAAGGATGTCAATAAATGGTGATCAAATTTGTAAGCAAAGATTAGCCCCAATGACAAACAAAACTTTTGAGTTCTTAGTTATAGACAAGGTTGACTGTCAAATAGGCTTGATGAGGTGACGATAAGTGTAACAATTCATGATTTAAAAAGATGCCAAGATAATGTGGATAAGAAATGTTTAAAGAAAGTTCTTCTTCAATGCTTATCCACTGTCACAATGGTATAAAGTGATAAAAATTAATGATTCATATGGTTTATGATAAGTCACAAAGACACTCTTATAATAGTCATCAAGAGATAATAGAGGTCATGCATGCATGATTGCAAAGCACAATGAATAAAGAACAGGCACTGTTATGAAGGCTCATAGCCACAGTAAGGAATGATGTCATAAAAATCAAAAGAGCGACAGTTTCTAAAAGGAAGTGATATTCAAAGATTGAAACAAGGGTACTATATCATGAAAAAGATGCAAGAACTAATAGATTTTCATGAATGTGAAGGTGTGGTGATCAACAATGCCATAAAGAGACTATTGTTAGTGTTTCTACAAAATAGAATGACAGTGTTGTGAAAGAAAAGATTCATGTTCAAGAAGAGTGCCTCAAAACAATGTTATTCAATGATTGAGGGATGATATTTACTACTTTCATAATGACTACATGATGAAAAGATGGTCAGTTTAAAAGATGTAAATCTTACCCACTGATATGACAGTCAGCTACAGGGCCACATTGTATGTAACAAGAGGTGTCATATTATCTTTCAAAGAGCAGAGTAAAAGCTGGCAATAGCATCAAGAGGTGCATGTTTTGTACAAAGTTTTAGACCATGAATGAAGAGCATGAGGCTATCATCACATCAATCCTTATGAGTTGTGAGAAAAAAAAATATTGAAGGCATTAGATCTTACAAGGAAGCAATGTCCAGTGTAATGAAAGAAATGGCAAACCATACCAAGCATGAGGAATCATGGTGACTGTGTATAAAGGAGTAGCAGTGGTAAAGGGAACAATTAGAGTAGAGATTTAATGGTCAATATAAGATATAGAGATGTTTTCAAGAGGAGAGGCAATGAGATGTATTTTGTTTCTAATGATGTGTTCACTACCACAAGACAATTTTGCAATCATGGATAATAGAACTCTGGTACAATATACACCAACAATCTTGTAGGGAAGATATAAGTACTTTTCCCTCCTATGACTCAATTTTAATAAAGGTTCCAAGCTAAAAATAATGAATCTCACCAAATTGACCCTAACATGCATGAATTTAATGCTTAAGGTGGATTGACATGGTATGGAACGAATTGGATTGTGACTGTAATTCAACCTTAAGACAAGACAGTCACTACCTTGAGACTTAATGACCTATGTAAATGTAATTTCCATTCTGTGATTTGGTTCCAAGGGACCCTGATCAACTTAAAGATATATGAAAAATATATGTATCCTTGTTTCAATACCTAAAAATCATTTTTTAACTGATTTTGTGTGCTTGCTGCAGTGACAAAGGTAACTTGGATCAGTCAATTCATTTTGAAAATAAATCTCATAGATAGATCCCAATCATTTTTTTTGTTACACGAAGTCTTCCACTCAACCATGAGAATACATCAATTGTAAGAATGCAGAACTACTTCTCAACAAAGGATTGTCCTAACTTGGACTGACTGATATTGTGACTGGGAATGATAATAGACTAAGATAGTGTTATTTGGGACTGCCAAAACACAAATAAGCATGTCCAATCCAAAGGAAAAATACCCCTATTACTTATAAAAATTAAAGACTTCAAATTCTCTATTAACTCCCACCAAATACATGCAAGGAAATTACAATAGATAAATGAGTATGTCTGATTAGTTTTTATTGTCATCAAGTCTATCATTGAACATTTTCCATGATAATCTAATATTATGACTTATTTTGTATAAAAATGATATAGCCAAAATCTCATGATAGAGAATTTGGTTGTAACTGGTTTGAATGTGCTTAAATACCCTCTTTGGGTCAAGGGGTAAGGAGTGTGTGTTTTTGGAAGAACCAAAAATTGCTAAAATATATTTATGAAATGCCTAATCCTTGTCATTTTACCGATCAAATGTTCATATCTCAAAGGAATGGATAGTTATCAGTTTGAAACTCATCGATTCACCTTATTGCACTTTACCATGGCTTTAAAACTTCAAGAAAAAATAATAAACTTCCAATGTTGATTAAATGTTAAGAGTGTTAGAGCATGCTAAATGCATTTTTTTTAGGGAAGTGCATCATAAGGGAGATAGCAAAATTTGAATGTTTTACATATTTTTTTCCTCCCAAAAAAAATTACGCAATTTCAAAAAAATTACATGTCATTTTGAGTCTCTATGTAAAATATATAATTTGTACAAGTAACAAAAGATGTTTTATCACTAACATCTTTGACCATGGCCAAAAACATTATAAAATTTTAGTCAAAGCTTAAAAATTCACTAGTTGAAAAATATCAACCACTACAGAACTCATAATCTAGGTGAAAAAAATAAAAGTCAAGCCTCTTCAAGGAGTTTGAATGAGTTATTATTATTTCTTCATACAAGATGTTTCAATTCCTATTGTTGGCTTGTGCTCATCCTTGTTCATTAATACACACACTAGGGTATGGAGCAAAGCATACAAGTTGTGTGAGGGCGTGGAGATACATCAAAGAATAAACAACCCATGAAAATATCCTTGAAGACAAAATGGTTTCATGGATTGCAATGATTTTTGGATATGCATAAAATGGATTTTGAAAAGGCTTTAGAAACTTTCAAGAAAATACAAAGCAAGTGTAAAGCCCAATTCAACAACCTTTGCAAGCATCCTTCCTTCCTATGATAAAATGGGAGCCTTGGAACAATATATGTATGTGTATGGACATCCATTAATGCAAAATTGAATGTGCATTTTTTTCAAATACCATGCTTCAGAATGCTCTTGTAGATATGCACGCAAAACGTGGAAGCAAAAATAAAGAATGTGAACTTTTTTACAGAATGCCTCAAAGAGATGTCATCATACATAATTCAATTGGCAAGTATAAAGCCAAATTGTTTTCCAGTGTCCTCCCTACATGTGTCAAAATGGGGGCTTCAGAATATATTATGGATAAGCATTAAAGCATGATGGTACAATGATGTAGATGAAGCAATGGTTAGATCAGAAAACTCAATCTCCTACTCTTATAGACCCAATGGCTCATTTGCAATTCAAGGATCTTACTCACATCAAACTCCTAATTGATTTACTCCAATTGGTACATAGCTTGAACAAAAAAGGGAAACATGATCTTCACGGAATAAAATCTTCACAAAATCTACACAAGTTGTTCTTGACTGTCCTGTATAGGGGTTTTGCAATCAACAATCTTGTTTTGTTTTTCATAACCAAAGTGTGCAATGAACAAATAAGTGGACTATCATAATAGTCATAGTCATTATTAGATTCCATTTCTCGAGCATGGTCTATTTCTATATTGTGCCCTAGCAATTTACACAGTAATGAATTGAACATCTCTGTAACTTAGCTTTCATTGTATCTATGTGTTGAAGTGTAAATACTAAGTTCTGTTGACTCTTTGTTATAGTACCATGCCTACAAGTTTGTAAAACCTATGACAGTTTGGCTGAAAGTTTTCCTATCGGCTTTGTCATGGAACAGGAACCTTGACTTGTGGATTCTCCATTGGTATTCCATACCATTGGGCGAAAAGCAAGCCAAGGACATGTATACAATTAATCTAATGTGCAAAATTGAGGAAAGATCTTGCTGCTTCTAGATTTGAAGCCCTAAACCAGATACACTCCATGGGTTCAGTTAATGAAAGTAAAGGAGGTTGTAACAATGGAGAATAGGTGAATGGGTTTTGAAACTGGTTAAGACTCGCGGTCTGGATACTTATTTCAATATCTTGCAAACTCCCTCGAATCATTCTAGTCAAAAGTGACCTAGATTGATCAAATAGGTTTGACATTCCTGTGACCATTCATGGGTGTTGAAGAGGGTTGTTGTCGTTATTTTGAGTATTCAAACAAAAAATTAGAGGGAAACAAGAACAACAGAGAACCGTTAGAAATAGCAAGCCCTATACTTGGAGACTAGAATTATTTAGTTAAACAGTGGACTTGAATCTATATCCAAATTGTGTAATTTTTTTACAAACTCGAATAGGAATTAGGGCAGAAATCCTTACTTACAGGCAGTCCTCCTTCACATGTTTCCCTTGATCTAATTCATCATGCCTAGAATAATGAAATGAGAAAGGAAACCTTTTTTTTATTATTATGCTCGTGTTGGTCAAACTTTCGACCTCCACGATATTGGCCAAAATTTCAACCAACATGGGTATGGATTATAAAAAAAAAAAAAATTCCTTCTATAAACCAACCAAGGAAAATCATTTTAATGTTTGGTCAGAAATGTTGGTCTAAAAAGTGGGTCAAATGTACTTGTGGCAATATTAGGGTGCACAATAACCTATAGTACAAAATATGTAGTATGGAGAGTGCAAATCCATGGTACGATGACCTTCATCCAATGGTGTCTCATCCTCCACTATGCATCTTAGGGCCTCAATTTGTGTAGATATGATTTGTATTCTCCTTGGCATCTTCTCTCCTCTTCACATGCATAAAAAGACAGAGTATGGAAAAGACACTCTAAATAGTAAAGGTAACTATGATTTAAGTGGTAAGTTTTCTATTTTCCTTTTTTCACTTACTTTTTAACTTTTATCTATCTCATTGTATATTTGTATTCTCTTAATTGGTCATACCTTGTGCTATAGAGCTCTAATTTTCACACCATTTATTGCACTGAGTTTGTGATTCATTTCTCTAGCTATCCATATGCTCTATAGGAGATTTGAGTTCATGGTGAGCCCTATCGATGACATTTATCATCAACTTTGCATTTTCAATTCACTATGGTATACATGATACCTTTTTTCACCTTCCTCATTAGCAAGATGAAATAGGGGGGAATATAGCTACCTACAAATATTATCATTATCTTAGTAAGCCCCAGGTGGATTAAAATTTTAAACTAACATGTGGTTTTGTAGAAGGCATTTCCTAACATTCTTTTGCATGAATTACACATTGGGAGCTTTGAGATATCCTTTTTCATTTACTAATTTCTTGTACTTTATCTTAAATATGCATGTAGTGTCATATATTGCTAAAGTGGGGGCTAAATGTACCATAATAAATTTTAAGCACCTAAGTGATGTACAAATTCACAATTGTTTAGCACCTACCTTAGTGTGTTTTCATTATTGTTTTCAAAATGGGACTTCATAATTGCACTTAATTTATACCTAAATTCAAATATGGGTCCTCTATCCCTTCAATGTTATTTAAAATTGAGGTAAGCCCTTATTTCTAAGTGTTCTCCTCTATTTCTTCTCTAATCAAATAATTCATTTCTATGTCACCATTTGTGACCTCGGTGTTCTATCCTAGCCTCCGAACTGACTGTCGGATCTTTTCCCGCATTCACTGAGTGTCTAGGACCAATAGTTTTGGTTTGAACCTAAAATAGGAGGTATAAAACAACTCAGGTGATCAATACCTAGGTATAGATTAGCTCAGCCAATCTATCCACATTTTGAGCCCAAATTTAAATGGGGTCCTCATCTTAGTGAATTAACATAGGATTAATATCTACAATCGGCTCTCTCAATTTTATCTCCTAATTTCATATAAAATCAAGCCTCACACTTCATTTTGGTAAGATCAAATAAAGTTCAAGGTTGGAGCCCCAGTTTGAAGACATGCCATGAAGTGAGAAAAATTGAATCAAGGCTACATCAATCTTCTATCAAATATTTAAGAAATCTTGAACCATTTTTCAACATCATGGAGCCACAAAAAGATTATAATCATGACTGGGAGATCACCAACTGATGATTGGCTTGTATCCTTCCTATTTGGATTTGGGTATGATTTCATGTTCTTTTCATATTTACATACTTTTGTTTCAGATCTATACTTTTTACATGCTTTCAATCACACATTGATTTCATTTTCATATAGGGTTTTATCTATCACATTAGGTTATATCTTTACATTACAATTATTCATTTTAGCTCATATCAATTTAGAAATACTCTAGATTTAAAAGAATTACACACATTATCTCTGTCACATTGGCTATCTGTGGTGGAAATCACTATATCAAGGGGTTGACTAAGGTGAACCCCTAAATAACCACCTACACACACATTTCTCATTTTTGTAGGCGCAGAAGACCTCAAAAATAATTGTCAAAACATTTGTGGCATCTTGACATTGAGACAATAATCTCTAACTTGTTCTAATAGAAAAACATCAGTATAGATAAACCTAGCTGATAGGTACCCTTCGGAAGGAAGTGAATTTTATCATGCATTTAGATACAAGTCTCAGGACACTCAAAAATTAATTACAGCTAGTTTTGGGATTCTGACAGTCGGGAATTTAGATTTGAGTCTACATTTCTCCTATTTCAATTGTAGGTGCACTCAAATCTATCATAATCTCTTTCTACATCTTTTTCAGTCTGATTAGATCATTTCTTGTGCCATTTACTATAGTTTTGTACTACTCTCTTTTATTCTTTGCCAATTCTAAGAAACAAGGGATTAGAAACCCCAAAAGAAAAAACCTTGCATTATCACCACTTTTACTAGGTGGTTCTAATGTGATTTGCCTTGAGGTGGTTTCATATTCCAATGTGTGTCATGAATTGGGGAAAAATAGGCTTTTAGATGATTCCCTTTTCATCAATCATGCACACGCGTGCACACACACGTACACACATCTAAATCATTTGAAATCATTTTCCCACTAGGATAATAAGATAACAAAAAAAGGAATCCCTTTATATTTTTCCCATTCAGGGGTCAGCAATTCATAATACTTGAAATACTGACAAAAAAGAGGCTAAGTGGTCTCTCGACCTCCCAAAGGTAAATTTAAACTAAATTATGGTGGGGTCTCCAAGGGAAACCTAGGTAAACCTAGCGTGAGAGTTATAATCTCTAAGTCAGATGCAAATATTATTAAGGAAGCTTGCAAAGCAATTAAAGAAGGTACTAATAATAATGAGGAATCAAAATCCCTTTCCCTTGACATTGATTTAGCTATTTTTGTAGGGATTAAGGATATTGTAATAGAAGGGGATTCCATGTTTATATTTTATGATCTCTCTAATAAGAGAATTCAAGTTTGGCAACTTCAATATCTTTTAGATAAAGTCTTCAAACAACTCCAATTCTTCACTTCCTATGAGGTTTCTCATTGTTATAGAGAGGCGAATTCTATTGTTGACTTATTGGAAAAAAAAGATATAGATGAGCAGAATCCTTTCCAAGATATTTTGGAGAAATATCTCCCTTCTTTATTACAACAATAAGCATTGTGTCAATTTTTTACTTCACCCACCAACCCCTATCATTGGATATTTTGGTTTTATATAGCATAAATCTTTTGTATTCAAGTCTCTGGTTGCAGATAATTTAAACCTTTGGTGCCCTTGATTTATATTATGGTTTTCAAGTCATGTTCAATTTGGCTATGGTCATTGATTGGCTTCTTTTTCTCTAGAAGTAAGTGGATATCAAGAAACATCATTTTCCTTTACTTTTGTAAGATATATATCTAGTTTACTTGTTACATTGTTTGCATTAGTGGTATTTGTAGTCTGTGCCGGGGTGGATTCCATATCACTCATGTTATAGATTTTTTGTAATATAGTTGTCATTTTTTCCATGTTAGTATTGGCTTCATATGATATTTTAATCTTAACTTTGTACTTCTGTCTTTATGACTTGATTTCTCGCACATAGGTGACTAATATTGTGAAGACGTTTTCATTATCTATTTTGATCATTTATCTATTTTGGGCATTAGATTTATTGTTGTATCTAATCATTAATGAATCTGCCATGGATATTGTAATTCACAATGAAAAAAGATGGTTATCTTCCCATCTTGCTCATGTGATGGTTTTCAAACCTATGAATTATTTATTATTAAATCCAAATGGCACATGCTTCAACTTTATTGTGTCATTATCATCTTATCACCCATAGATCTATCTTGCCTCATTCTCCATATCATCTCACATAGACTATCTCAGGGTTTATATTTATTGATTAGACTATATCTCTCATGTGGCTATTATATGCATGCCTATATGTGTTTTGGTGCAGGACAAGCTGGATGACATGATTTCTCCATTAACTCAAATGTGTGAATTATATTTTTGGCTTGATTTTAAGATATTAAACTCATGAAATTATTTCATACATTCTTATTATGTAGTACAAGCCTTGTGGTTTTCTCTTGCTGTCATTAATGCTTATGCTTACAACTCTTTCAATATGGATTCTTTATTATTTTGATAAGCCTTCACTTGTGTAAATCCCTCCTATCTTTTCTAGCCAATGATATTACTTTTAATATAAGTTGTTGGTCCTATATTACAATGCAAACATATCTTTTCTATTGTAATAGTGATTCATTTATGTTTGATTAAGCACTATTTCTTTCAAAGCACGGAGTACAAGATTTTATTTCCTCAACAATAGTGGGAGGTTAGGATTGACTCTAAGTATGATATGGTGAGATTATCCACAGTATTCAATATGGATTTCTCAAACATTGAGGAGGTCATTTTTTTTTTAAATGGTAATGAATGGTTAATCTACAATTCTTCTTCTTTATTCTTGGAACTTACTTCTTGCTTTCTCACTGTTATTATGGATTTACTAGTGGAAGTTCCTATGGTTTTATTCACTATTGAGAAATATCTTCAACCCTCTCTTTTTTATTTTGAGTTAATTGAATATACTTTCTTAATCACATATTGGACTTCAAGTCCTTTCCAATTGTTGGTCTTATTCCTTTTCACAATAGATGGCTAACAATTATATCCAAGAGCTTTCATGTGATGTTAGGTTAGGTATATTGGATGGTTCTCTTAAAGACCCTATTAAATATTTCAAGAGGTTTCTTAAGGAGTTAGATCCTACTCTTGTATTAGTTTCTATTGATCGTATGTTGGGGATACATACTCTCATGGGGCACCCTTTGCCTTTTGATAGATTGGACTCCTAAGATGTTCCTCCCTTACAATCAGAGGCTTTTCCTAATGAAGACATTATGGCATCTCTGTCTCCTGGTTTGAAGATTCTATGTTTGATCATCTTTCTCATTCGACCATGGTGATGCTTGAAGATTCTTTTGAGTCAAATTTGGAAGATTTCCACCTTACTTTTGATGTTTCCCCTCCGGATGAGGGGTATAGTAATTAATTTCTAAACATATAGTTTTAGCATATCCTATATTTGAATCATGTTTTCTTTTTTGGTATATCTAGCATTGAGGTTGGTGTTTGGTTACAAATTCTACAAGTCACTTTTCACATACATGGTTGGGACTTGTTCATGCTCAAACTCTCTAGATATCCTAGTCACCAAGATATATTTTGTACTTTCTTTTTAGTATATTTAATACAATTTTAGAGACTATGATCACTTTTATAAAAGAAATCTATTAATTTATTCATGAATAATAAATGGATTTGATTTATGAGTTTAATGGTTAACTCAATTTAATTAAATAATAGAAATCAGTTAATAAAATTATTATATGCTAAACGTGATGGATGATAAATGAATATTAAAATAATATGATATTTTGATAATAATGAATACAAAATTATTTGTGTGTACATTACTATCTTGGGTAAGTCATCCATATGTGATCGATTTTTTAGAGAAATTATGTTCACATGCATGCAATTAAGGAGCACATTTTAGTTGATCCTAAATTTCAGAATATTGAGTCACAAGGATGGTGGTGTTAGGGATCCCTCAACAAATTTCATATTGACAAAAGGAATGTAAGGAATTTGATTACATCCCATGGTATGAAAAAGATGTCATATTTGAAAATTGTTGCTCCATATTATGTCATTACAAGGTTTTTATCATCAAAAAATCACTATAAAAATAGTGAAAAGATCAAGGATATGACTTAAACAATATAAATCATATTTAAACTAAATTAATTTTTTTTATTGCATATAAGACTATGGTGATACTTTTAGGTACAAGAACAATAAAAGTTTTGATGAGATCAATACCACTATTTCTAATGAGTTATTTATTGCATGTTTTGGATAAAAAGAGATCTCATGGAGAATCAATACAATGTGTTGTGAATTATAATTGATTTATGAAGGTTGAATTCTTGCAGTTCATAGATCATTCCTTAGAGCTTAACTCTACACTTGAAGATAAAATTGTGATGCCTCATGTGTGCATTTAGAGGTTCTCATCATAGCTTCTTAGAGAATGAGATACTTGATGCTATATTTTGGTAATAAAGGTAGATGTTATTTCAATATTCAACATTATCTAATTAATTATAATGTGGTGTTTTTGGAATCAAGCTCCAAACATTTTTTTCAAATCTTGGATGTACGAAGGGGAATTCAGAAATAATGATATACTACAAGACAACAATGATTGGGTGACTTCATTTCTTACAAGGAGGTTAGAAGTCATTACACATTCTAGAAAAGATCATATAAACAAATATACACACATGTTGGGAAGGGTTTGATTTCATGTAACAATTAAACAAAAACATAGTGTGCATTGACATCAAATTGGGTAAGACACTTTCTCATGCTAATATTTGGTCTATTTTGGATTATTATAGTGTGGTATTCAATGTTATTCCTTTATGATTGCCACTAAGTAGAGGATTGCATTAAGAAATAAAAAAATACACATGTTGGAGATACGTAATTGGCACCATGAAAAGGATAAAGGAAGAGGTTTTTTAGGAGACTTTAACTAAATGGTATCAAACTACTATGTACAAAACATAGTGGTGAACTCAATTTTTATTTAAAGCAATACTTGACCATTTAAGAAATTTAGGGTGTACTCAATGATTGTGAAGAAGGTAACATTTGTCATCAAATCCAAGAGGAGAATATTATGAGTTGATCATTTCCATTTCCTAATGCAAGCCAAAAGTGGAAATAATAATACTTTTATTTTGTCTTGAAAAAATTATGCAAATATGATTGTTTTGAACACACTACAACATTTGGGGTCAAATTTTGACGCCAATTTGTGACGCCACTACCATTTGTGTTTATTTTTTGTGTTTTTTTTTGCAAGTTCCCCCGACGGTGTTGTAATAGCGATGATAACGTCATAATTGTGACACCCGCTTGGTTATAAACAAAAAAGAAAAAGAAAGTGTCATTTGTAATTTTTGTGAATTTGAAGAGCTGTCGCGAAGATGACACTACACTTTTGCATGGAGTGAAGAGGGCATTCAAGTTTGGCATGTGCAAAGAGGTCAACACCATGTGGGAAGAGGGTACTGGCACTTGAGGTAGGCATTCGAGCTTTGTCTTCTCATTAACTCAATTTCATTTTGATGGCATTTGTTGATTTAATGGCACAATATGACTGTTACTAGTGGCATTGTTTACATCTTAGCATTTGGAATGCTTGATGACCCATGAGCTTTGAGAGCTAGGGCATCGTTGCTATTACCTTCAAGGCATTTTGTGGAGTGTTTGATCTCTCTTTATTTGTTTTGCTATTGATATTCACTATGTGGTACTCCCCGTTTATGATCATTTCATGAGGAAATGTCTTGATGGCTCAGGGGCTGCAAGCTAGGGCATCATACACTATTTATGAGATCACTATTGAATTTTGGCATTGTTTAAATCTTTTCATTTGGAATTCTTGATGACCCACGAGGTTTGAGAGCTAGGGCATCATTGCTATTACCTTCAAGGCATTGTGTGAAGTGTTTGATCTCTCTTTATTTGTTTTGTTGTTGATATTCACTATGTGGTACTCCCCATTTATGATCATTTCACAAGGAAATGTCTTGATGACTCACGGGTTGCAAGCTAGGGCATCATACATTGTTCATGAGCTCATTGTTTAATACTGACATTGTTTACATCTTTTCATTTGGAATGCTTGATGACCTGCGAGCTTTGAGAGCTAGGGCATCATTTCTATTACCTTCAAGGCATTGTGTGAAGTGTTTGATCTCTCTTTATTTGTTTTGTTGTTGATATTCACTATGTGGTACTCCCCGTTTATGATCATTTCATGAGGAAATGTCTTGATGGCTCATGGGCTGCAAGCTAGGGCATCATACATTGTTCATGAACTCATTATTTAATACTGGCATTGTTTACATCTTTTCATTTCGAATGCTTGATGATCTGTGAGCTTTGAGAGCTAGTGCATTGTTTCTATTACCTTCAAGGCATTGTGTGAAGTGTTTGATCTCTCTTTATTTATTTTATTGTTGATATTCACTATGTGGTACTCCTTTTTTATGATCATTTCATGAGGAAATGTCTTGATGGCTCATGGGCTACAAGCTAGGGCATCATGCATTGTTTATGAGCTCACTGTTTGAGCACCTCATGTCTCTTTTTGATTGACTAGTGATCTATTTGTTATATTGATGCTATTAGATCAAATAGGGACATTAATAATAAAATAATACACTTACTATTTTGAATTTGAGCTCAGGCATCATGCAATGTTATTGTTGTCAAAATAGTAAGTGTATTAATATATATGATCTAATAGCAGCAACCTCATTGATCATTACTTTTGAATCCTCCATCATTATAGAAGAGATAACTACCTACAACTATATTTCATAATTCCTCCTTTGAAGTCATAGGTTAGTCTAAAATGGAGAAATTATACAAAATCACAAATTTAATCCCAAAACATCATATAACTGGAATTAATCACATCTCACAAATGTATAGATTATACTACATACCATTGTATTATATATATCAAGTATAATTGTGAGTTTACATCATATATTTAGGCTTAATAAAATATTTGCACCCTCTTTTGAGATCGGTCATCATGCAATGTTATTGTTGTCATTACATGCTTGCTACTTTTGTGCACCATAACAGCAATAAGAATGCAATGTTATGAAATTTTGGGATTAAATTGGTAAGTTTGTATACTTTCTCCATTTTAAAATAACCTATGACTTCAAAGGAGGAATTATGAAATATAGTTGTAGGTAGTTATCTCTTCTATAATGATGGACGAGTCAAAGGTAATGATCAATGAGGTTGTTGCTATTAGATCATACATTAATATACTTACTATTTTGAATTTAAGCTCGGGCATCATATATTATTTTATACACTAGTTATTTCATTGAGACCGTGAGCTTGGCATTTGTAATGTATTTCCTATTATTGGATTAATATTGCCATGTTGTTGAGGTTGTAGATGTCCTTTTACTGATCTTGTATAAACAACATATATACCATGTTGACTCACAGCCCATGAGGTGTTTCTTGATAACACATTTGACAACATACTTTTTGCTTCATTTTGGTCTTGATTTACTCACTGCACACATATGTTTCTTGAGTGCACATGTTCTGTAGCATAGTTCATTTTACAAGTGTATGACTTGACCATGCACATCCATAATTGTAGATGAGGATCAATAATAGGGTGTCAGGCATTACTTAGATCCTTTGGATCTAACCCCATATTTTCCTTCCTTGCAGGTTTTGGATCATACAAGAGCATACTGGATTGAACCCTAGGTCAACACTTCATTACTTCAAGCAATGTTTGGTACCTTCATTATTTATGTTCATCCACTTATGTATGTTTTCATTCATTCATATTCTTCTAAAAGTTGTCTATTAGCAACTATATAGGACCATTCTTGATGGTTTTGGGTCATTTGATTAAAAGATGTAAATAGGGACATCGGTAATAAAATAGGGATATCTTAATCTTTATGAGCTCAAATTCAAAATAGTAAGTGTATTATTTTATTACCGATGTCCCTATTTTATTACTGATGTCCCTATTTGATGTCCTTATTTTATTACTGATGTCCCTATTTGATCTAATAGCATCAATATAACAAACAGAGCACTAACCAATCAAATAAGGACATGAGGTGCTCAAACAGTGAGCTCATAAATAATGCATGATAAGGTAATTGTAGGTAGTTATCTCATCTATAATGATGGAGGAGTGAAAGGTAATGATCAATGAGGTTGTTGCTATTAGATCATACATGAATACACTTACTGTTTTGAATTTGAGCTCGGGCATCATGCAATGTTATTGTTGTCATTGCATGCTTATTGCTGTTGTGCACCATATATTATTTTATACACTGTTTATTTCATTGAGACTGTGAGCTTGGCATTTGTAATGTATTTTCTATTATTGGATCAATGCTACCATGTTGTTGAGGTTGTAGATGCATTGAATCACCACTATCATTCTATTTTGATAGCAAAAATATAACAGACAAAGCACCATCCAATCAAATAGGGACATCAATAAGACATTTAATGCATTATTACTTCATCATGATGATAAAACTTTTATCGGCTCAAAGAACATAGAATGTGGGAAGCTTCATTACTTCATTAGATATGTACCTTTGTTAATTTCACTAGCATCATGTAGCTTTCTTACTTATCCTTTAAAATGCATATTCAAATATACTCCATGCCATAGCATTAATGTATAGATGATGCAAATTTGTGTACCTCTTTGTTTTGATGTAGCTTACTCACTGTATGCAATGGGGCCTCCTTGGGGCTGCCAACCATGTTGTGATGTTATGATCTTTACTTGAAATCCATGATGTACTCCTCCCTTAATATGCAGATTTGATGCTTTTCTCCTCTAATTTGATGATGTTGTATGCCCCTTCCATTGCTTACTCATGATTGTCTTACTTTCTGCAATATTATTCTGAGTGCACATGTTCTACAGCATGGTTTTTCTTTCAGAAGTGTATGGCTTGACTATGCACATGCATAATTGTAGATGAGGATCAGTAATAGGATGTCATTAATTACTTAGATATTTTTTATCTAACCCCCATCTCTCTTTTCTTTGCAGGTTCTGGATCACATAGGGGCACACTAGATTCATACCCAGGTTAAAAATTCATCACTTTAGGAAATGTCTAGCACCCTTATTATTTATGTTCATCCTTTTATGTATGTCTATACTCTTGCATTTTCTTCTGAAAGTTATTTTCCTTGTATAGTATATACAAGTTATTTTTCATATATATACATGTAATCTTTAGATGAAAAAAATTATTTTTCTTTACATGTATCTTTCCATAAAATGAACACAAATTAAATAAGATCATCTAATAATTCAAACTAGGGTACTATAGTCACTCATCTAGTAATTAGTTCCCCAAACCATTACTAAAGATTGAACATAAGTCTAAGTCCCCAAACCTATTGTTCTATGTGTCCTTATTGCTTTCATAATTTTGGTTCAACCCCTATAGGATGTCCAAGCCTAGAGGCCAAAGAAAGTACCCAAGAGAACTTGAAAGAAAAATGAATGAAACCATTGTCTTTATGTGGGTAAACCCATATAAGTGCTCTTCCTTTGCATCACAACTCCTACTTGATGATCCACAATCATGCATTTATGTTCAAGAGTTATTATTACCTTGGTTCTTTTGAATCTTAGGATGACATCTCAATTGGGAAAGGCAAACCAAAACCTTTCATAGACCAATAACAACCAAGCCATGTGGGTGCTCTTCTATTGTAGGGTTATACTCATAAAATATATGTAAAGTTATAAAATTTCATGTCTTGAAATTTTATAACATAGTTCATCTTCATCAAAATACAATGGAAGTCATGATTCAATGCATCTACCCACATTATCTATGCTTTGAGCCAATGAAATTTTTATCATCATGATGAAGTAATAATGCATTAAATGTCTTACTAATGTCCCTATTTGATTGGTCGGTGATCTGTTTGTTATATTGATGCTATCAAAATAGAATGGCAGTGGTGATTCAATGCATCTACAACCTCAACAACATGGTAGCATTGATCCAATAGTAGAAAATACATTACAAATGTCAAGCTCACGGTCTCAATGAAATAAACAGTGTATAAAACAATATATGGTGCACAACAAAAGCAAGCATGCAATGATAGCAATAACATTTCATGATGCCCGAGCTCAAAATTAAAATATTAAGTGTATTCATGTATGATCTAATAGCAGCAACCTCATTGATCATTACCTTTCACTCCTCCATCATTATAGAAGAGATAACTACCTACAACTAAGGCATCATGCATTTTTTATGAGCTCACTATTTGAGCACCTCATGTACCTATTTGATTGGTCGGTGCTCAAATAGTGAGCTCATAAATAATGCATTATGCCCTAGCTTGTAGCCCGCAAGCCATCAAGACATTTCCTCATGAAATGATCATAAACGGGGAGTACCACATAGTGAATATCAACAACAAAAGAAATAAAGAGAGATCAAACACTTCACACAATATATGTTGTTTTATAAGATTTTATTAAGACTAAATATATTGTTTTATGAGCTCACTGTTTGAGCACCTCATGTCCCTATTTGATTGGTCGGTGCTCTATTTGTTATATTGATGTTATTAGATCAAATAGGGACATCAATAATAAAATAGAGACATCAAATAGGGACATCATTAATAAAATAATACACTTACTGTTTTGAATTTGAGCTCATAAAGATTAACATATCCTACTATTTTGAATTTTTATGTGCTTTGAGCCAATGAAATTTTTATCATCATGATGAAGTAATAATGCATTAAATGTCTTACTGATGTCCCTATTTGATTGGATAGTGCTCTGTTTGTTATATTATCGCTATCAAAATAGAATAGCAGTGGTGATTCAATGCATCTACAGCCTCAACAACATGGTAGCATTGATCCAATAACAGAAAATACATTACAAATACCAAGCTCACGGTCTCAATGAAATAAACAATGTATAAAACAATATATGGTGCATAATAGCAGCAAGCATGCAATGACAACAATAACATTGCATGATGCCTAAGCACAAATTCAAAACAGTAAGTGTATTCATGTATGATCTAATAGAAGCAACCGCATTGATCATTACCTTTCACTCCTCCATCATTATAGAAGAGATAACTACCTACAACTACCTTATCATGTGTTGTTTATGAGCTCACATTTTGAGCACCTCGTGTCCCTATTTGATTGGTCGATGCTCAAATAGTGAGCTCATAAATAATGCATGATGCCCTGGCTTGCAGCACACAAACCATCAAGACATTTCCTCATGAAATGATCATAAACGGGGAGTACCACATAGTGAATATCAACAAATAAATAAATAAAGAGAGATCAAACACTTCACACAATATATGTTGTTTTATAAGATTTTATTAAGATTAAATATATTGTTTTATGAGCTCACTGTTTGAGCACCTCATGTCCCTATTTGATTGGTCGGTGCTCTGTTTGTTATATTGATGCTATTAGATCAAATAGGGACATCAATAATAAAATAATACACTTACTATTTTGAATTTGAGCTCATAAAGATTAAGATATCCTACTATTTTGAATTTCTATGTGCTTTGAGCCAATAAAATTTTTATCATTGTGATGAAGTAATAATGCATTAAATGTCTTAATGATGTTCCTATTTGATTGGACGGTGTTTTGTTTGTTATATTTATGCTATCAAAATAGAATGACAGTGGTGATTCAATGCATCTACAACCTCAACAACATGGTAGCATTGATCCAATAACAGAAAATACATTAAAAATGTCAAGCTCACGGTCTCAATGAAATAAATAATGTATAAAATAATATATGGTGCACAAAAGCAGAAAGCATGCAATGACAGCAATAACATTGCATGATGCCCAAGCTAAAATTCAAAATAGTAAGTATATTGATGTATGATCTAATAGTAGCAACCTCATTGATCATTACCTTTCACTCCTTCATCATTATAGAAGAGATAACTACCTACAACTACCTTATCATGCACTTTTTATGAGCTCATTGTTTGAGCACCTCATGTCCCTATTTTCTTGGCATGTTCTCAAATAGTGAGCTCAGAAATAATGCATGATGCCCTTGCTTGCAGCCCGCAAGCCATCAAGACATTCCATCATGAAATGATCATAAACGGGGAGTACCACAAAGTGAATATCAACAAAAAAAAAATAAAGAAAAATTCAAACACTTCACATAATATATGTTGTTTTATAATATTTATTAAGACTAAATATATTGTTTTATGAGCTCACTGTTTGAGCACATCATGTCCCTATTTGATTGGTCAGTCCTTTGTTTATTATATTCATGCTATTAGATCAAATAGGGACATCAGTAAGAAAATAATACACTTACTATTTTGAATTTGAGCTCATAAAGATTAAGATATCCTACTATTTTGAATTTCTATGTGCTTTGAGCCAATGAAATTTTTATTATCATGATGAAGCAATAATCCATTAAATGTCTTATTGATGCCCCTATTTGATTGGACGGTGCTCTATTTGTTATATTGCTGCTATCAAAATAGAATGGCAATGGTGATTCAATGCATCTACAGCCTCAACAACATGGTAGCATTGATCCAATAATACAAAATACATTACAAATGTCAAGCTCACGATTTCAATGAAATAAACAGTGTATAAAACAATATATAGTGCACAACAATAGACAGCATGCAATGACAACAATAACATTGCATGATGCCTGAGCTCAAATTCATAACAATAAGTGTATTCATGTATGATCTAATAGCAGCAACCTCATTGATCATTACCTTTCACTCCTCCATCATTATAGAAAAGATAACTACCTACAACTACCTTGTCATGCATTTTTTATGAGCTCACTATTTGAGCACCTCATGTCCCTATTTGATTAGTCGGTGCTCAAATAGTGAGCTCATAAATAATGCATTATGCCCTGGCTTGCAGCCCTCAAGCCATCAAGACATTTCTTCATGAAATAATCATAAACGGGGAGTACCACATAGTGAATATCAACAACAAAACAAATAAAGAGAGATCAAACACTTCACACAATATATGTTATTTTATAAGATTTTATTAAGATTAAATATATTGTCTTATGAGCTCATTGTTTGAGCACCTCACGTCCCTATTTGATTGGTCAGTGCTCTGTTTGTTATATTGATGTTATTAGATCAAATAAGGACATCAGTAATAAAATAATACACTTACTGTTTTGAATTTGAGCTCATAAAGATTAAGATATCCTATTGTTTTGAATTTTTATGTGCTTTGAGCCAATGAAATTTTTATCATCATGATGAAGTAATAATGCATTAAATGTCTTACTGATGTCCCTATTTGATTGGACGGTGCTCTGTTTGTTATATTGTTGCTATCAAAATAGAATGGTAGTGGTGATTCAATGCATCTACAGCCTCAACAACATGGTAGCATTGATCCAATAATAGAAAATACATTACAAATGCCAAGCTCATAGTCTCAATGAAATAAACAGTGTATAAAATGATATACGGTGCACAACAATAGCAAGTATGCAATGACAACAATAACATTGCATGATGCCTGAGCTCAAATTCAAAACAGTAAGTGTATTTATGTATGATCTAATAGCAACAACCTCATTGATCATTACCTTTCACTCCTCCATCATTATAAATTAGATAACTACCTGCAACTACCTTATCATGCATTTTTTATGAGCTCACTATTTTAGCACCTCATGTCCCTATTTGATTGGTCGGTTCTCAAAAAGTGAGCTCATAAATAATGCATGATGCCTTGGCTTACAACCCACAAGCCATCAAGACATTTCCTCATGAAATGATCATAAACAAGAAGTGGCACATAGTGAATATCAACAACAAAACAAATAAAGAGAGATCAAACACTTCACAAAATATATGTTGTTTTATAAGATTTTATTAAGACTAAATATATTGTTTTATGAGCTCACTGTTGTAGCACCTCATGTCCCTATTCGATTGGGTGGTGTTCTATTTGTTATATTGATGCTATTAGATCAAATAGGGACATCAGTAATAAAATTATACACTTACTGTTTTGAATTTGAGCTCATAAAGATTAAGATATCCTACTGTTTTGAATTTCTATGTGCCTTGAGCCAATAAAATTTTTATCATCATGATGAAGTAATAATGCATTAAATGTCTTACTGATGTTCCTATTTGATTGGACAGTACTTTTTTTGTTATATTGTTGCTATCAAAATAGAATGACAGTGGTGATTCAATGCATCTACAACCTCAACAACATGGTATCATTCATCCAATAACAAAAAATATATTACAAATGTCGAGCTCACAACCTCAATGAAATAAATAGTGAAAAAAAATATATGGTGCACAACAACAGCAAGCATGCAATAAAATTGCATGATGCCCGAGCTCAAATGCAAAACAGTAAGTGTATTCATGTATGATCTAATAGTAGAAACCTCATTGATCATTACTTTTCACTCCTTCATCATTATAGAAGAGATAACTACCTACAACTACCTTATCATGCATTTTTTATGAGCTCATTGTTTGAGCACCTCATGTCCCTATTTGATTGGCCAGTGCTCAAACAGTGAGCTCATATATAATGCATGATGCCCTGGCTTGTAGCGTGCAAACCATCAAGACTTTTCCTAATGAAATGATCATAAACGGGGAGTACCACATAGTGAATATCAACATCAGAACAAATAAAGAGAGATCAAACACTTCACACAATATATGTTGTTTTATAATATTTTATTAAGACTAAATATATTATTTTATGAGCTCACTGTTTGAGTACCTCATGTTCCTATTTGATTGGTTGGTGCTTTGTTTGTTATATTGATGCTATTAGATCAAATAAGAACATCAGTAATAAAATAATACACTTACTATTTTGAATTTGAGCTCATAAAGATAAAGATATCCTACTATTTTTAATTTCTATGTGCTTTAAGCCAATGAAATTTTTATCGTCATTATGAAGTAATAATGCATTAAATGTCTTACTAATGTTCGTATTTGATTGGACGGTACTTTGTTTGTTATATTGTTGCTATCAAAATAGAATGGAATTGGTGATTCAATGCATCTACAGCCTCAACAACATGGCAGCATTGATCCAATAATAGAAAATACATTACAAATTCTAAGCTCACAGTCTCAATGAAATAAACAATGTATAAAATAATATATGGTGCACAACAGCAGCAAGCATGCAATGACAGCAATAACATTGCATGATGCCTGAGCTCAAATTCAAAACTATAAGTGTATTCATGTATGATCTAATAGCAGCAACCTCATTGATCATTACCTTTCACTCCTCCATCATTATAGAAGAGATAACTACCTACAACTACCTTATCATGCATTATTTATGAGATCACCGTTTGAGCACCTCATTTCCCTATTTGATTGGTCGGTGCTCAAACAGTGAGCTCATAAATAATGCATGATGCCCTACCTTAGAACCTACAAGCCATCAAGACATTTCTTCATGAAATGATCATAAACGGGGAGTACCACATAGTGAATATCAACAACAAAATAAATAAAGAGAGATCAAACACTTCACACAATATATGTTATTTTATAAGATTTTATTAAGACTAAATATATTATTTTATGAGCTCGCTTTTTGAGCACCTCATGTCCCTATTTGATTGTCGGTACTCTGTTTGTTATATTTATGCTATTAGATCAAATAGGGACATCAGTAATAAAATAGTGACATCAATAATAAAATAATACACTTACTATTTTGAATTTGAGCTCATAAAGATTAAGATATCTTACTGTTTTGAATTTCTATGTGCTTTGTGCCAATGAATTTTTTATCATCATGATGAAGTAATAATACATTAAATGTGTTACTAATGTCCCTATTTGATTTGACGGTGCTTTGTTTGTTATATTGTTGCTATCAAAATAGAATAGGAGTGGTGATTCAATGCATCTACAGCCTCAACAACATGGTAGCATTGATCTAATAATAGAAAATACATTACAAATGTCAAGCTCACGGTCTCAATGAAATAAACAGTGTATAAGACAATATATGGTGCACAATAGCAGCAAGCATGCAATGACAACAATAACACTGCATGATGCCTGAGCTCAAATTCAAAATAGTAAGTGTATTCATGTATGATCTAATAGTAGTAAGCTCATTGATCATTACCTTTCACTCCTCCATCATTATAGATCAGATAACTACCTACAACTACCTTATCATGCATTGTTTATGAGCTCACTATTTGAGCACCTCATGTCCCTATTTGATTGGTAAGTCCTCAAACAATGAGCTCATAAATAATGCATGATGCCCTGGCTTGCAGTCTGCAAGCCATCAAGACATTTTCTCATGAAATGATCATAAACGGGGAGTACCACATAGTGAATATCAACAACAAAACAAATAAAGAGAGATCAAACACTTCACACAATATATGTTGTTTTATAAGATTTTATTAAGACTAAATATATCATTTTATGAGCTCACTATTTGAGCACCTCATGTCCCTATTTGATTGGTCGGTGCTCTGTTTGTTATATTGATGCTATTAGATCAAATAGGGACATCAGTAATAAAATAATACACTTACTATTTTGAATTTGAGCTCATAAAGATTAAGCTATCCTACTGTTTTGAATTTCTATGTGCTTTGAGCCAATGGAATTTTCATCATCATGATGAATTAATAATGCATTAAATGTCTTACTGGTGTCCCTATTTCATTGGATGGTGCTCTGTTTGTTATATTGCTGCTATCAAAATAGAATGGCGGTGGTGATTCAATGCATCTACAACATCAACAACATGGTAGCATTGATCCAATAATAGAAAATACATTACAAATGCCAAGCTCACGGTCTCAATGAAATAAATAGTGTATAAAATAATATATGGTGCACAACAGCAGCAAGCATGCAATGAAAACAATAACATTGCATGATGTCCGAGCTCAAATTCAAAACAGTAAGTGTATTCATGTATGATCTAATAGCAGCAACCTCATTGATCATTACCTTTCACTCTTCCATCATTATAGAAGAGATAACTACCTAAAACTACCTTATCATGCATTGTTTATGAGCTCACTGTTTGAGCACCTCATGTCCCTATTTGATTGGTCGGTGCTCAAACAGTGAGCTCATGAATAATGCATGATGCCTTGTCTTGCAACGTGCAAGCCATCAAGACATTTCCTCATGAAATGATCATAAACAGGGAGTACCACATAGTGAATATCAACAACAACAAAAATAAAAAGAGATCAAACACTTCACACAATATATGTTATTTTATAAGATTTTATTAAGACTAAATATATTGTTTTATGAGCTCACTATTTGAGCACCTCATGTCCCTATTTGATTACTCGGTGCTTTGTTTGTTATATTGATGTTATTAGATCAAATAGGGACATCAGTAATAAAATAGAGACATCAGTAATAAAATAATACACTTACTATTTTGAATTTGAGCTCATAAAGATTAAGATATCCTACGGTTTTGAATTTCTATGTGCTTTGAGCCAATGAAGTTTTTATCATCATGATGAAGTAATAATGCATTAAATATCTTACTGATGTCCCTATTTGATTGGATGGTGCTCTATTTGTTATACTGTTGCTATCAAAATAGAATAGCAGTGGTGATTCAATGCATATACAGCCTCAACAACATGGTAGCATTGATCCAATAACAGAAAATACATTACAAATGCCAAGCTCACGGTCTCAATGAAATAAACAGTGTATAAAACAATATATGGTGCACAACAGTAGCAAGCATGCAATGACAACAATAACATTGCATGATGCCCGAGCTCAAATTCAAAATAGTAAGTGTATTCATGTATGATCTAATAGCAACAACCTCATTGATCATTACCTTTCACTCCTCCATCATTATAGATGAGATAACTACCTACAATTACCTTATCATACATTGTTTATGAGCTCATTTTTTGAGCACCTCATGTCCCTATTTGATTGGTTGGTTCTCAAACAATGAGCTCATAAATAATGCATGATGCCTTAGCTTGTGGCCTGCAAGCCATCAAGACATTTCCTCATGAAATGATCATAAACGGAGAGTACCACATAGTGAATATCAACAACAAAATAAATAAAAAGAGATAAAAAACTTCACACAATATATGTTGTTTTATAAGATTTTATTAAGACTAAATATTTTGTTTTATGAGCTCACTGTTTGAGAACCTCGTGTCCCTATTTGATTGGTCGGTGCTTTGTTTGTTTTATTGATTCTATTAGATCAAATAGGGACATAGAATTCGATATCAACCTATCATATATCCATTCTAAATGATATAACTCCTTTTGAATAAACATACATGCCAACCATTTGACAAAATGTTCATATAAAAATCTAGAATATCCCTCAGTTGTAGCAGCCTAATGTGTTTGAACTCAAGAATACCCCTTACTTGGTTTCCTACAAAGCCTTTGGCAAAATCTGTCAGAAAATGAGAAGCTATGAGAAGGTGACATGAAGCTAATGAATGGAGGCATCTCCAATTTGTTTTGCAAATATACACATTAAGGATCATGTCAGATAATACAGAAGAATTCGATCAAAATGGGGAGACAATCACTAGATTGTTGTCTAACTTTCAAAGAGAAGGCGATGATAGATGTTATTGTCCATGCAAGAGTTGTAGTGGCTTAAAGATAAGAAAAATCAAAATCAAAATAGCAAAAAGACATTTTAGGGAGAATGGTCACATTGAAGGGGGGTTTGATTATCATCCAGTGGTAAGTTGTTTGTTATATTATTTTCACAATTAATATACATATGAACCATGGAAGGAGGTTTGATTATCACATTGAAGGGGAGTTTGATTATTATCATTTTTATATAGGTCAATCTCCCCAGTGTGAATATAAAGGAACATGGAGGTGTGAGTATTGAAGTTGAAGATCATTATCCCATGGAAGATGATGATCATGTGCCAAAAAATATATTTGAAGATAATGGTATGAATGCATTGATCGTTGACACATTTGGTACTGCTTTCGGTGCCAGTGCTGGTGCTGATGATGATGATGATGATTATGATGAGGATGACATTAACGGCATCCATGATATACTTCTACTTGAGAAGGTGGACACGACCCTTTATGAAGGCTCCCAATCTACTCTTCTCTCTGCTATATTGTTGTTGGTGAATTTGAAGGTTATGAATGGTTTATCCAACATAGCAATGTCACGTATGCGAAGGTTTGTCATATATGTCATTATAGTCTATAAAAGGTGAAACATGTACCATTAAGATTTTTTATAGTAATGACTTATATTATTTGTTGCAGATTGATAGATGACTTTCTGTTACCACCACCAAATGTTCTCCCTCGCTCGTACTGAGAATTATGTGCCACTATGAAACATATTGGAATGGAGTATCAAACAATAGATGCTTGTCCCGAAGATCATATTATTTATTATAAAGAACATGAAAATGCAACAGAATGCCCTGAATGTCATATGAGCAGATATCAAGATGATCAAATGACAAAAAAGGTGCCTCGTAAGATTCTTCGTCACATCTTCATTATTCTACGTCTGAAACAATTATTCAGGTGCAATAGCTTGGCACAATTTATGGATTACCATGCACGCGATAGGAGTCGAGATGACATTATTCGAATGCCTGTGGATGGTTCATCATTTATAGACATAGAGGAAAAGTAGCCACACTTTAAAGAAGAACCTCAAAATCTCAAGCTTTCTCTGGCAGTAGACGGTGTCAATCTACATGGAGAGATGAGATCCGTTTACTCGGTGTGGCCTATTTTTGTTATAAACAATAACCTTCCTCCATGGATGTCAATAAAAAGGGAGCACATTATGTTGGCAATGATTGTTCTAGGTATCTTATTATTTTATAGTTATCTACATGTAATTATAAGTCTAGGGAAAACTTTAAGAAACCCCCTCCCTAGAAAAAGTGTAAAATCCTGGTGAATCCTGCATTATTTTGGGTTAAAAAAAAAAATATTGTTGGCGAATTTTTTTAATTTGAAAGAAAAAATATTATTTGTACTGGCGATTTTTTTTCAATTATATGAAAATTCTATAAAATATTGGCGAATCTTTCATTATTGAAGAAAATCATGATGACAGGAACCCATACCTAGAAATCATCATTATTTGACAGGGGTTTGGAGGCAACGCTCCCAAGACAAGGTCTTATTATTTTATTAAGGTACTGTGAAGACTTTTATTATTTTATTAAGGTACTATGAGTTAATTTTATATCTCCTGACAGGAGATAACCCTACATTTTGTAGTCGTTTGATGATCTGAGATCAATAGCAGAAATTCTATTTCGGGCCAAGGTTTTAAAGGACACAAAGCTTCCCCCGAAAGTCTCCAGAATAGAGACATGTGTCAAATCTATTTTAGGCCAAAATTTTAAAAGTCATAAAGTTTCATTGAAAGTCTTCGGAATAGAGATAAAAAGTTTCATTTATTTCGGGCCAAAGTTTGAAAGGATAAAAAGTTCCATGAAAAGTCTCTGGAATAAAGACACATGTCAAATCTATGTACTTAACCCATACTCTAACCTAAATTTTGACTGCATATGGGCGAATATGACCATGATTAAGACAAGCTTCAAAAATTATAGGCAAAAATATTCAATTTACTGTGTGGAAAAATTAATTCGATTGGCGAAGTCATCACTAAAATAAAAATAATTCCATGTCACTATTGGTGATTTGCCTATGCATGGGACCCAATTTTTATGAAGTGCGGGCGACATGGCCACCCTGAAAGTCCAATTTTTTTTGCCAAATTTTGGGTCCCCAATGAGTGAAATTTGCCAATTGGCGAATATTTGCCACTAAATTTATTCCTATATAAGCCTTGGAGTGAAATGGCCACAATAATTATTTGATGTTGTTGTTAATTCAACTAGGTAAGTACCAAGTGAAAAATATGAATGTATATATTGCGCCTCTTATCAATGAGTTGTTGGTGTTATGGAATGGTTTCACTATGTATGATATCTCTAGACCAATTGGACAAAGACAATTTCAATTTCATGTAATGCTTGTGTGGACAATTCATGATGCTCCAAAGTTGACACATTTTTATGGTATGCTATGGTGAATTTTAGTTGTACGCAATCATTCAAATTCTAAAAATATACATATTTAATCCAATTGTATCGTTATCTTGTAGGTCTTCAAACAAAGGAAAAATTTGCATGTCCAATGTGTGGTCCAAAGATGAAATCTCGTCATTCCAAAAGTTTAAGAAAGTAGGTGTTTGATGAGTATAGGTAGTTCCTCCCCAGAAATCATAAGTATTGAAGTGTGGAAAGACATCTTTTCAATGGGAAAGAAGAGACTACATCAAAGCCCAGAAGAATGACACCTCACCTATGGCAGTTGGAATATAATAGAATTCGAGGTAATATCGTTCCACCTAATGGTCGATGTTTGAAAATTATGTATTTTGATTTTGTTTTGTTGGCTAATTATGTAGTTGATGATCTTTAAGGTCATGAAGGCATCACCGACTAGCTTCCAAAGGGACTAAAATGTTATCCCAGAGAATTTAGTAGGCTGCCCTACTATGAGCAGCTATAAATTGTGCATTGTTTGATACTATGCATATTGGAAAGAATGTAATAGAGACACTGTGGAAAATATGACAAAGAAAAACTTGACAAAATTTGTAGTGACATTCATGATTCCAATCATGCAATGAAAAATATCATTGAATCAAATAATAATGGAGACCGGATTAATGCAAGTGCTCTTCCTTGGTTATTAACAAAGCAACAAAGTAATACCATAAAAGAAGTCATCTGAAAAATTTGATTTCCTACAGGATTTGTTGTGGATATAAGAAATCTCATATCAAAGAAAAATGATTTTGGGTTAGCGATGAAAATGCATGATTGACATACCCTCATCGATGTAAGTCATAGTCTTTTGTATTTACAATATATTTGTGTAACTGCATTCAATTTTCATTGTATGAAATTATCAGTTGACAATTGTTGCAGTATTTGCTACCCTTATCTCTCTCAGAGAACTTCGACAATAATATCAAACAAGTGATATATGATCTTGGAAAATACATGAGGTAAATAGTGATATTTGTTCAATAATATCAAACAAGTAATATATTGTAAAGTCTCATATTTATATATTTATGTGTCTTGAATCCCTTGTAGGTGGTTGTCATATAAAGAAATACATAAAGAAAATATAAAATATTGGAAGAATAGAATTTGTCGACTAATGTGTGAAATGCAAAAGTGTTTACCTTCAACTTTTTTCAATGCACAAGAACACTACCTCATACACCAAGTTGAGGAGATTGAATTATGTGGACTTGTACATGCTAGGTCAATGTGGATGGTTGAGAGACACTTAAAATTTTTTAAGAGTTTGGTACGACAAAGAGCATGTCTTGAGGGTTCTATGGTTGAGGGATGTATGGTATACCAGATGATGGTGTATGTTACTCAATATCTTCCTAATCTTGCAACAAAGACCCATATAGATTGCATTTGGGATCTCGACTCCATTAAAAAATTCAAAGGGGAGTACTTGGTGAGCAAAGGTAGATTTAGAAAAGTGAAAGGTAATAAACTATGAGATGTTATTGTAATTAATTAATTCTTAATATTCAAAATAAATTTGTTGTAAGTCATCTATTTACTTTTGTATAGTTGCTAAAGAGTGGGATGCAATACATTTGTTTATTGCAAACAATCAAGATTGGATGATGGTATGGATTGAATGATGTCAACATGATGGTCATAGATTAACATGTGAATCTGTGTCTTCATTGGTTATACAAGCTCATCGTAATGGAGATCCTAATGTTACACAAAAGGAAATAGATTTAGAAAATGGTTTAAGAGATCACCAGGTACTTATAAATTTTTTAATTAATCAACCATATGTTTTTCAACTTGTGATGCAATAATTTATACATATTTAACATTATTGCAGGTGAAACACCACAAGGCTATGTTATGCAATGGTTATAAATTTCGCATCAAAAAGTTGGATGACATGAAGATAACTTGTGATTCTGGGATAAGTGCAGTGTTCCAGGTGACTAATATTTCATCTAGAAATAACTTACATCCTTGAGAGTCGCAAAATCAATACCATGGTATTTTGGTTGATATACTTGACTGTGACTTTAATTCCTTCAAATTAGTTCTCTTCGTTGTGAAATGGTACAGACTCTGACTCAATAAAAATGATCCTGATAGAACTGCTATTGAACATGCCAATAGATTTTCAATGATTAATACAAGGTTGTTTGAGCCAGTTGGAGAAGAGCCCTATGTTCTTCCAAGCCAATGTGAGCAGGTATTTTACTCAGAGGTTCCACATAAACCAGGTTGGTCATTTGTTGTTAGACATGATCAAAGAGAAAATTTGATAAAGTATAATACGATGGAAGAAGATACCGAGGAAAATGAAGAAGTGGAAGATGATGTAGATGATGATCACGATCGAGAGCTAGACGAAGAAGAATATGAAGAAGAAGGCGACGATGATGCTGCTACTGATGAGGATGATGATGATGATGATGATGTTGATGGTGATGACGACAACGATGATGATAGTGGTGGTGATGATGTCGTCGATGACGATGATCTTGATGATGAGATGGATGAAGAAGAATATCAATGACATGAATGAAATGTACAATTATGCCAAATATTTGGCATGTTCTAATGATTGTTTTATATGTACTAATCTTATTCACCTTGTTTTATATGTCCTACTTATATCTTTGATCTTTTGTTAAGAGAAATTTCATTCTAAAAAAGTGTATTTAATCTCTATATGCTTAAACAACCTCACTAGTTAAGACTATTCTCATTTGTAGTGGGCATGACAAGAATAAAATCACTTGAAAGACAATAGTATTTAGACATGCACAAATTAATGACATGATTAAGAAAATTACCTTTCTTTATAATTTTTTGGGGTATATTTTTATATCAATGCATTTAATCTAAATACTATCTTATGAGAGTTGCTTCTGCTAATTTTCTATATCCTTTCACATCAATGATGTTAAATCACAGGGGATTCTCTTTGTTCCCTACAATGGAGTGAGCTAATTCTTAATTGCTTAGTAATTTCTTTTTATTGCATGGTTGTCTTTGGTTTGTCATTTTGTTTTGAGTGTCTAGTGATTTAAACCAAAGACTTTGACTTAGCCAAAAAATGTGCAAGTCTACATTAGTATGTTTCTTTTTATTGTAATTATAATTAGTATGAATGAACAAAATAATGACAATACAATATTTGTGATAATGCAATATTTGTCGAAATAGTGTTGATGACTTCAGTCAATGTGCCTATTTGTCAATGTGGTGTTGGCCCATGCAAGTTGAAGATGTCACACACAAAAAGTAATCCTAGGTGTCAATTTTGGGTTTTCCCAAATAGGAAAAAGGTCTAGATACGTAATTATATTTTATGTTTAAAAATAATGTGACAACTAATCATTTTATGAAGAACTGATGTACATTTGGTATTGTAGGCAAATAGTGGATGTCAATACTTTCGGTGGGTCGATGAAACTACATTTACATCTACCCCATCTACATCTATACCTGATGTAGGAAATGAGTGCAACTTGTGCAAGGATCGAGAGGCAACTAGTGCCGCCAAGATTACTTCAATGACGAAAGCAGAAATCAAATTTTTGTGATGCCTTCTTTGTGTAGTTTGTGCACTACTTTGTTGGGACCATATGCGTAAATGTGGTTAACAAAGGGCTATTATAGATACTGAATTTTTTTTAAGAATTTCTAGTAGATACACATAAAGAACATGCACATAAACACAATAGCTGAGAAACATAAATGTAGATATCACAACAGCTGAGAAACATAAATGTAGGCATCATGGTCACAATTTTTTGGAGACACAAAATAATTGAATGGTATACCCAGATGATGCAACACAACTATATATCACTCCTCTGGTTCTAAGTTGACACTGCGGGATCCAAAAACCATAGATAAGAAATAAATTTAGAGAGCAGAGGAGGGACGTAATGACCAAAATAATACAAGGTCCCTATATTATTTCGATCGTTATGGCCCTCCTCCGTCACTCTCTAAATTTATTCTTTATCTATATGGGTTTTGTTTCCTGCAGTGTCGACTTGGAACTGGAGGAGTAGTGGTTGTGTTGCATCGTCTAGGTATACCACTCAATTATGTTGCATTTCCAAAAAAATGTGACCATGATGCCTACATTTATGTTTCTCAGCTGTTGTGTCCTAGGACCCCTTATGACCCTTTAAGACCCTTTACGATCCCTAATAATACATCTTAGAGGTCTTAAAATGTTGCAAAGGGTCATAAGAGGCTCCTAGGAGGGGTCAGATGAGCTTCCACCTTCACGTGGTTGGCCTTGTTAAGTAGAGAATGTTAAACTATTCTCGAAACAAAGAGAAGATCAATAATTTAAGATCTCAATCCATGTACGACAAATATATATTTCTTTTTAAAAAATAGTGTGAGCCGTCGCAATTATGACGGAAACCACAGAATAATCAATGACAAAATTAAAAGCAACGACTATCTGTCAGAAACATCAATCACTTAAAGGATCAATGATCACTTTAGCTCGCCTCAAGAAGTCTTGACCTAAGATCAAGTCATATCGATCCATCTCAATGGCTACCAAATCAACAGATCTCTGCCAAGAACCCAGTTGCAAAGAAACACCACAGACCGCACCGTGAACCCGCTGTGAAGAGGCATCCAATGTCTCATAAGTCGCATCAAACAACCCACTTTTTGTAATCTAAGTCTCTCATCTCGGTTCACCAAGAAGAAGACTTCTCCCAAGTCATCACAGACACCACAATGATCTACAAATCTCCAATGTGCAAGTTCTACAAGTCACTCTCTCGACATCACATCTAACTCATTCGAAACTATGGAAAAAATGGTAGACGATCCCAGTGATCCATCACAACTTGATCTCAACAACAATGCAAAGAGTATCTCGATTCTGTCTTCAAGATGATCAATGCACAGTCTACTCAAACTCCAAGTCAAGTCACTGCTACACTCCATAGGAACAAAGCACATCCAATTCAGACCAAAGAAGTCAAGAAATCGCTCAAATCAAATCCAAATGCAATCAGGGCCACATATATCCCACGAACACATCAGGAAGAATGCATCTTTGATCTCCGCACTAGCTTCTTGTGTTGGAGTAGTTGCTGTCACAAATCTTGATTCGGTAGGATCCATTCCAAATCCAAGTCTCTAGACTCAACTCAATAATCCATCAGCCGCTACCAAATCTACTGCAAAGTCATCTTTGAATGACATAACCAAATCACGAGCATGAATAAAAGACCTCGACTCACCAAACCACCTTGCAAGTCGATCAAGATTCGAAAGTAATGCAACCAGCTAGAACTAGCTCAAACCAGATCTGCAAGAACACCGTTCTGAATTGAGACCAACTCGATCGACAAATATATATATATATATATATTTTTTTTTAAAAACTAATTTTCGTCGCAACTATGACGGCCATAAAATAGCGATGGCTATCTGTCGAAAACATCCAACATCTAGCCATCACATGTACAACATCGTTGTCGGTAAAAAACTATAAACGATGAATATCCGTCGTAAACTTCTGATGGGTATCTGTCACATGTACAACATTGATGTCGTTAATAAACTACAAACAATAGATATCCATCGTAAAATTTTGATGGATATCCGTTGCATGAATAGAAAATCCATCGGCAAACAAACTACAAACAACGACTACCTGCCAGAAGATATTGACAGGTCGCCGTCATTTGTATTTTTTAGCAACGGATGGACGCTCACAAATAGGCCTGACAGTATGTTCTCCATGTTGGCACCCCCTTTTTGCGACGGCCATAGTCATCGTAATTACGACGCCAATCGAAGTCGTTATTTTTTTCGACAGCAAAACTGTGACAACGGGTGGTGTCACTTAATTGACGGTATACGGTTAGAATTCTGATGGTCGGCCGTCAGAAAAAGGTCTCAAATGTACTAGTGAAAAAAATCATCTAGCTCATTTTATGAGTTTTATTTTCAAAAAATAACGTAAATTGTTTTTCTATTGACTTAAGATGAAAAACCCTTTGTTAAGATGGGTTTGGGGACAATAGTTCTAGCAATTAAAGTAATTCCATATAGGTATTGTTATTGGGCTATGGCTTTTTTTTTGTATTGTATTGGAGAATGCTAGTTGTTGCAGATTTCAATTATGCACTTGCTTGAGATTCCAAATTTTGTTGAAAGGTGATATAAATTGTGTGTATTATTTATCATAGAATTTTGGGAACATTGACCCCATATGAAAGCCATACCAATTATGAGGGTTAATTACCACTTATCAAAGCCTACAATCTAGCCATACACTTTTAGCTAGGTTGTATCTATATGTTAAAAGTAATTGGATGGATTGTAGTGTGATAAATATATCATTAGTAGTCATACCATAGAAAGGGGAATCACAACCTATTTTGACGCATATACATCTCCTTACTACCCATATCTCTTTCAGATTGATCACGTGTTTCCTTGGGGATTGAGGGGGCCATACTATTGCATTCAAGGACCATAAAACATGTAAGTGCAACATACAATGTCTAGAATAGAGTTAGTTGACTCCATATGCTAGTTGTACTAACTCATAATAGGTTGTACCAATTTCATATAGGTTGCACTCCTTCACTTTAGGTCGTACACTTCATAATTGAGTCATTAGATTGTTGATAGTTTATTCTACACTTCAATATTCTTTAAGCACACTACTTTAGTACAATACACAGATTTGCACAAGCTAGTCAATCTTTAGCAGGTATAGGGAAATGATAACATAAAAGATATAGGACCTCAGGTAATTAATCTTAGTATAAATTATGTTAAACTCTCTCTCTCTCTCTCCCCATATTCAATCCACATATAATTTGCACCAATTCCACACTCAACTCATCCTTTTGCAATCATATATATAGAAGCTTGATCATCGAAAACTTGGCAAGATTGGCCTTAAGAAAATAAGCAATGTTTTTACTAAGTCAACCACCATGAGCACAAATATTCAATGTCATCCACCCCAGGAGATAAAGGGGACCCAAAAACTTCACAACATGCATGACCATACAAGAGATAATTCATTAAAGCACAATCATTGCAATGATCGTTGAGGCTGGACCAAAAACAAACACATATGAAAGCATTAAAGCACGTTAGTAGGTCAACCAAAAAACTCTCTCCAATACACATGACACCATGTGAAGCACCACATGGAATGACAAGACCTATATCAATCTCTCAAATCTTCTTCCAAAACATATCCGAACCAATAATTCATTAATCAATAATTCCAAAATAGCTGAGTCGGCCAAAGACCAACACAAACAACCATATCACACACATAACAACATATCTTCACTTGGTGAAAAAACTAATATAAGATATTCAAAATAGAACACTACAAAGATGTTAGAAACATGTCCACCAAATTGCACAACCTAAAATGCCAATGCAGAAAAATGAAAAACATTCTCCCAACTTATCTTAACTATTTATGATAGCCTATCTTTCTATCAACAAACAACAAAACAAAACCTCTTCCTCTGAACTATTGTGGACTTGAAAATATGATAGTGCAACATCCATAGATCATACATTACAACACCAAAACCGCAAGCCATCAACTCCTTATGTGGAGGAATGCAGAGTAAGGACATCAAATACTCTTTCCTGCATATTTCAACTCCGCATCCTTCCATATTCTAGATACACCACATCCTAATTTGTCCAAATATAATGTCCCCTCCTTGTCTAAATCTGAAAATAGGGATAATTGCCTTTAATAGAACAATTATATGTATATACTTAGCGTAATTCACAAAGATAGATTATCTCTACTCAATTAGATATGACTGATGAGCTTTGCTAGGATGATCTCGATGTTGCATATGTCATTAGTATTGTATGATTTTTCAATGGAAGATATGCTATGATATTTTACTCAACCGTATATAATGATGAATTATTAGTTCTGATCTAGCACTTGAGAATATGCATTGCATAAGATGTTAATATCGTTCCTAGCTATATGTAGAAATTTCCCATGTGTAATTATATCCTTACATCAAGAGAATGATATTGTTTCTCATGTGGATGATTTGCACCTGTAATAATGGTGTTTCCTTTGGTATTCACTTTGTAACCTTGCTACCCAAACAGGCCAAAAAGGCTATGTCCAATTGAGAAAGTTCAACATCGGATGAATAAGGTCGGAAATAATTTCTTCTGGATGATATATGCCAAGAGACAATGGTTTAAAAGAAGATACAATATTCAATATGTGAATAAGAAGAAAATGTTCATCACCCTTTTTTGAGTGGATTCGAATGCCCTTTTCTATTGTATGTTTGAGGTGAGAAGCCCTGAAAATAGGATGTGTCCCCCGTCCCTTTGATCATCACCTTCTTTCATTGCAATCTCTAATCACACCCTTTTAATCAAACTATTTTAATTACAAGATTTGTGATCCCATAGGGCTCGTTTGGTGCATGGAATTAACTTATCCAGAATAGGTCTATTCTAGAATAAGGACCTATTCTCAGATTAATTAAACCTTAAAACGAAAGCTAGAATAATCTATTCTGCGTTTGGATCCCATAATGTGAAATTGGAATAAGGATTATTTTATATTTTTTTATTTTTTATTTTTAATTTTTAATTTTTGAACTTATCATTTTTGTTGTTGGTTTTTTAATTAAAATATATATGTATTTTTAACTTGTATATATTTTTAAATTAAAATATGTATTATTAACTTTAAAAATAAGATTATAAAAAAATAAATTTTAAAAAATAAGATTATAATCCCTTAGCCGTTCATGCACGGACCCGAAAAACTTATACATTTTGTTGTAATTTCGAATCCATGAAAAGCTTATTCCTGGAATAAAATGAATTCCAAGTTTTTTTTGGAATTAATTAATGCAAGCATTGGGCCGAAAATAGGAATTAGTTTTCTAATTCGAGAATTCAAAAAATGCCACAAACAACAAATTATTTTATTCTCGCATTAAATAATTCCTATTCTATGAGAATAGTATATTTGCGATCTCTTTGTATTTTAGTCCATTACTAATTGTTGTTTTATAATTGATATTATTTCGATACAATCTGCAACACATATAATGATATAATATTCTATACGATATTATATCTCCTCCTTAAACTCAATATTTGCTAAGCATGGGTATTGCAATGTCTTGGTCATTGAATAGCTTGTTGTATTCGGTCTATACTTCCATGTGGAAAAAAACATCTAAACAACAACTAAAGGACATGCCTTACCAAGGGGGACACTATGTCCTTTTTATCAATCTCTTCCTATATATTCTACGGTTTAGTTGGCTACGTGGCCTCCAACGTGGACCATTGATTCACTTCCAATATTTGCTCGTTGTGTCAACTATACCATGTTCTTTGTTATGATAGAAGACAACTTTGGGTGTCGACTAAGTCAAAAACATATTGATTACTATATATTATCTTTTATATAATTATAATATTATATTTAAGATTTATATTAATATATTATTATATTAAGATTGTATTTGAAGTATATCCTAAGTATATATCATATTATTATCTTGATGGTTCTAATAATATATTATTATAATAATAATAATAGATTTACTATTATGAGTATATTTAATAACATTTGAGATATTATTAACATTGTAATCTTATTATATAATTATTTATTTAGTTAATTTATTTATTTACATATTATAGTATTTAGTATTTTTAATCTTATAATCATCTTTTATTATCGCTAAACTCTATTTAGGAGGGGTCATGACACCTTACCTCCAAACAATAGAAGAATCATATAATACAACACCTTAAATACACTTTCGTGCATATTAGACTTCAAATACTCTTTCTTGCATATCAAACTTCAAATCCTCTTTCCTACATATTAGACTTAAGATACTCTACAATTCTCATACCTCCATTGCAATCAAGTTGACACTAATGCACAAAACAAGTTGGCATCAATGACGACACTAAACATTCACTACTAACAATGCCTTCAACCATATTTGATGTTGTACCTAAGATAGGAATTATTTTGCTACTATTATAAGCCAATATTTTGATATGCTATTTGGATTGTTTTCCATCTTACATCCTAGCACCGCCTTTGCTAATTTTGGATATGTTAATGCTAATGTTGTTGGCAAGGGTTTAGATCTACAAAAACATTAAACCATTGCGACCCTATTTCCATATATTGTGGAGTTATTTGTAGTTAACAATTTTACAATGATTTTTAAATATATTACTACTATTGAAGGATCTAAATTGTTTTATCATATTTTATTGATTTCCATGCCTTTATCAATTTACAAAATTCTTATTTAATGAAACTCACATCAACTTGTGGGGTTTGAACTTGTTGTTGGGAGTTAAGTATTTTGAATGACACGAAATAAAAAAGACACCAAAGACTTTATTTAGCCCTTAATAGTAAGTGATTGTAGAGCACATGAACATGGAATTAATGGTCAAGGCTAAAGTTTTCTTTGTGAAGCAACCCCAAGGAGAAGTTCAAAGAAGAAATAATTCCCATAACTTTTAAATTAGTTAATTAATAGACCTCTTATAAGAACCTTTATTGATAAGACCCCTATAGAGGCATGGGTAGGTGAAAAGTCCTCTTTATAGTATCTTTAGGTTATTGGTTGACACATGTGTTCATGTGCTTAAGGAGAAGTGGTCAAAATTAGAGAACAATATAGTCAAGTATATCTTGAATAAATGTGTAGGTGTCAAAGAGTGCAAATGTGCTTAAGGAGAAGTGGTCAAAATTAGAGAACAATATAGTCAAGTATATCTTGAATAAATGTGTAGGTGTCAAAGAGTGCAAACTTTGGGAGCTTGTGGGGAAGATATTTGTGTACAAACAAATTGCTATTTTATTGAAGGTGAGGAGTCATATTGCCCTAAAAATGATTTGATAAATCCTTCATGAATTTTCAGTTCCAGGTGACATCTTTTTTCTTTCTATTCCCACAAAATATCTAACAACTACAAAGAAGTTGAAAACAAATTTCTTGAGGCATTTTAATTATTTCTAACATAATAAATCCTTTTAAAATTTTAAAATTAAACTAATTGTTGCAAAGTAGATCAATTATAACATAAGAATATTGATTTGAATGATACAAATACACTCCAAATGGATCCATTGATTAGTTGAAGCTCAAATACAACCCATGGAAACATATGCCTATATCGAACCTCCAACATTAATAATCATTTGCTACAACAATTAAAAAATGCAAGCTATAAAAATATTAAGTGGAACTCTCTTGTCGTACAAAAAGTTCTTACTCAAGGTCTTCATCTCCAACCACATAGATAATCACATATCATCTTGAGATAAAAGATCATCTCTAGTATGCTTGTTGGATGTTTGACTATTAAATGTTATCTATTGATGCAATATATCATTTGGTATCATCCATTCATCCTCTATTATCCTTAAGAGGTATTCTCCGCTATTTGAATAACCTAATAGTGTGTATATCCAGCCTAACCCCCAAGGCCACATAAAAACAATATCCATAAGCCCCTTTTCTTCAAGCTAAAGACAAGCTAAAGAAGTTAGATAATTTGGTAAATTATAGGACAAAAGTCTACTAACGCATAATATAATTTGTAAGTTGAAGACAATTTTATTGGTTCCAAATCCCTTAACAAAGCTCACAAAATATCTAATTATGAGGCATTCCTCAACTTGAAATTCCTTATTTTTTATCTAAAACTTGTTAAAATGAAATCTACATTAAGTCTTTGTACACTCGTTGATTATATAATTAACTAAGCTTTTTCCTATTGAGATTTCCCATATTTCAGTTACTAACTCAATATTTAAATTTCCAACTTTGTGATTAAATAATCTATGCTAACTATATACATGCATAATCTTATTAGATTAGCCTAAACTAAACCTAATGAAAAATTTGTTTTCCCTTTACAATATTACGCATTTTGGAAATCTTAAAAACAAGGAAATCACATGACATAAAATCAAGGGCCAATCTATCTATTTTGAAATTTTAAAGTATTCATTGGAATTCTCTATTTTTATCTATATAGAGAATAGTTTGATATGATATAAAAATGTGCTATGCAGAAGCCACATTAGTGAATCAAATTTGCCAAGCTTTCCCCCCAAAAAAACCAAAACCAAAGGTGATGGAGTTAAAATGTTATATATAGAACTTGACAAATTGGCAACTAATCAAAATTCTTATTACAAGATTAATGTAAAGTCATTTCAGCAAATTTGTTTGGGCTTTTGTGTTTTGAAGCTTCACCCGACGGGAGCAGCTCCTAGCATTATGACCTCGTTCACAACAAATGCTGCACTTAATAGTTTGACGACTAATAATATTTACATTATTTGGCAACTCTTGATGCTGATGCTGGCTACTGAAACCTGTTGCTTGGTCATTTTGAGGACATGTCTTGCTGTTGTGGCCACCTTGTCCACAAACACTACAATTATATGGTCTACCATGGCTTTTATGCTTTCTTTTTTGTTTGCAAGTTGTACGGTTGTGACCAGTCTTTCCACATATCCTGCATTTATACCGCATCGGCCCAATTGTATCCTTCAAAGATGGACAATAATGGCTTCGATGGCCCTCTTCACCACAGTTGCGGCAATAAAATTTAACTCCTGCATGAAGCACACGTCAGCATAGAGATTATCCTCCTACCTTACTGCAAATTAGAATTAGCAGATGAGAGCTGCTGTCCAACAGACTACCCACATTTAGAATTGGGTCTTGTAAGAAATACATTAGAGTTCAAGCAATGACTTAAGTAATCTGTCACAGGATATAAGAATGCATTTCTCCACAAAATATATCTCACATGCTTGTATTTTAATAAATGATAATGGGGTAAATGTTTGAGACCTGAATTTAAGTTGAAAGAGATGATTCAATACAGAATAAAAGATAATAGGAAATTTGGGATAGTAAGATAATCGATAAAAGACTGCAAGCTCTACGATCCATTGAGAAGGGTAAATGATCATATAGCTAGCAATGAATCCTTAAATTACAGCAATAGAGCTCATCAATGATGATGATTGAAAAAAAATACAATTGCCATCACCATAAAATTTAGACATAAAATGACAGAGAGAACAGCAACCATCACCACCAAGGTTGGAACAAGGATGAAGGCTTGCAAATGAAACAGAACCGGAAGACTAACTACGACCATACCAGATATCACTGAGGTTTTATTGGCAGTTTTGAAACGCATGGTCACTTCATCTTATTTTGCTTGAGCATACAGTATATTTTCCTTCAAATTCCAAGGCTCATAATTTTCTCTGGGATATTGAAAGTTGAAACCCCTTCATAATTGCTTCATAAACTCAAACCTAGGTGATTATGCGGACGGAATTTATATTTTATATAGACACAAGGTTGTGCTGACTCCTTAATACAATTGTTGGTAGGGTCCTAAGCTTATTCACCCTACGTTATATATGCGGTCATTAACATAAAGATGAATTTGATTTATTATTCAAAACAAAACTTGACGATTTTTAGTATATGTAAAAAGGTGAATTGTGGCATATTTCAGTTGCATTATAATGTCTATAGGGATAATTTTTAAGAGGTTAATTATGGATATAATGTCTATTATTCTTTTAACTAAAAGCTTGGTGGAATTTTAAAAATGGATTTGTGACATCAAAGAGGGTTGGTTTGTACATGGTTTTACAGTAGTTAGACTTCAAAAGATACATCAGTTATCAACATTGTTGCCCAATGAGTAAGACATCATACTGGAAGTTTGCTTCATCAGAAGGTCTTCACATACAATCAAGTGACTTGGGGTTGAAATCGATGCCTCAAGTTGGTCAAAGTTATCTAGGAAAGTCTAATTACGTATTTAAGGCCAAGAAACGTCCTTATCAACTATTATTAGCTGTTGCACTGATAAAATTTATTCTCATTTCAGAAATACATACAATAGCAAGTAAACGATTTTCATTTGTGAATCATACAAAATTACAATTCAATTAAAAAAAAGAGAGTGAAAAAAATTATATAAAATCTCTACCGGAATAGAAAAAATACAAGTGAAGAAAAACATTAAAATTTAAAAAAGCTGATCTTATTAAAATTTTAAAAAGCTGGTCGGAGTTTTGAACCAATTCTTGAACCTCTATCAGAACCCGACAAGTCAAATTGAACTGTTTGTCTTCTTTCTCTAGCGGCATCCAAGCCTGGCCCGAGTTCCATTTCATGTGTTGCATCCCAACGTTTCATTTTGAACTACTTTGCTGCTTTCTTTTTCTTCTGTCTGACTTAAGTGTTCAAAGTGGAACTGATGGGAAGCACCGGCATTTCATATGTGTACTAGAACTACTTCCAGCCCTGACAACCCAACTTGAACTAAAGGGGTATTGGCATTTGTAAAGCTATACAAAATTAAAATCGGAACTGTAATGTCCCCAATTTGGGATATTAAGTATATGATTAAAATGAATTTTAATTAAAGATGGAAATTTATAGCAACCAAGTGCAGAGCGACTTACAACCTTCATATTATGCATTTCATTCATATGGTTAATCATTGATCATTACAGTTGCATCCATACTGCAATGCATACATCCATGACAGTCAATACCATATTTGCATGCTACATGTCACCATATTTGTATTTCGTCGTGAACTTATTCATAACAGCCACATACTGTCATAAACACATCCACAACATGGGCATCATGCTATCATACATATACTCATAGCAAACAGCATTTTACTGCCATACATGTACTCATAAGAATTCGGCCTCATCGACAACACACTGTCATACCTGTATATATTCATGTCTGCAAATCATTTGCATTCCCATCTACATACCATATCCTAATCACATTACCATATCTACATATCATATCATATCATAATTGTATTATTATCATACAGATCGTATCACAGCTGTATTACCATTATTCATTTGCATTCCATCCAACAGATCGTATCTTTATTGCATTGATTATATCGACTTGGCATTAATCGGCTTCAGCCTAAATAAAATAAATAATCATTACGGATAATAATCGGTTAACTAACTAATGATTATGATAAGCATTCATTAAGGGTAAGGCAATCAAGGAGGCGTCCTTCCAAACGCACCTCTTCCCCTTGGATTGAAAATATATACAAGGAATGCTTTATTTGATCAAGGCATGATTTGGAGAAATTTATTTCGTATCCTATAAGGATCGCTCTGTAATAGAGCATATTGCCTTTGGCGTCCATCAGTGCAAGCATATAAAGTCTACAGTTAGAGACCGCATCATCATTTGAGCACATTATTATTGTCATATCAGACACAGCTTACAGCAATATTCAGAGCATACATATAAAGTTATATCAGAGACAGCCTGCATAGTTTGCAAATTCTTAATTGTATATCAGACACAGCAAGCAGTACAAGGTACTGAGATTTCCCTCAGTCATTGCATGTAATTTCCTGTATATCAGAAACAGCAAATATATATCATTTTGGTTGTTATGCAATGATAATTAATTTGTATCTAAAACATATTGCGTATGCATTTGGAATTAAGCATCATTCAATTATAATCTAAATGGCAGAAGCATTGAGCATTTGTATATATGTTCATTATATTGTGAAGAATTCAAGTAGTGTCTCATATTCGGAAAAAAAAGACATTACAAATTGGTATCAGAGCTAACAAACCTGCAGCCAATGGGGAAAAACATTAAAAAAATGAAAATATTTGTGGAACTAGTGTTAGCATTATGTGGAAAAAAGATAATGTGACGGGAAGTTTCATCAAAGGACATCAAACAAGAAGAAACAAGCCTGAGAGAAAATGAAAAACTCCACAATAGTATGGATCAGTTCATAGAAGGTCAAAGAGAGATTCATGAAAAAATTGCTCAATTAGTGGGAATACTAACCAATGATGATTATAGGAAATAGGAGGAAAAGAGAATAAATGATGAATGTTCAAGGCATCATACCCTTAAATATAAACCAACGTTCCTACTTTTATTCCAAAGAAAGAACGACAGGAAAGCAGTAAACTCACTTCAGCTGATCTACAAGATCAATGGCGATAGGATCGAATAAAGTACCTACCTAAGAAGCCAAGTAGTTATCACTTGGACTTAAGAAGGGAAAGCGGAAGGGATGAGCACTCTAAGGAACATGAGACAAGTGATTGCAATGCAAAAATTAAACCATGAGTCTCTCACATCCACACATCATTGGAGGGAATGTAAGTGGTTACACCAAAGGGAGAAAGTAAAATTGAAACCCAAAGGAAGGATAATGCGAGAAATGATCAAGCAGCGCCACAAGGATGTTTCAAGAAGCCACAAATACATGGACAAGAAGTTATTGACTCTTCATGTATCATCAATAAGGCAAGCACATGGATCCATGAGTATGAGGAGGATGACCTCACATCATCACAAGGATCATGCAAGGATGGCATAAGAGAGGTTGAAGCAAGAAATCAGACTTCAGGTTATGAGAAATCATTCAAGGATATCAATCACAACTCTCTTTCATCTATAGTTATGAATGAAATAAATAATACAAAAATCACTTCATGTATCCCATTAAATCATCTTGAAGTTGATAAACTAGGGAAGTTGAAAATTAAGCTATGGAAAGATGATAATGGCTTGAAAGATTACCCACAGAAATCAGATGAAGGGAGGTTGGAAAACAATGAATTTGAGTTTAGAAACAAGGGCATTCTTCAACTAATTCCTAATTGTTTGTTTGAAGTTGAAGTGAACAAAGTTTATGACAACCCATTCTTTGAATGGAAAGGTAAGGATATGTTGGACACATGCAAAGATAGAGATGAACACAAGATATGTGATCCCGGTGTAACTCCTATCAGTAATATGTATAAACAAGTTTGGAACCAAGGGACAGATCTTAACAGGGATGATACTAAATACTCTCCAATCAAACTACAAAGACCTATAATTCAGATCAGGATTCCTTCTATAGAGCAAAGATCAAGAAGAAAATGTTTAAGTCAAGTAGCAAAAAAAAGTTACACCCCCTGCCTATATCTTATGCTAAACAAAATTTCAGCAATGGCAGATCAGTTGGACTTCATGAAATCTTTAAATCCATGGAAGTCTACCTCCATCACTAGGAATGGTAACATCCACCAGCTTCCTAGGTCATTCATGATTATAAGTTAGAACAATAACATTTATCCTCTTGAATTCTTGAAGAAAGGCATTATGATTTTTATTCTATGGTTAAACCAAATATTTTCATCAGTCAAGGAGGCCAGCCATGACATCTATTTCAGTGGAAGGAAGGATCATCGCATTACTGAAATCTGAGCAACGCAGTCTCCACAAGGTAATACACAAGTAAGAGCGATCTGGAATCCAAACTTTTGTTGGGACTCAAAGGACAAAGAGATTACTCATCTTATCGATGGTAATCAAGGGGTCACCCTTATGGATGTTCACCTCAACTACTTCTTGAATGTTCATTGTTTCAAACCTCAGAATCCAGGAGTTAACCTGGAAAACAAACATTATGACAGCAGGTTGTCTCATAGCATTGAGGCACTTGGTGAATTCCATGTTGGCCACACGAAGCAAAAAGTGCTCACTCGGCTTAATTGGGATCTAGGTATCGACTCAACAATTTAAGCATGCTTGTGGGCAAGCATTTTCCAAGAGGGGGAGACTGTAATGTCCCCAATTCGGGACATTAAGTATACGATTAAAATAAGTTTTAATTAAAAATTGAAATTTATAGCAACCAAGTGCAAAGCGACTTACCACCTTCATATTATGCATTTCATTCATATGGTTAATCATTGATCATTATAGTTGCATCCATACTGCAATGCATACATCCATGACAGTCAATACCATATTCGCATTCTACATGTCACCATATTTGTATTTCATATGAACATATAACAGTCACATACTGTTATAAACAAATCTACAACAGGAGCATCATGCTATCATACATATACTCATAGCAAACAGCATTCTACTGCCATACATGTACTCATAACAGTTCGGCCTCATCAACAGCATACTGTCATACCTGTATATATTTGTCTGCATATCATTTGCATTCCCATCTGCATACCATATCCTAATCGCATTACCATATCTACATATCATCATATCATAATTGTATTACTATCATACAAATCGTATCACAACCGTATTACCATTATTCATTTGCATTCTATCCTACAGATCGTATCTTTATTGCATTGATTGTATCGACTTGGCATTAATTGGCTTTCAGTGTAAATAAATTAAATGATCAATATGAATAATAATCGGTTAACTAACTGATGGTTATGATAATCATTTATTAAGGATAAGGCAATCAAGGAGGCGTCCTTCCAAATGCACATCTTCCCCTTGGATTACAAATATATACAAGGAATGCTTTACTTGATCAAGGCATGATTTATAGAAACTTATTTATTTTGTATCCTGTAAGGATCGCTCTGTAATAAAGTATATTGCCTTTGGCATCCATCGGTGCAAGCATATAAAGTCTACAGTCAAAGACGCAATCATCATTTGAGCATATTATTATTGTCATATCAGACACAACTTACAGCAATATTCAGAGCATACATATAAAGTTATATCAGAGACAACCTACATATTTTGCACATTCTTAATTGTATATCAGACACAACAAGCAGTACAAGGTACTGAGATTTCCCTCAGTCGTTGCATGTAATCTCCTGTATATCAGAAAGAACAAATATATATCATCTTGATTGTTATGCAATCATAATTAATTTGTATCTAAAACATATTATGTATGCATTTGGAATTAAGCATCATTCAATTATTATCTAAATAGCAGAATCATTGAGAATTTGTATATATATTCATTATATTGTGAAGAATTCAAGTAGTGTCTCATATTCAGAAAAAAGGGACATTACATCTTGACTTTCATCTAAGGAATTGCAAGGAATCTTTTCAACTTTGGCAGCAGTATCTTGCCATTTTTCAGTACTTGTCCACAAAGACAATCACGAGTCCGTCAGATCCTAAGTGATTTCTTTTAAGTGCATCATGAGCTCTCTGAACTCAATATACTATTGTCTGGAGGAAACAAGATCATTTTGCATTAGTAGCTTCAAATCTTGGTCTTTGAACTTGATCAGAGAATGAAGATCATTCTCCTGCCATTGGAGGTCTTGTGACATTACCTCCAATGTTTGTTCCAATTGAGACCTTCTCCCATTCATGTGCCTCAACATCTGAAGAGTGTTTGTGAGAAGATGGGTACCTTGGTCTAGCATCCTTTCAGCTTTCTTGATTGATTCCTTGAAAATTGATGTGGTTACTGGATCAACTTTCTCTGAAGACTTACAATCTTCAAGAGCACTGTGAGCTCTTCATTTCTGACATTTAATTGATCTTTGGTAGCCTTATTGTGATCAAGCCTTTGTATCAGTGAATGCAAAGAAGATTTTACATCCTTTATGGCACTTTCATGAGTTTGCTTACCAAGATCAGTTCTTCTGATAATATAATCATCAAGCTGCAATTCTACTACACTCTTCTTAGAATGAGGTATTGCCACTTCTGCATATTTTGTTTTACCTTTATCCACTTTCACCCAGGATATAGCTTTAAGCCTCTTAGCTACCTTGTGCTTAGGAGGAACAAGCTGACTGAAATCGAAGTCATCAGGGGAGATGGCTTGTTTCTTTCTTTTAGGTGCAATTGCCCTCTGCCATAGAGGAATATGGGAAGTGCCTCCTTCGGTACTTGCAACCAAAGTTTGGGTAAACCCAGATTGTTCTTGTGGCCTAGTAAATATGATGGGTGGAGTTTCTATTAGGACTACAACAGTGATTTCAATAGCTGACACACTAGGCATAGAACCAAAGAGGAACCTATCAAGGTCAAAAATATTGCTATCAATGGTTGCAGTGGCTTACAAACTAGAATAAGAGGGAAAAGTATCAAACACATTCTCCAAATTATTTTGAGGAGTGTCAAGCACAGACTTAGTGGCAGAGGAAGACAAAATTGATTGAGCAAAGACAAAAAGTGTAACAAGACCAACAAACATTGTAGAAAAGGAATCTACATTAGTATCAAGTGGGAAGACATGAATAGAAACAAGAGTTGATACCTTAGGTGCTTCCTCAAAAGTAGGTACTGCTTCTTCCATTGGAGGTTCTTGAATTTCATGTTTCCAAGGATCTTCACGTTGCTCCTCATCTTGTATCTCAATCCATTCTTTACATTTGACAAGTGCCTCCTCTTGAGATTTCCCTTTCTCTTTTCCCACCGTGAAACTGATTTTGGTTTTCCTCTTAGAAGAGGAAGCATCATCCCTATTTTTGGTTCTCAGTTCAGCCTTCTTACCCACAGGGCATGTTGCATCATCCTTAGATCCTATTGTGAATTCTTTAAGCTTTATGCCCTTGTCCAATAACCAAGTATCAGTGCTGGCCAGGATCGGCCAGAACCTTTCCTTGATAGAGGTACATTCTTTTTCAGACCATTTAAGACCAAAGCTAGCATTGAGGGCTGCAAAGCCCAATTTAAAAGCCTCAAATCTGACTGGTCTGCTTTGGACAAATATGAGTCTGATTCCTCCAACTTAGAGAGAACACCATTAGGAAATTTCATGGACTCCAATTGTACACCAATTAAAAAGAGCCAATTTCCTACTTATTTTTCTTTTTGCAAGTCCCTTAGCTGATCACCATTAAATTTATCATTGAATTCTATTGGGAAAAGATCACTTTTCTAAGATAAATTTTGTAAAATTTGATGCACACTCAAACGAAACTTCACAAGCTGGCAGGATGATTTGTGCTCGGATACCACTAAGGCCCAACCACTACAAAAGACCATCCTAGTGGTGAGGGCAACACCCACAAGCATTAAGGGTGGTCTTGGGGCACATCTCCCCAAGCATTCCACCCAAGCATCCAAGGATTTATGACAACCCCATACAAACATGTGGCCACTTGGGCACATCTCCCATGCACAGGGACATCACAGGGCCACCGCAGTCTACAAGTCTCAACCTTGAGATCTTAGCTCTAATACCACTAATGACCAACCACTACACCAAAAGATAGACCTGTTGGTGAGTGCGGCACCCACAAGCATTAAGGGTGGCCCCGGGGCACATCTTACCATGCATTCCACTTGAGCATCCGAGGATTTATGACAACCCCATAAAAAAATGTGGCTCCTAGGGCACATCTCCCACGCATAGGGACATCACAGATTCACTCAAGATTCACATTTTGTGCAGGAAGATTTCTTTAGGTGAAATTGATAGGTTAAAAGTATATTATAAAATTTGTGAAATCTTATATTAAGACAACTTTTAGAGACATTGAAGATTTATGGCTATCTAATATTTATCAACAAATTATATTAGACGCCATTGGAAATATATGTTTAAGAAGCGTGTTTAGATATTGTTGGGCATCACTTCTAAGGGGGTGATTAGATTATTCAAAGATTTTAAGAAAACTCATTTGGATGCATGAGATACAATTTAATATGCTGAAATAATTTATACTATAATGAGTTTCAAAATATATCATTAAAAGCTAAAGATTGTTTTTATCTAGGCGTATAAAATAAGAAAGCCACAATTTGGCGAGTCGTTGATTATTCTTCTCTTGGTTGCGATATTTATTGTGTTTTGGGAGTTCTTTGGTGTGAAAGCCTTGGACTCTAGTTACTCACCATTGCTTGAGTTTCCTTTCGAAGGAAGATGTGAATGTCTTAATGAAGCGTTGATGTGTTGTTCAATTGTTTTCTCTATCCTAGGGTGGACTATATTCACCTTTAGTTGTGTGCCAATTCTCAATATGGGTTGAGATTTTCTAACATTTAAAATTCAGCAAAGGTGTGTTTGGAAATCTCCTCTTTGGTGTGAAGCATTACTTCAGATATTTGAGTGATTTGGGTTGAAGATGCCATTCATCTGAGCATGAAGTATGAGGCTTTGTTTTGTACATTTAGGTGTCTAAGGAGTATCCCATATGAAGAGCCAAATCTCCACGAATGGTATATATTGCTAGGTGTTTCTTCTTCGGTTGAGACTGTAGCTAATTTTTGAAGGAGTTGGGTATCATGGTGATTTCTTCTATGCTTTTCGATTGAATGTTGGATTAAGTTATCTTGTGTCTTAAACACACACACCCCATTGCAAATGGGGAGCCCCTCTTCTTTTTTTATTAGTTTAGTGTTTTGCTTAGTTGTCCTTAGTTTTGCAACACTTTGTTGGTTTCTTAGTCTCCTAGCTCTTAGGGAATGGGTGAGTCAAGTCAAGAATTCCTAGGTTGAGATTTGGAACGAAGAAATTTTCCAAGGATTGAATCTCAATGACAAAATCCAAGTTTGAGGAGGATTTCCGCCTCTAGGTCAAGGTTCCCCTTCAATCCTTACATAAATTAAGGTAATGATTATTTTGAAAATCCATGTTTTAAGTAAAGGATGAAAATTATGAAATTGCGATGTGGAAAAAATGAAGATTCAATATTTGAAAAAAAGCTAAGTGAAGGGAAATAAGAAATTCCAAGCCGAGAAGGGAAAATAAGAAAAAATCCTAGAAATCCTCGGACAAAGATGAAATTCTATATTTTTGCAAGAAAATCCAAGGCATGATCTAATTTCCCCATAAAATTCCTTGTCAAAGGATATGGTTTTAAGAATATCCAGCTCAAAGGCTGATTTTCACATTTAATCCTTAAGTGAGATAAGAAATTTTTAAAAAAATCTTTAGTTCAAAATAAAGGAATTCCAAAATAAAAATTTGAAAATCCTTAATAAAAAGGGAATTTCAAGATTGGAAATGAAAATCCTCACTTAAAAGGTGAATTCCAAAACAAAAAATGAAAAATTCATGATAAGAGAAAGAAATTCCAAACAAAAAATGAAAAGATCCAAGGTTTGCAAGATAAAAATCCAGCTCTAGGTTGAAATTCTGCCCAAAGAAGCAAGTGAAGTTTAAAATCCAGAATTTTGGAGAGACAAGCCAGCTAACTAAGGACGAAATCCAGCTCCAAACTATGGAATTTCAGCTAAAAGTTAAGCAAATCCAGCTGAAAGAAGGGTTTCTGTGTTGTTCGTCCAGCTCAACATTGAATTTCTGACCTTACAAAATGAGCTTGTCCTTGGAATTCTGCCCTTGGAAGTGCATTTGTCCTTAACACATACAAAATACCGCCCATAAAGTCCAGCTGAAGTTTGAATTTGCACCCTAGATGATTTGTGAAATTTAAAATGCAAAAATGAAGAAAGTGCCAACTTGACATGGAAAAGATGTAAGTTTCAAATACTTAATAGGTTGCCTATCATTATGAAATTGAATGTTCTACATAGAGTGCCCCTATAACAAGGATCAAAGGATATCATTGGAAATCATATTTGATAAATTTAAATCAGATGCAAGGCGATTTTCATCATGTCAGTGATGATTTCATCAAGAAAATCATGTTCAGAGAGAATTCAAATCAGAATCCAAAGGCAGGTCAAAGGGCAAATTAGGATGAATCAGACCAAGAATAAAGACCTTGAGGGCGAATTTACAATCAGATCTAAGGTGAGTTTCAAGAAAATCAGACCTAAAGATGTAAGAACTTTTGCAGGTTCTAACTTCACCACTGTAATATTCCTTGTGTTTCTGCTCTTAAATTTTCAGTTTTGTATCAAATGCATTTTGTCAAACAGTTGGTGTGCAAAGTCTGAACTGAATTTTCAGATCATTCTTGTGCCAAAACTTGTTATAAAACATGAAAACTTTGCAAAGTAATTCTGTCAAACACTTGACATACCAAATTAAGAACATTACTTCATTATGCTGTCATAAGGAACATACTGGCAACATAAATAAAGTCTGAATTCGTTGAACAGGAGTCATAGGCATTAAACCAAACAGTTGGCATGCAAACCTTTATTTAATCAAAGTATTCACAATGCATATAAATGCCAATTCTGATATATTGAAATGATATTATAGAATTAAAGAGAACCTGTTAATGAAATGCAGCCCCTCTTTTATGCCAAAACTCTCCAATTTTTTATTGCAAATACCTATACCAGCCAAACATCCAATTTGATATGAAATGATAGCATAGATGTTGTGTGTTGGGACAAGAAACCTCACACCAATTCTGGAAACTCCCACATGACCTGGATATTTCTGCACGGCAGCCTTTGGAAGCTTAAAGATATATAATAGGGACTGCGATCCACCACTCTTACACCTGTAGCAATTGTAATTCACAATTAATCTTCAACCTGATCTGAAAATGTATCAAAACCTCTTAATTTAAACTCATTAATGGCTTCAGTCTGAAACCATCTCCCTATTGCAGAATATCATTGGGTCTTTCACCAACTCAAAGTGCCAAAAACTTGAGAGATTCACAATCCTCCAAGCAATTGCAGAAACCCTTGGCAAATACCAGAGACTTCTCACAAAGAACAAGCAAAAACATCCATTCACAATGTAGTTCGATTTCACCTTCTTTTGACTTATATATTAACTGCATCAAATCGAACCATGAGACTTTTCCTTCAAGCCAAGTTAATGATATCATTTCACATGTTTTTAAATACAAGGTTGACTTAACAATAATTAAGTATACCTTGGTCTTGGGTGTCTGACAGTCCCAAGTGGTGCTGAGAGGGGAGGGATGAATCAGCACCTATAAAACTTTAGAACAAATCTGATGTAGTATACTACAATTGTAAGCAAACAGATTCTAGCATAGAAATAGCATCAAGCAATTAATCAATAAGCAACACCAGATTTATCACGTGGAAACCCAAATTGGGAGAAAACCACAGTGTGAGGAAACCTCACAAATTCTGCACTCTTCTGAAGTGCGCCCTATTAAGAGCCTTTCCTATTAAAGGATTACAATTGCACTATTAGATGCGACCTGGTTAAGGGATTTGATACAATAAGGTCTGTTAGAGCCTGCCTGGTTAGAGGACTTAGAACACCTGAACAGATGTCACCCAGTTGAGGGATTCAGTACAAGGGACCTATTAATGTCCACCCAATATACTGAGATTTTAATATTGTAATTGTTAGAGAACAATAGAGAATTTGACCTTTTAGAAATGGCTTTGCTTAGCCTGATAAGATCTATGTTATACTCAACTGAGAAACATCACCGGTCGCTGCAAGTATGTTCTCCTTTGCTGTTGTGCTTCTCTGCACACTCTTCTCTCTTCTCCTTTCTCTTCACCTTAGCAACTTCAGCATACAGGTTCACTCTTTACTTTAGCAGAATGAGGGCAAACTATATTCTTGTCAGGCAGAGGAATATATAGACTTCTTGCCCTATTTTCTTTTCTCATGCACGACCTATTTAAAGATCACCTTCGGATCCATCACCCAGTGGAGTATTAGTTCACTGAGGAAACATTCGATGCATGCTATGCTTTATCTGCTTTATGAAAGAAAATAACAGATGCGTATCAGAAGCTTTCCTTCACAAGAGATATCTCCATGATTTAATGCCACAAACTCCGGCATTAAAACCTTCAATCATGCCTTGTACCGATCGTCTTGATAACTCAAAGACTACCGGATTTAGTGCAGTAACTCCCAGTCAAAGAGTTAGATAACTGATAGTTGACTATGGCTTTCCCCAGTTCATCTATCATGATGACATCTTCACTTGATCGGTAAATATCCTTAAGTTGTGCACAGGTAAGAGCTTTGACCTGTCACCTTCCCTTCCTCTGGCTATACCGGTTGCATCTTTACCTCGGTTTATGTTGCCGGTTATCAGTTGCATCTCCCTTGGTGACTGGTTGCACTGCTGAACAAATATAGTCTCTTCATTCTTGCACAATATCACCGATTGCCAAACTAGTCTCTCTTCACACTTGTTGTTGTCAGTTGTACCTGTCTTCAATCTTGCTTCACAGATCCAACACTGGTGTCCTTAGTCACAAATGTCAACACCTCTTTGCCCATCAATGACAATACCTCTTTTGCCATGTACCGGTTACCATCCCTTAATGCAGAACAATCTCCCCCTTTGCCATTGATGGAAAAAACCATAACAAATTATGACACTGGTATCCGGTCATAATCTCCCCCTTTGACAATAATGCCAAAGGCTAGTCAGAAAGACTACCTTAAAGAAATCTGCTCCCCCTTCAAGAAGCAGTCTTATTCGTCAATTCAATAAAGATGAGGTTGATTCCTCTATTGAAGCATAGTGAATTGATGATCACATTTCCCTATTTATTGAAGATCAGGAAGGGGTATCACCCCTAACTTACCTCTGAGATACTCAAATGTACTCTTCGATAATGGCTTTGTGAATATGTCAGCAATTTGTTCTTTTGTGGGAACATACTCCAGTCTCACTTCTTTATTTTGTACCTGTTCTCTCAAGTAGTTATACTTGATAGCAATATGCTTTGTTTTTTAGTGCATGACAAGATTCTTGGATATATTTATTGCACTTGTACTGTCACAATAAATTTCAATTAGTTCAGGTATATGTTCTTGGAGTCCTTCAAGTAGTTGTTTGATCCAGATTACCTATGTGCAATTGATTGATGCAGCAACATATTCAACTTCCACTATGGACTGAAAAATGCGGTTCTGTTTCTTGCTTGTCCAAGACACAATTCTCTCTCCAAGAAAGAATGCACCACCACTTGTGTTCTTTCTGTCATCAATATTACCAGCCCAATTTGCATCAGTGAATACTTTTATTTGGAAGCCTCCCTTGTGAGGAAACCATAGGCTATACTCTTCAGTGCCCTTCAGATATCTGAAAATCCTCTTTACTGCTATTAGGTGTCTCTTTTGGATTGGCAGAGAATCTTGCTACAATGCCCACTGCATGTGCTATGTCCGGTCTACTATGTACTGCATACTGTAATTTGCCTATCATAGACCGATACAGTGTCTCATTTACTTCTTTTGCATCATCTTCCTTTGATAACTTGAGGTTAATTATCATAGGTGTACCAACCGGTTTGGATTCTTCTAGCCCAAAGGTTTTAAGAATTTCTTTTATATATTTGGACTAAGAAATAAAAATACTTTACTTTAGCTGATCGACTTGCAGTCCAATGAAGAATTTTATGGCTCCTATCATAGACATTTCAAATTCTTTCTTCATCTCTTCAGCAAAGGCTTTGCTCATCCTGTCATCTCCTCCAAAAATGATGTCATCCACAAAGATTTCAGCAATCAGGTTCCCTTCTTTTCCGGTCTTGAGATGCATGTTGTTGTTGTCCCCGGTTCTTGTGAATCCTATTGTCAAGAGGTATGAATGCAGTCTTTCATACCATGCCCTTGGGGCTTGTTTTAGCCCATAAAGAGCCTTCTTGAGTTTACAGACCATACCACCCTTTTGTGTGGATGTGAAGCCTTCCGGTTGTTCAATGTAAACTTCCTCCTCCAGTATTCCATTCAAAAATGCAGACTTTACATCCATCTGGTATACTTTGAACTTCTTGTGAGAAGCATAAGCAAGAAGAATTCTTACTCCTTCCAATCTGGCCACAGGTGCAAAGGTTTCGCCATAATCCAGTCCAACCTCCTGTGCATATCCTTTACAGACCAGTCTTGCTTTGTTCCTTATTACTTTTCCTCCTTCATTTAGTTTATTTCTGTAGACCCACTTTGTCCCAATGACATTTTTGTCCTGTGGTCTTGGTACAAGAATCCATGTGTCATTCTTCTCTATTTGCTCAATCTCTTCTTCCATGGCCTTGACCCAATTTTCATCTTCCAGAACCTCCCTGGTGGTTTTGGGCTCTATACAGGAAAATAAACAAATATTTTCTCTAGCCTTTTTCCTGGTCAAGACATTTGCATGTTTGTCACCAATAATATTATCAGTTGAGTGATATGTGACATACCTTGGAAGAACCGGTCTCTGTTTCCGGTCAAGTTCTTCCGATTGAGCAATTTCTTCAACATCGTCATGAACAACTTCTTGTTCATCATCTTGAGTGGGTCTGTCATCTTCAGGTACAGCTTCCTGCTCCAGAGGTCTGTTTTCATGTTCTTCTCTTTCATCTTCAGTAGTTATTTCATTGAATTCCAAAAGATTTCTAGCATTATGATCCTCCATACTGTCATGTTTATTATGACCGATCTTTTCCTTTGATTTTGATTATTCATCAACCTTTACATTGATACTTTCAACTATTTTTCATGTTCTCTTATTCAAACATCGGTAGGCTTTACTCTTGGTAGAATAACCCAAAAATATGCCTTCATCACTCTTTGCCTCAAACTTGCCAGAATACATATCTCTTTTAATGTAGCACTTACTACCAAAAATTCTGAAGTAGCCTACACTGGGAGTGTGACCGAACCATAATTCAGAGGGAGTCTTACCAGTTCCTTTCTTGACTTGAACTCGGTTCAATGTGTAAACAGCAGTGCCGATAGCTTCTCTCCAGAAGTGATGAGGGAGATCCTTCTGAATCATTAGGGTTCTCGCACAGTCAATCAGCGTCATGTTTCTTCTTTCTGCTACTCCATTTTGTTGAGGAGTCCTCAGTGCAGATAACTGTCTTTTTATTCCCTATTCCTCAGAGTAGTGAGTGAACTCTTGAGAGGTGTATTTACCTCCTCTATCTGATCTTAGACACTTTAAGCTTTTGTCGGTCTCCTTCTCCACTCGAGCCTTGTAGATCTTGAACATGTGAAAGGCTTCTGATTTTTCTCTAAGAAAGAGTGTCCACATCATTCTTGAAAAATCATCTACAAAAAGCATGAAGTACCTGTCTCCATAGTAGCTCTTTGTTCTCATAGGTCCACACAAGTCTATGTGTACAAGATCCAGAACATTTTTAGTAGAAAAAAATTTACTACTAAAACTTGTTCCTGTCAGCTTTCCTAACTGACAATCCTTACAAATGCCTCTGTTAGGTTTTGTAATCTCAGGAAGTCCTCTTACTGACTTCTTTTTGCTCACTTTTACAATACTGTCAAAGTTTATGTGGCAGAGCCTCTTATGCCACAACCAGCTATTGTCCTCTTTGGTTGTAAGACAAATCTTATTTGTTTCTCCTTTCACTGATGCTATGAGGCAGGCTCCTTCCATTGAGTCCAGATAGAACAGATTCCCTTTACTCTGTCTACCAGTGGCAACATGAGCTCCTGATTGGTTTTTGACAGCACAAGAACCTTGCCCGAATTCCAACAGGAGCCCCTTGTTGTTTAGTTGAGCAACACTCATTAAATTGTACTTAAGTCCTTCTACCTAGTACACATCTTCACATACAGCATCATTGCTAAGTGCAATAGAGCCTTTTCCTTTGATAGCACAGGGGGCATTGTTACCAAAGGTTACCGATCCACCATCATTGAGCTTTAAGGTGATGAACTTGTTCTTATCACTAGTCATGTGGTGAGTGCATCTACTGTCAATGATCCAGTCATCATGCTGATGAGATCTTGATATAAGTGTCATTTCGCTTATCACCGGGCTTTCTTTTGTTATTGCAACAAATGCAATTTCTGGATCTTCAAAGTCTTCAAATTCATTATCTGTGACTCCTTCTGCAAGGTAGCATTCTTTCTTTGCTTTGTTCTTGAATCGGTTGCTCTTGTCTTTATTATCATTGTCTAGACATCTTGCAGCAATATGTCGTATCTTATTACAAGAGAAACATTTTAGTGGGAGCTTTCCTTTGTATTTCCCTTTTCCTCTGGGAAATCTCCTAGCAATGAGTGCTTCAAACTCATCTTGCTCCATCTCTTCTGAGAGAAGATTCTCAACAAGACTTCCAATCTTACCGGTAGAGCTGTTACCGGATTCTCTTCCTTTATTGGTGGAAGAGGTGTTAACAGAAGACTTAAAAGCAGCTTCTTCAATGGGTAAGCTGTTATCAAAATTGCTCAATTCAAATGCAGTCAACGTACCGATTAGTGAGTCTAGAGTGACTTGTTCAGTGGTCACTAATTTGAGCTCCTGAATGGCTGAGATCTTGTTGGCGTACTGAGGCCTTAGCGTTCTAGGTATTTTGCTTACCACCTCCTCACTTAGTTTTCCTCCAGCGCTTTTGATGGAGTTAATCACTTCTTTGATTCTGTTGTTGTATTACTCAATATCTTCTCCCTCATTCATCCTCATGTCATCATACTTTCCTCTGAGGCTTTCTACCTTAGCTCTTTGTACATGTGGGTCACCACCATACACTAATTGCAGCTTGGCCCACATCTTGTGAGCAGTATCTAGATTTTCAATCTCTGCATAGACGTAGTCGGGTAGCGTGCTTGCTATCATATCCATTGCATCTGTATGTTCTTTCTTGATCTTCAATTCATCAGGAGTCAGGGTACCATTGGGTTCAATGTAATCATGGGTTACATGAGTCCAATATTGATCTCCGATGGTCTTCATGTACAACTTCATTCTGCTACACCACAAAGTAAAGTTTTCCTTGGAGAACTTTGGTCCTTCTTTTCTCATCATCTTGACTTTTTCTTTTTGCGGGTAAGCAGCAAAGAAAAGAAACTTGGCTCTGATACCAATTGACAATCCCAACCGGTGCTGAGAGGGGAGGGATGAATCAGCACCTATAAAACTTTAGAACAAATCTGATGTAGTATACTACAACTGTAAGCAAATAGATTCTAGCATAGAAATAGCATCAAGCAATTAATCAATAAGAAACACCAGATTTATCACGTGGAAACCCAAATCGGGAGAAAACCATGATGTGAGGAAACCTCACAAATTGTACACTCTTCTAAAGTGCGCCCTGTTAAGAGCCTTCCCTATTAAAGGATTACAAGCGCACTGTTAGATGCGACCCGGTTAAGGGATTTGATACAATAAGGCCTGTTAGAGCCTGCCTGGTTAGAGGACTTAGAACACCTGAACAGATGTCACCCGGTTAAGGGATTTGATAAAATAAGGCCTGTTAGAGCCTGCTTGGTTAGAGGACTTAGAACACCTGAACAGATGTCACCCGATTAAGGGATTTAGTACAAGGGACCTGTTAATGTCCACCCAAAATACTGGGATTTTGCTATTGTAATTGTTAGAGAACAATAGAGAATTTGACCTTTTAGAAATGGCTTTGCTTAGCCTAATAAGATCTCTATTATACTCAACTGAGAAAAATACCAGTCGCTGCAAGTATGTTCTCCTTTGCTGTTGTGCTTCTCTGCACACTCTTCTCTCTTCTCCTTTCTCTTCACCTTAGCTTCTTCAGGGTACAAGTTCACTCTTTACTTTGGCAGAATGAGGGCAAACTATATTGTTGTCAGGCAGAGGAATATATAAACTTCTTTCCCTATTTGCTTTTCTCATGCACGACTTGTATAAAGATCACCTTTGGATCCATCACCTAATGGAGTATTAGTTCACTGAGGAAACATGCGATGAATGCTATGCTTTATCTACTTTATGAAAGAAAACGACATGTGTATCAGAAGCTTTCCTTCACAAGAGATATCTCCATGATTTAATGCCACAAACTCCGGCATTAAAACCTTCAATCGCGCCTCGTACCGATCGTCTTGATAACTCAAAGACTACCGGATTTAGTACAGTAACTCCCGGTCAAAGAGTTAGATAACTGATTGTTGACTATGGCTTTCCCCAGTTCATCTATCATGATGACGTCTTCAGTTGATTGGTAAAGATCCTTAAGTTGTGCACAGGTAAGAGCTTTGAACTGTCACCTTCCCTTGCTCTGGCTATACCAGTTGCATCCTTATCTAGGTTTATGTTGCCGGTTACCGGTTGCATCTCCCTTGGTAACCAGGTGCACTGATGAATAGATATAGTCTCTTCATTCTTTCACAGTGTCATTGATTGCCAAACTAGTCTCTCTTCACACTTGTTGTTAGTTGTACCTGTCTTCAGTCTTGCTTCACAGATCCAACACTGGTGTCCTTAGTCGCAAATGTCAACACCTCTTTGCCCATCAATGACAATACCTCTTTTGCCATGTACCGGTTACCATCCCTTAATGCCAATAGTGTCAACACACATAATATGAATAATGTCGTTTACTAATTACTTTGGTCCCCACTTTACGTTAATAAATTTATAATAAGCTCTTTTATGAAGAATTAATAAAGTAAAACTTTATTAATAATTAAATGACCATAGCTTAAACTATTAAACTCAATTCCAATAATCAACCTTGATGCTGAATGTCAAACACTCAAGCTATTTGACCTTTTATAATAAAGTCGCATGAAGTCAATATCATATTCCCTTAAAATAATTAATTATTATTTAACACTTTAATAATAATTAAATGTCGTAACTCCATAAATAACCATTATCTAATGATTCCGACTTCATCACTAACTAGCCCACTACTCTCACTGTCAATCTAGATGCCTTACTAAAAATAGTAAGGGTCCCTCTCTAACATCCCCTGACTTACTATAACTAGTAAGTCCCTCAAAACCGAACCAAAGACCTTTGAAGATCAATGCCTCAAAACATATGAAGGGTTTGTAGATGAAAAACACCAACAATTGTCCTCTGAAGAGCCAACAACTCCACAACAAGGTCCTCTAATCACCAGTTTTAGCCTACAAGGACCTAGTGATAGGCTACATCCATTAACTCTAATGTCCACTCAAAATGGGGACATTAAAAAAGAGGTGAAATTCCTAGCAGAATAAAAGCAATTGATCAACACTAAGGCAAGTTTCAAGCAGATAGGAGTGAACTTCAGTAGAAATAAGGAATTAACATCAGAATAAAGGCAAAGTTCCTGATTGAAGTGCAAACTCTACCTACAAGGATGAGTTAAAATCAGAATCAAGAAGAAATCCTTCGTCATAAAATTATGTATCCCTAGATCTCGATCAAGCATTTCTAGATTTGCACCAAACATTGCAAGAATTCTCAATCAAATGTTCCAGATCACTAATGGATGAAATCATTACCAGAGACTTCTCACAAAGAACAAGCAAAAACATCCATTCACAATGTGGTTCGATTTCACCTTCTTTTGACTTGTGTATTAACTGCATCAAATCGAACCATGAGACTTGTTGATGTGTGTTTTATGACTCACCAAACAGTAGAACAAAATACCAAAATATCCTATCCTCTTGAACAAAGCATTGCGTATGCTAAGATTGCAAGATGATCATACGATGATTCCAAGGTTCCTCGACTCGTGGATAAGCTCGGTGTTGATGTGATTTGCTAATGATGACAAGGGGCCTTACGTTTTCAATCGTTTATGTCATGATGAATATGGGTACTATCAAAATATTTTCAATTAAATACTATTTTTGGGTTTTATCGGGTATGCGAAAATGAAAAGGATTTAGGGTTCAAAGATCCTAATCTACTCCTAAGGGTAATGATAGCCAAGGAAAGTACGTTGATGGACGAGTTCCTCAATTACTGAGTCCCGCTTCGCCAAGTCAAGCTACAACTACACGTAGACTGGGGGGTTCAGGCTAACTTTGCACGACTATGTAGAATTACTAAAACATCAAAAGTAGGAACCACAAGAACTCATCAAAACATCATTATATTCTCCAAAACAATCATAACACTTTATCTACTAAACTTAATCTAATTGAGAGAATTATGAAACCAAGCAAGCATTAAGACACATCAAATGATCACCACACTTCAATGAAAATTCTAGTCTCAATAGCTCATAAGCAACAATCTCAAAATTCACTCCCTACAAATGAGAAGAGGCCTTTATATAGGTCCTCGAAAACAACAAAAGGCCCGGATCAAAATAATAACCGATGGCCCAGATTTTGCCACCTCAGCCCTAATTAAGATTAGGGCACAGAAAAAGGAATCTGCATTAATTTAAAAGGAATCCACCACCATAGTGGGTAATAAATGCCCACTACACATGCACACTCAGAAGGAAGGTGGGGTGCAATAAATTACCATTAAATGCATGTCCACTATGCATTAAATACATCTACCTTTGACCTTTACATTTGAATTCATGGAATCTACCCAATAGGGCCTCCAACTCATCAATGTTGATGCTCGGTGTTGATTCCTACCTGAATTTCAGTGCCACCACTGCTCACTCTGATCTCTTCAGGCTGTCCTCCCATTCTGGTAATAGATCCTAAGTCGTGTGCATGTTTCTTGAGAAGGCAGAGAGGTTCTCAAAATCATCTTGTATGAAAGAGTTAAGTCTAAAGAACTCCTCCAATTTCCCCTTCATGTTGTCCATCCTTATTTCCTCCTCACCCAACTTTTGTAACCACAGTGATGCAATGGTATTGGAGAGCTCCTGCCAGATATTCTCAACTATCCCCTTTAATCGAGCTGACTCCTTAGTGAAATGTTCAAACATGTCACTTACCAAGAGAACTAAACCATACCAATGAGAGAAATCATATGCTCTTTCTCCGATGACCTTGCCGTCAACCAAGATTTGCCTAGGGGTTTCCATCAGCTCTTGTAGGTCAGAGATTGCCTCATCCTGATAAATATGCTCATCTTCCCAAGTCTCCTCTATGCAACGAATTCGGGAAAGGATGGCCAACGCCTTATCGTGAATCCGAACTAAATCCTCAGCATGGATGTAGGCCTCATTCTCGATCCTCGTAATCCAAGTCTTTGCACCCTGCGCAATCCTCCTAATCTCGTCGATGGCCTCAACTGACTCGGTTGGAACAGCTGGTGGTGGAAAGAAATATGAACCCTCTTCTCGAACTGGGCGAGGTAAGCTATCAATGTATGCACATAAAGCCCTATTCTCTTCCTTCTTCCTCTGATATTTTTCTTCCAACTTCCTCATCTTATCCTTGACAGCTTGTGTCAAATCATCAAATTCCTCCATGACCTGTGCGCGAGAGGCCTAACTAAGATCAACCTCTATTATGTGATACTCCTCAGGAGCAATTTGATCTTTGGTTTTTTCGACTGCTAGAGTTGCTATCTACAGAATTCTGGATCCAAATTCTCCTCTCACGACCTTGGTGAACTTCTTGGCTTTTCCCTTTTCTCCAAATCGGTCAATTCAATCCAGAATCTCTTATAACTCAACTGCAGGGTCTACCTCCTTTTTCTGGCTTCTCTGAATCCTCCACTTGAGCCACTCTGGAACATCTGTATTCGGGTCCCTCTGCACCGCTAACTGTTCTTGTCCTTGCACTACTCTGGTGTCAATCTCCTCAGCTCCAGGACTTTCTTCCATTTCTTCAAGAGCAAGTGCCTCTGTCATGGGAATCTCCTCCTCTGCCACTGGGGCTTCTGCTTCTACCTCATGGATTTCTTCGTCAATTATCTTTCTAAAGAAGACACCGAGACTCTCCTTTGTTGTCATATCCTGTTCTCTGCTTCTCCCAAGCATGAACCTCTCACTTGCATTAATGCTCAATCTATCCTGTATCGACCTAACCATGCGTTATTCTCCTTGCTGATATATTCTTTCACTTGCTTCTCCTTCATGTCTGGTGAATGCTCCTATTTCCTGCACACTGGGAGTCCGGCTAGGCGAAGATGGTGCATCCTCAGACCTTAATCTCTTATGTTGTGGTTCTTCAACATGAAGATCCAATCTCCTCTTTGTATGCATTTCTTCAACTACACCCTTCTCCTTTTTGTGCTCTACACCCCCCGATGGGATGTCTCCTTCTAATCTTCCTCTAGATGGCTGCCTTGGTCTCTCATCTCGCAGTTGTGGATGACCTAACAACTTGTAGGTCCAATCTTCTTTTGGCACAGTCATCCTGTCAAGTTGTCTTTCTACCCACCACCTTGTGAAGTCTACGACTGGCTTTGTCAGTACATCAAGATCCACAATCTCCTTTCTCTGCTAGTCATAAGGACGAATGACCTTTTCCTTATCTGGGTTAAAACCTCTCTAAAGCACATTCGGATCCTCTTCCATCTGATCAGAAAGGTGGACAATCTGATCAGGTCTAAGGGTAATCGGGAGCACATCCTCTTCCTGATCTCATTTTCACCAACCACATTTGCCCAAAAGTCCTCAAGGTGAACTTTGTGTTGATGTCTCATCCCTCCCACTACTCTAATCTTATTATATGGGTCAAAATCCGATCTTCCTAGATAGAGCGGTAGACAGAAGAATTTCAGCTCATCAAATGACCTCTCAGCTGCTGGTAGACAAGTACACACTTTAGCTACATCACTTCCAATGGAAAGTGGGAATTCTAGTCCCAGCTTCTTCTTCAGGACTTTGTCATAGGTTGTCAACTGTCGGGTGACTTCCAACGGGATCATTTTATCGGTAGGGTACCGTGGAAGCTTGAACGACTACTCAAAAAATCCCTGTAATCTGATATAGGAGAAGGTGGGAAACTGAATGAACCATGCTCCAAATTCCTCCACTAGCTTCATTGCCTCAGAAGACAATCTCATATGCAATCCCTTCTGCAAGGTCCTCACAATGCGCATTGCAAACACATCATTAACTCGGGTGTAGTCATCTATGGCCTGTAGATACAGTTGTGGGTAACATTCGTGGACCCTTAACCTTGGATTCCCACTTCCGAGGACTCCCTTGTACCTTAGTCCTTCATACCTCGTGTTTCGTGCCAGCATATATATCACATATGAGCTCATGAAGAACTTCTTCATATGCTCCAAATTCCTCAGCTACTCATCGAGGTTGTCACTAATCAACCCAGCCCAATCAATGTGATTGAACTCCTCTACTACCTATTGAACAAAGTACCACATCCATGTCTCGAACAGGTAAGAGTGGGGTAAGCCAAATATCCTGCTGAGCATAATTATTAGATCACTGTATTCGCGGTGGAAATCCATCCACACAAGCTCCTTGGGTAACTTGGAGTAGTGGGATTTATTCCTCCTCATCCATTTGTTGTTGATGATCTCCTCACAGTGTTGAACTCTCGCCGTGTAAACTCTGTGCGCATGTTCCTTTGTCTTCGAGATCAACCTCTGAGATGAAGGGATCCCAAATGCTTCAGTAATGGCTGGCGGAGAGAGATCTGCAATGATATTCCCGTCTAAGTCCTTGATCGTTCTATCACTGGACTGATAATGTTTTGCACATTCCACGATCAACTCAATATGCTAAAACGCGAGAGGGAATCCAGCTGTAGCTACAATTCCGTTGTTCACAATCCAGGCAGCCAGGTGTGTTGGGTGATGGTCTTTGTAGCCAAACATCCTCCTCTGGAACTCACTCAAATCGAGGCATCCAAGATTTGTGTCCTTCACTTCAATCCACTTCGAGACAATTTTGGACTCTGGATAGAATTCTCTCTGTTCATTCTTGATCAATTCCCTCCTACTGACGCTTGTTCCTCTAGGCTCCGCCATCTGCAAAATAGAAAATAAACTTATAAGAGCACGGAAAAGCAGAAAAAAAAAAACATTCAGAATTTTGTCAGAATATTTTCATCCTTCTCAGCATTGAATTTTCTCTCTCATGAAAATTTGTGCCTCTTATTGACTTACTGAAGAAAATCTGAAAATTTCACAAATTTCTTCACTCTTCAAGAAATAATCCTTTTCTCACCTCTCAAGAATTCCCTCAAGTTTTCTCTTCTCGAATTGTGTGAGAATGAAATAAGAGAGGCCTTCTCTTATAGAGTTGTAAAACCTAAAAAGCTACTTTAATGACTGCAGACTAATTTGGGAAACTGCTTTACTTGTCTCCCAAGATTCTAATTTTGAAGAGATTCTCTGCCACTTGTCTGAGTTTTTCTTCTCGCTTTTTAGAACCTGCCAATTTGAATACTTTGTCTTCATGAAGAAGTTTTATCCATTTCTTGATTTTCCAATTTTTGGTTTTTTAATTTTTTAATTTTTTCTGATTTTTTGAAGTTAATTAATTAAATATTAATAAAATCAATATTTAACTAATTTTAATTTTAAAACATAAAATCAAAAAATATTTTAAAGCAACTTCCAAATTTTTGTGAGCTTTTATCTTTTTGCTTTTTTTATATTATATCAATTTTTTGAGTTTTAATTAAATATCAATAAAAATCAATATTTAATTAAACAAAATTATTTAAAACCAAATCGATTTAATTCACGTTTTGTTTCCCAATTTTATTTTTTGATTTTTGAAGATTCATTAATTAAATATTAATATTTAATCCATTTTAAAATTGAAACTTTAAAAAAAATTTAAAAACTTTATTATTTCAATTTTGGAAATCGTGCTTCAAATCGACTTATTCCAATTTTCAAAAATGATTAATCTTCACATTTCAATTTCACGTCAAAATTTCGCTCATGAGTTAGGGTGTGCGATACCCATCATTCCCTATGCGCACATCGACTTATGTGGTGGATTGCACACTAGCACAAGTAACGGATTCCTTCCTCTTGTATTATTCCTTCACCAATTTAGGAACACGTCTGAAGGTAAGCACGAGCGGGATTTTGGGGTGGTTACGGATTTTATCCTTAACACACATTCCGCAAACTTGCTTCTTTATGCGCTCAAGAGGGGTCTCGGGCGGGATTCTCAATGGGTGTCGGATTTCTTCCTCAGCACACATTCCGTGACTGGCCTTATTTTGTGCCCGAGAAAAGTGGTGGGCGGGATTCTTAGTGGGTGTCGTATTTAGTCTGAAGCATACACTCCGTGACTGGCACTATTTTATGCCAGAGAAAATATCGGAGCGGGATTCTTCACTTGTCACGGATTGTTCTATTCGGCAGTCCTCCGTTGACCGCATTGACTTGCGCCAGTGAGGGGATTGGAGTGGGAATTGAGAGGAGTGATGGATTCCTTCCGATGAAGGAGACCATTTGGACTGTCTCCACGCTTTTTCTCAATCAATGCTTCCTTCTGAATTTCGTCCAACATACTCTGTGAATGCTCACTAGCGGGTTGCTAATTCTCCAACTTCTACTAAATGCACAAATTGATCCTCCAAAATAATGCTTCCACTTTCCCGTGTTGTGTGCTCAATGCGCGCTCTAGATGAGCCATCGGTCTCTTGCTAACAAGCATCTACAGTGATCTACATTGTCTCCATGAATATTGCTTGCCTTGCCTTTAATCTCCATGCATCTTAGACTTCCTCTTACAAGGGAAACCTAGGGAACCCTTTACCAATAAAGCTATTGAAAAAAAACAAAAGGCCTCACCCGGCAAGGAGAGAGAGGGGGGTCCCATCAGTGATGGGCGATGTGTGGAAAAGAGGTCACAACAAGACTTCTCCTTCAAGCCACGTTAATGATATCATTTCACTCGTTTTTAAATACAAGGTTGACCTAACAATAATTAATTATACCTTGGTCTTGGGTGTCAACACACATAACATGAATAATGTCCTTTACTAATGACCTTGCCCCCACTTTATGTTAATAAATTTATAATAAGCTCTTTTATGAATAATTAATAAAGTAAAACTTTATTAATAATTAAATGACCATAGCTTAAACTATTAAAATCAATTCCAAAAATCAAGCTTGATGTTGAATGTCAAACGCTCAAGCTATTTGACCTTTTATAATAAAGTCGCATGAAGTCAATATCAGATTCCCTTAAAATAATTAATTATTATTAAAGTAACACTTTAATAATAATTAAATGTTGTAACTCCATAAATTACCATTGTCTAATGATTCTGACTTCATCACTAGCTAGCCCACTACTCCCATTGTCAATCTAGATGCCATACTAAAAATAGTAAGGGTCCCTCTCTAACATCACCTGACTTACTATAACTAGTAAGTCCCTCAAAACCGAACCAAAGACCTTTGAAGATCAATGCCTCAGAACATATGAAGGGTTTGGAGATGAAAAGCATTAACAATTGTCCTCTGAAGAGCCAAAAACTCCACAACAAGGTCCTCTAATCACTAGTTTTAGCCTACAAGGACCTAGTGATAGGCTAAATCCATTAACTCTAATGCCCGCTCAAAATGGGGACATTACAAAAGAGGTGAAATTCCTAGCAGAATGAAAGCAATTGATCAACACTAAGGAGAATTTCAAGAAGATAGGAGTGAACTTCAGCAGAAATGAGGAACTAACATCAAAATAAAGGCGAAGTTCCTGATTGAAGTGCAAACTCCACCTACAAGGATGAGTTAAAATCAGAATGAAGAAGAAATCCTTCGTCATAAAATCATGCATCCCTAGATCTGGATCAAGCATTTCCAAATTTGCACCAAACATGGCAAGAATTCTCAGTCAAATGTTCCAAATCACTAATGGATGAAATCATTACTAGAGACTTCTAACAATGAACAAGCAAAAACATCCATTCACAATGTGGTTCGATTTCACCTTCTTTTGACTTATATATTAATTGCACCAAATCGAACTATGAGACTTCTCCTTCAAGCCACGCTAATGATATCATTTCACTTGTATTTAAATACAAGGTTGACTTAACAATAATTAATTATACTTTGGTCTTAGGCGTCAACACACATAATATGAATAATGTCCTTTACTAATGACTTTGGCACCCACTTTACGTTAATAAATTAATGATAAGCTCTTTTATGAATTATTAATAAAGTAAAATTTATTAATAATTAAATGACCATAGCTTAAAATATTAAACTCAATTCCAAAATCACCTTGATGCTGAATGTCAAATGCTCAAGCTATTTGACCTTTTATAGTAAAGTAGCATGAAGTCAATATCATATTCCCTTAAAATAATTAATTATTATTAAAGTAGCACTTTAATAATAATTAAATGTCATAACTCCATAAATAACCATTATCTAATGATTCTGACTTCATCACTGACTAGCCCACTGCTCCCACTGTCAATCTAGATGCCTTACTAAAAATAGTAAGGGTCCCTCTCTAACATCCCCTGACTTACTATAATTAGTAAGTCCCTCAAAACCGAACCAAAAACCTTTGAATATCAATGCCTCAAAACATATGAAGGGTTTGGAGATGAAAAACACCAACAACTGTCCTCTGAAGAGCCAAAAACTCCATAACAATGTCCTCTAATCACCAATTTTAGCCTACAAGGACCTAGTGATAGGCTAAATCCATTAACTCTAATGCCCGCTCAAAATGGGGACATTACAAAAGAGGTGAAATTCCTAGCAGAATGAAAGCAATTGATTAGCGCTAAGGCAAATTTCAAGCAGATACGAGTGAACTTCAACAAAAATGAGGAATTAACATCAGAATAAAGGCGAAGTTCTTGATTGAAGTACAAACTCCACCTACAAGGATGAGTTAAAATTGAGAATCAAGAAGAAATCCTTTGTCATAAAATTATGTATCCCTAGATCTAGATCAAGCATTTCCAGATTTGCACCAAACATTGCAAGAATTCTCAGTCAAATGTTCCAAATCACTATTGGATGAAATCATTTCCAGAATCCTTAAGTCCTAATCTAGACTCAAGAAATCCAAATTTGTGTTCCAAGTCAAGAACCCCTATTGAAGAGTCAATTATCATGAAAATATTTTAATTTCTTCAAACTTGCATTTTATTCTTGTTCATAACTTTGATCCAAGGTGGTTTCTCTTTCTTTTTTAGGTTTAGTACAAGGATTGATGCATGAGAAGATTATGAAATGATGATGATCAAGAAGGATAAAGAGGACAAGCTCAAGGTGTTCAAATTTGAAGAAAGGAAGAAAACAATGTTGTAATGTCCCCATTTTTTGTGAGCATCATGGTTTGTGGGATTAGTCTATTATTTAATCCTTGTAGACAAATCAGATGGATAGAGGGTCTTTGTTGGCAGTGCCAGAGGCTATTTTCCCACTCCAGAGGTCAGGGATGTTCAAGTTTGCTCACTGTTTGGGTCAGTTTAATACACTTACTATTTATAGTAAGTCATTTATCCAGCATTTCTGCATTTGGTAGATAGACTGGCCTCAATTGTAGTGATGACCCTTGGCATCTTTGTTGATTAGGTATTTAGGGATTTACTAATTTTAGAAGGTCAGGGGTTGATAAAGATGGACCCTTACTAATTTTAGTAAGGCAACTGGATGCACAATGGATACAATGATTAACTCTCAGGTTCCTCAGAATTGAGAAATAATGATTAATGATGGAGTTATAACATTATAATTATTAAAGTTATACTTTAATAATAATTAATTATTAAGTGCATATCATTGTAAAATTAAGTGGACTTTATTTAAAAGGGAGTATTAAATGTTTTAAAAGTATATTTTATAATAAGTGACAAAGTGTTATTTAAAAGGGAGATATAAGTGTTTAATAAAGTATACTTTATATTTTAATGTGTGCATCAAAAGGAGGGGAATATAATTAAATGTTATATTTCAAATGCAACAAAAACAAATACACTTGTAAGTTATGAGAATTGTATTCATGAAGCCTCGTGATCGATTTATTAATTGGGAATTATAAAAGCCAAAGGCAAAAGGAAATGGATTCATTCTTGATGCATTTGTTTATTGTGTTTGGGTGAAGAGAAATTTGGAACAAGGGTTTCAAGTTCTGAGCTTGAAGACTTATAAATTCTTCCAAATTTTTCCAGCACTTTGAATTGGTTAAATGTCCAAGGAATTGAGAAGCCATGATTGAGCTTATTGGAGGTGAAAATTGAAGCTTTGAATCCATAAATTATGATGAGATTTCTGCAGGTTTAGTAAATCAGTTTGCAATGCAAATAGCCATAGAAGTCAGCGTATGGGTTTAATATTAGCAGTCGCAGTATTTATATGTCAGCTGCGTGAGATATGAAGGGGTTGTGAGTGCTTGGAAAGGGCACATTTTGTATGTTGGGAAATTCTTTGATGTTTTCTGATTATGCAAATTCTTTGTTGTTTATTGATGGTTTTAGAGTAGATATTTGCAAATAACTTTCATTGTAATTATTTAGATTTGCAAATTAGAATTCTGAAGTTTATACAGATGCTGGTCAAGTGTTTGTCAAAATGTTTGGTGTGATGCCTTGAACATCACCATCAGCTATTGAATGCCAACTGTTTAATGCCTATGTCTCTTGTTCAATGATTTCAGACTTTATATATATTGTCCGTATGTTTTTTATGACAGCATGATGAAGCAATGTTCTTAATTAAGCATGTCAAGTGTTTGATGGAATTACTTGGCACAAGAAAGATCAGAAAATCCAGTTCAAACTTTGCACACCAACTATTTGACGAAATTCTTACAGTGGTATCAGAGTTTGCATGCAAAGTGTTTGACAAAATGTCAAACATCCAAAATTGACTTACTATAAATAGTAAGTATGCCCAAAACCCTTCAAAATGGCCTACAACTAAAACTGCCAAGGCCAAATATCATCAAGATCCCTTAAAAGTCCTGGTTAGCCTACGAGACCATGGAGAAATAGGCTAACGACAACATCATACAATGTGTGCTAGAAAAGGGGACATTATAGACTTGGCATCTACAATCAAAGTGAAGTAGTTACACTTAAAAAGGGATTCACAGGTCGTTATAAATGCTATTGCCAATGGACATTGTTAATGGCATTTTGGGTCCTTTTTTGGCATTTGAGGGTGGCGACTAGAAGCGAAGGTTGGAGTTGGAGAGGAGAATATGGAGGTGAATTTTAGTATGAAATCCTCCAAAAAGCATATGTCATTTTGGGAGAAGATATCGAAGGAGCGTTTGAAAATTGTTTTCACCATGGATGACCCTTTCTTCCTTATGCTCATGTGTGCTTTACTTGGTATTGATTTCATTGTTTTGAATTTCAAATACAAAAAGAACACAAAAGTCTCATCTATGTTTTGCGCTTAAGGTTTGGAGTTTGGCACCCGTGATGATGTGCAGAAAATTATGGAGAGGTGTAAAACCTGAATGGCGTGTTGGTTTGGATGCCATATTAGACATGGCAGAGCCTAGGATTGCGTTTGTTACATTCAAGGGTGACTGGGTTGGTGTCGTGGCTTTCCTCGCCATGTTCACCCATTCTTTTTGTAGGGTGCTTTGGAAGAAAAAGTACAAAGGAGAAAGGATGCCAAGAAATATTGGGGGTTCATTATGGATTATGTGCATAATTGGGATGTGTTGGAGGTCGTGGTTTCGAAGGAGCAGATAGATTAAAACTTGCTTAAGTTCAAGCTTGTAGATTGCTAGAGAGAAATTCCATTCGGGAGATGGGGCAAGGGTTGAGGTGCTCATTGTGGTTGCAGGGGAAGGCATCAAGGTCGTGGGCATGGCAAGGGAAATCCTTGAGGCAGGGCGGTTGGGGTGTGTTGCTGTTACAAAGTAAAGACCACCAAGATAACTGAGAGGGGGGGGGTGAATCAATTATCTGATAATTAAACCATTTATCTACTTCAATATCAACTTCAATAACTTTAAACCATATAATCAATGCAGTAACCAACCATAGAAAGATAATCATACACAATGACACAATGACACAATAACACAAGATATGTTAACTAGGGAACCTCTTGATCAAAGAGTAAACCCCGGTGGGAATGATGCCCACAAAATGATGCACTAATATGAAAGTTCCTTGTGAAAGGATGGACCCTGTTAGGAGTCTTATGAAATACATTCAGTACATATGAATCTCTGTTAGGAGATTTTGAATCCTTGTTAAAAGATTCTAACCCTGTTAGGAGTTATGGAAGACAGAAGGACCCACTGCCCAAACAGCTTCAAGGCAAGATCTCTGAACTCACTGTCCAACAGATCTTAGGATTATTCAACAGAATAATATGAAATATGTTACCTCCTTCACACTATGCCAAAACCGCACTCTCCGCTACACAAGATCACAAATCCAAATCTCTGTACTTCGCAAGTCTTCCTTCATCACTGAATTAGCTCTTTTCTTCACTTCATGCATACATTCGCATCACAACTTTCACAATTTCATATCACAACTATTACAATCCCATCTTACAACAAGGAAAACATTCCTTCCTTTATACCACACTCAAATAATTACAAATGAGTCGGCATGCAAATACAAAATAATAATTTCAACACGCTACATCAAAATTACATAAAAATTGTCGGCTTCCAAATACAATAACTTTCCAATCGTGTGACCTCGAAGTTTGCGCTGTGAACCACGTCACCACCAATGAGTCTCAAACTTCCCTTTAACTACGCAGAATCAGATTCCATCCTAGTTAGGAGATATCCTCCGATTACCAAAAACCGCTACTCAGGAACACTACCAGAATACTGCTTCCATCAAAATGCTTATAACTTTCATGAATAAATGAATTTCTTTTTGCGCTCTTAACCATAGGCTAATAACACACCAAAGAACATACCATCAACTGTGCATAACTCAATTTGCAATATAACATGTGCGCAAAACAAAACTGTGCCTGCTTCTCTACTAAACTCCAGAATATCACTGTGTTGACATCAATGACAATCATAGTCATGAATGCAACAACGACTACTACAGAATGACTGCCAAAGGCTTTAGCATTCATTCCTAACAATCTCCCCCATTGGCATTGATGGCAACATAGATGAAAAACATCCAATGTTCCAAAAATCCAATCACTGCTGCTCAACTACTCTGCTGCTCTTCATCAATCAAATCTTGCTTCGTTATCCTATTCAGTCTCTCCGACAAATGTAGTTCCTCAATGTTTTTCATGATTCTCTCCCCCATTGACATCAATGACAGAAATTCCATCACTATGTCAAACAATAGCTCAATGTCAAAAGACATTGTTTAGAAAATAAATATTCACTAGAGTCCTCAATGACTCAGTTCAGATACACATACTCCCCCATAGAGGAAGTACCAACATCCAATCCAGAAAATAGATAGGGCCATATTCCGCTGGACGGATGCAACCAACTACATCATTATTCAAAAGTAGATTGGGGCATAACCCCAAGCATACCTCTTAGATACTCAAATGTATCCTTAGGCAAAGGCTTTGTAAATATATCTGCTATCTGCTCCTTTGTGCTTATGTACTCCAGTCTGACTTCTTTATCTGCAACTTTCTCTCTTACAACATGATACTTGATCTCTATATGCTTTGTTTTAGAATGTAATACAGGATTCTTAGACATACTAACTATACTTGTATTGTCACAATGTATGACAATAGGCTCATCAAACTTGATTCCAATGTCCATCAACATCTGCTTCATCCAAATTATCTGATTACAATTGTTTGCTGCTACTACATATTTTGCTTCTGCTGTACTCTGTGAGATACAATTCTTCTTTTTGCTCAACCAAAAAACTAATCTTCCTCCAAAAAAAAGGCTCCACCACTGGTGCTTTTCTTATCATCAACGCTGCCTCCCCAATCAGCATCAGTATATGCACATAGGGTAAAATCATCAGAAGTTTCATACCACAATCCATAGTCCATTGTGCCTTTAAGATATCTCAATATCCTCTTTACTGCTGCATAATGTGATTCTCTAGGTTCAGCTTGAAATCTTGCTACCATTCCAACTGAATGTTGTATATCTGGTCTAGTGTGTGTCAAGTACTGCAATCCACCAATCATAGATCTGTATTTCTTTTGCTCAACTACTGGTGTTTCATCTTTACTAGATAGTTTATGTCCTGTAATCATAGGTGTTCCAACTGGTTTACAATTCTCCATACCAAATGTTTTCAACAAATCATTCAAGTACTTTGTCTGACTTACAAAGATACCATCTTTATTTTGTGTTATCTGTAATCTCAAAAAGTATTTCATTTCTCCAATCATACTCATTTCAAATTTTGTCTTCATTTCATAAGCAAATTTGTCACTAGCTTCATCTTCTCCTCCAAAAATAGTGTCATCAACAAAAATAACCAAAACTAACAATCCATTCTTAATTTCTTTTGTGTATAAGTTACTATCAGTTGTTCCTTTTGTAAATCTCAATTTTAACAAATACTTATCCAATCTAGCATACCAGGTTCTAGGTGCTTGCTTTAGTCCATACAATGCTTTCTTTAGTTTACATACCATGTCTCCTTCTTGAGTCAAAGAAAAACTTTCAGGCTGCTCAATGTAGACTTCTTCTAATTCACCATTCAGAAATGCTAACTTCACATCCATCTGATACACTTTGAATTTCTTAAATGTTGCACAAGCCAAAAATATTCTTACTACTTCAAGTCTTGCCACAGGGGCAAAAGTCTCTTCATAGTCAATTCCTTCTTGCTATGAGTATCCCTTACATACCAATCTTGCTTTGTTTCTAATTACTTCTCCTTGTTCATTCATCTTGTTCCTGAATACCCATTTAGTTCCAATTACATTTTTATCTTTAGGTCTAGGGACCAATTCCCATGTCTTGTTCTTTTCAATCTGATCCAATTCTTCTTTCATAGCTTTAATCCAATGTTCATCTTCACAAGCTTCATTGGTAGACTTAGGTTCAATTTGAGAAATCAAACATAAATGTACCTTCTTTCTAGTCATAACTCCTCTGTCCAAACTTCCAATCACTTGTTCAACAAGATGATGTCTTGATATATACCTGTTAGGTGTCATAGTCACTGATCTTTCTTCAACTGTAGATTCTTCTCTATTTTCTTCAACATGACTTTCATTCAACAATTCACTGTCAGTCTCAAAAAATTGTTCAGTAGTTTCAATGTTAGGCTGAGGGTTAGTTCCTTCATCAGATTCATAATCAAGCATTCTTTCCTGAATTTTAAACTTCTCATCAACTTTTACATTTGCACTTTCAACAATAGTCTTAGTTCTCTTATTGTAACATCTATATGCTTTGCTTTTCAAAGAATATCCAAGAAAAATTCCTTCATCACTTCTAGGATCAAACTTTCCTATATCATCATCTCTCTTAATATAACATTTGCTTCCAAAAATTCTAAAATACTTAACTAAGGGTGCATGTCCAAACCACAATTCATAAGGTGTCTTGTTTGTGTCTGCTCTGATTTGTATTCTAAAATACTTAACTAAGGGTGCATGTCCAAACCACAATTCATAAGGTGTCTTGTTTGTGTCTGCTCTGATTTGTACTCTGTTCATTGTATATACTGTTGTATTCACTGCTTCTCTCCAAAATGTCTTTGCCAAATCACCTTCAAACAACATAGCTCTAGCTGCTTCAGTCACTGATCTGTTCCTTCTTTCTGCAATACCATTTTGTTCAGGTGTTCTAGGGGCTAATAACTATCTCTTAATACCATTTACTTCACAAAAAGTGTTAAACTCTTTAGATGTAAATTCTCCACCTCTATCATATCTCAAACATTTAATCCTCATTCCTGATTCATTCTCAACTTTATTCTTCATGACTTTAAACTTATCAAATGCTTCAGATTTTTCTTTCAAAAATGCAATCCACATCATTCTTGTAAAATCATCAACAAGAATCATAAAATACCTTTCTCCATAGAATCCTCTAGTCCTAGTAGGACCGCTCAAGTCTGTATGAACAATCTCCAACTTTTCTGTAGATGTGAACTTCTTGCTAGGAAATGAACTCCTTTTCTGCTTGGCCATCACACATTCTTTGCAAATCATGTTAGTAGGCTTCATAATTTTAGGTAAATCTCTTACTGCAAGTGTAGAACTTACTTTCACAATATTATCAAAGTTTATATGACAAAACCTTATATGCCATAACCAACTGTCATCAATCTTAGTCATCAAACATGTCATCTCAGTAGGGTTCAACTGAAATACATTACCTCTGGTTCTAGATCCAGTTCCAATTAGATTTCCATCTTTATCCTTTATCACACAAGTTTTCTCTGTAAACCAAACTTGATATCTCTTATCCACTAACTGTCCAACACTCAAAAGATTATGTTTCAATCCATCAACAAAGTAAACATCATCGGTATTAGTCTTTCCATCAAGAGTAATAGATCCTATACCTTTAATCAAACAAGGTGCATTGTTACCAACTCTAACAACTCCTCCATCATAATTGTTAAACTTTATGAACTTTCCTATCACTAGTCATATGATGTGAACAACCACTGTCTATAATCCAATCAGCTTTCTTTTCAACTTGGGAAACTAAGGCTTTCTCTTCCTTAACATTAGATTCAAAATTTTCTTCCTTAATTGCTACAAATCCTATGTCATCAAAGTTATCATTATCACTGTCACTCAAATGTCTTTCAATTCCTGCTTCAATTTCTTCATCATTTGCATAATAACATTCTTTAGATCTTCTAGGCTTAAAATTGTTCCTATACTTCTTAACTCTCTTAGGACACTTAGATGCAAAATGACCATATTCTTGACATGTCCAACATTTAAAGATTTTCTTACCATCTGGTTCTCTTTTCACAAGCAAGACAATACCTTCTTCAATCTTCTTATCTTCATCAGATTTGGATCTGCTACTGCTGGCATAATCTCCATTCACACTTGTACTTCTAAACAAAGTAGGTCTGATGCTAAGAGCACTGAATGCTGTCTCCACTCTAGGTAGTTCACCTGATAATCTCAAATTCATCTCGGCTGCTTCCAATCTTCCAAGAAGAGTCTCTCTTGAAAAGTTTGGTGTACAAGGTATCACTTGTTCAATTATTTGTGTAGTCTGCCTAAATACCGGTGTCAATGTTCTCAAAATCTTCCATATTACTTCATTCTTTGTCTTTTCACCTCCGCAAGACTTTATTCTTGCAAAAATTTCTGACATCCTACCAATATAGCTTCTAACAAATTCATCTTTCATCATTCTTATGTCTTCAAATGCACAAATCCAATTATGTAACCTAGCTTTCTTTGCATGTTCATCACCTTCAAATGTAGAATGTAAAGTTTTCCAAATATCATGAGATCTAGTTAAACCTTTTACCTGACTATATTCATTCTCCAGAAGTGCTGATAAAAGTGCTTCTCTTGCAAGTATGTTACACATGAATAGATCTACCTCATCTTTAGTACTTGTTTCAAGATTGTCTTCTTCAATTATAGTCCTTTCATTCTTTGTAATCAACCAATAACCTGGTCCTAAACACAAGAGATGTGTCTTCATCTTTTCTTTCCAGCTGTCAAAATTTACTCCATCAAACTTAGGGCTTTCTTTCTTGAAATTCGCCATGGATCTCCTTAAGTTGTTAAACTTCTCTTTCAAGGACCTGCTGCTCTGATACCAATTGTTAGAAAGTAAAGACCACCAAGATAACTGAGAGGGGGAGGGTGAATCAGTTATCTGATAATTAAACCATTTATCTACTTCAATATCAACTTCAACAGCTTTAAACCATATAATCAATGCAGTAACCAACCATAGAAAGATAATCATACACAATGACACAATAACACAAGATATGTTAACTAGGGAACCTCTTGATCAAAGAGTAAACTCCAGTGGGAATGATGCCCACAAAATGATGCACTAATATGAAAGTTCCTTGTGAAAGGATGGACCCTGTTAGGAGTCTTATGAAATACATTCAGTACATATGAATCTCTGTTAGGAGATTTTGAATCCCTGTTAAAAGATTCTAACCCTGTTAGGAGTTATGGAAGACAGAAGGACCCACTGCCCAAATAGCTTCAAGGCAAGATCTCTGAACTCACTGTCCAACAGATCTTAGGATTATTCAACAGAATAATATGAAATATGTTACCTCCTTCACACTGTGCCAAAACTGCACTCTCTGCTACACAAGATCACAAATCCAGATCTTTGTACTTTGCAAGTCTTCCTTCATCACTGAATTAGCTCTTTTCTTCACTTCATGCATACATTCGCATCACAACTTTCACAATTTCATATCACAACTATTACAATCCCATCTTACAACAAGGAAAACATTCCTTCCTTTATACCACACTCAAATAATTACAAATGAGTCGGCATGCAAATACAAAATAATAATTTCAACACGCTACATCAAAATTACATAAAAACTGTCGGCTTCCAGCTACAATAACTTTCCAATCGTGTGACCTCGAAGTTTGCACTGTGAACCACATCACCACCAATGAGTCTCAAACTTCCCTTTAACTGCGCAGAATCAAATTCCATCCCGGTTAGGAGATATCCTCCGATTACCAAAAATCGCTACTCAAGAACACTGCCAGAATACTGCTTCCACCAAAATGCTTATAACTTTCATGAATAAATGAATTTCTTTTTGCGCTCTTAACCATAGGCTAATAACACACCAAAGAACATACCATCAACTGCGCATAACTCAATTTGCAATATAACATGTGCGCAAAACAAAACTGTGCCTGCTTCTCTGCTAAACTTCAGAATATCACTGTGTTGACATCAATGACAATCATAGTCATGAATGCAACAACCACTGCTACAGAATGACTGCCAGAGGCTTCAGCATTCATTCCTAACAGTTGCGGGTGTGCTTCTCCATGTGCTTCTTCTTTCGAGCATTGTTGTCGATGGAAGGGCAGCGTTTTAGGTGGATGGGGACCTTTTTGAGCAATTTCGTTATTTTTCTTTAAGTTTTTTCATCGTACAATACTTTGTATATCTCTATTGATAAGGACTAGGTGTCTTTTTGCTACTACTGATTACCCCGTATGTAATTTGGGCTGGTTTTGTTAGACTGAGGTGGTGGTCATCCTGCCTTGTTTTTTATAGTGTTGCTTGACTATTTTGGATGGGAGGGTAGACAGAGGTTTAGGTTCCCTTTGCGCAATTTGTGGACCATGTTGGGTGGATATTTTGCAACCGATAGTTTTGGGAAAAAATCCAGTTACAAAATAGTGATACCAGCCACAACGTGTGAGACAATGTCTCTCCTACCTTAAAGGGAAGGCTCCCCCTTCTCACCATTCCTTGGATCAACTCAAGGTAAGCAAGAAGTTAAGAGATTATCAAATAGGGTGTTACAAATATTCCTTCCTCTTACCTTTCAAGAAGAAATCCACTTACCCGAAGAACGAGTAAAGAGCAAAGCTTTAATCTCTAAACTACACTTCTATCTAAAAGATGGAAACAGTGATACTGATAAACCAACACCAACTCACAGGCTAATTGAAAAGTGTACCGGCTTGGCTCTATGACCTATTTATCTATTCTATAAGAAACACCTCTACCATTGGGGCACACAGACTTCCAGAAGTAGAGATTTTCTAACTATTCTAACAAAGTGTATGAAAATGAGATGGTAATATAACCTACAGTCACAGCTTCTAGCCTTATATTACCACAATCGCTCCCAGTCACAGCTTCGACTCCGATTATTTCTAATTTTCAAATTGCTCTTATCAAAACACAAGAATCACATAAACAAAGAAACAGTAAAACCAAATTACAGTCACAGCTTCCAATTTGATTCACCACAATTGCACTCAGTCACAGCTTCAGCTCCAATTGTTTCTTACTATTTATATTTCTCCAAAATAGTACTACACAATCACAGTTATGCTTGCACAAGTTTGGCAGAGCTCTCTTGCATAAAAATAAAGATGAAATTTACAATGAAGGCTCATTCCTTTTATAGGAAAAGAAATGAGAAAAAGGAGGAAAAAGTGGGAGCAACTCAACCACTTTGACCCGGTCTAACTAGGTGAGAAGAATTATTGGATTACATGTCATAAGGACATGCAATCGAATTTACATGTAATTGCATTGCATGCAATTCGTCTTCTTCAATCTACAAAGCATGAAAACTAAAGAAGAGAGATGGAGAATTAATCTTTGAAATTATCAAGGAAAGCCTTATATTTGGCAATACAATCATGAATAAGAGGAAGATCTAAAATCTTCATTGTTTCTGAAATAGCTTCAATTCTGATTGCATTGTCATATGCTGACTTCACAGTCTTATAATCATCTACAAGGGAATCCTTCAAGTGTTTTGTCACAAATTTGTAGGCAACAAATTTGTCCATTGTTTGTACTCCGAAATCCTCAAAATTAAAATCAGCACTAACCCTGTCAGTATATCCTGTAGTCATCACTTCTTCAGTGGAGAGATTATCATCTCCGGTAAGAACATTGCATCCTATTTGTCTGAGATTGTTGATGATGTCCACTTCTGCTGCTTGATAGCTCTCCAGATCCCCTTGTAACTTTGCCAAAAACTTTTCCATTCCCTGGACTTTGTCAAGACTTTGCGAGGAATCGATATACCCAATCTCTGTATCTCAGATTTGATCAAGAGTTGATGAAACAAGTGAGGTTGTGGCATGAGCCAGCTCTTTGTCATATTGATATTTCATCTTTTCTTTGACTTTTGATGGTGCCGACATATCCTGTGCTGCAACATGGAAATCCCAGAGGGTAAATACATCATCTAAAGAGATTGAATCCATGAGAGGATTTTTGCTTGCAAAGATGGATTTATGATGAACAAGGTATTCGGAGTATTGATTAGATACTCACTGAACACACATGTTGGCTGGAAATGAAAAGAATGGCACATGTATATGGATGAATAGGAGTGAAAATGGACTTGTGAACATGTATTGCATGAGGGGCTTTATTTGTGTGGCCAAGAATGCAAGTTGGAAAGACATGAGAATATGTAAATGGTAATTTTGGTATAAAAAGAATGACCTTTTTACCAAAAATGGACTCTTGAAGGATGATTACATGTAATGAAGGATGACATGTTTTCACATGTAATGGACTTGAGAAATGCAACTACATGTGTTGGAAAATGAAGGATGAATTAGCATGGATGGATGTACTTGCATTTTTGGGAAAATGACTTCATCTTTCTTCAAAAACAAACAACAAACAACCAAGCAAACAAGAAAGAAAAACACAAAAACATACCTCTTGTTGTTGACCCAAACATGTTAAAACTTGAAACCAAAACTCCACATGCAATTTCGTTTTTTGAGTAAAAGATGATTTTATGCATTGTAAAATGGAGGATTTAATCTTATTTAAACACAAAAATGCATAATACATGGGCTGCATTTGAACAAATGGAAACAAATGAGCTATAAAATGCAACATTGTAGAAGAAATAAGATAAAATTCAAAACAAAAACCATTACAAATACTTACTTGGAAGCCAATGAGAGAAAAATGGAAGGAAGAGAAGTTGAAATGTCTTTGCCTTCTCCAAAAACGAGTTCTAGAGATGTATTTGCATCCAACAACTCAATATCCTTGACTATTTCCAAGATTCTAACTTGCTGGGCGTTTTTTTCCATGCATTTGGAAGCAAAGCGGGTTCTCAAAATGCAAATGCATGGATTCTCTTGCATTGAAAAACTTGGAAATGCATCTTCAAGCAAAAATGCAGCCTCTAGATGCAAATACATCCAAAGTTTTGAAGTATTTTGAGCAAGAATGAACACTTCCAGGCAAAACGGGTTTAGAAGATGCAAATACATATGTTATTTTAACATATTTTTGCCTTAAAAACACTCAGCAAACAAAAAACGCAGCCTCCATGTGCAAAAACATGCCACATTTTTGGTAAGAATGATGCCCTAAATCCAAAATCTGGTTTAGAAGATGCATTTACATGCCACATTTTTGGTTGTTTTTGGCTTCAAAAACATTCCCAGCAAAAAAACTCACTCTATGAGTGCTATTACACATCACATTTTGCATGTCTTTGGTCAAAATGAACATTCCCAGCCAAAAACGGGTTTAGAGGATGCAAATACATGTTTTATTTTCAAAACTTTTACCTTGGATATTCATTCCCAGCAAAAACGCATCCTCCATGTGCATATGCATGTGAAATAAAATATATTTTTGACTTGGTCAATGCATTTCCAGCCAAAACGCACTCTCTACATGTCATTGCATAAGTTATTTTTGGTCAAAAAACTCACTTTCCAAGCAAAAACAGGTTCTCTACATGTCATTGCATGTTTTATTTTCAAAGCATTTGCATGGATAAAGCTTTTACATGCAAAGTGGACTCTTGGAAGGCCATTGCATGTATTCAAAACTTGTTTTTTCATTTTATAAAGCAAAGCTCACTTTAGAGATGCATATACATGTTTTAAAATAAAGCTCACTCTAGAGATGCATATGCATGTTTTATTATTTGACTTTTTTTTTTTTGTAAACACTAAAAAGCATCTCAAGCAAAGAGCTCACTCTCTAGAGGCATTTGCATGTAGAATAAAACATGTAGAAGTCATTTACATGTAAAGTGGAGTCTCTAGATGTAAATGCATGTTTTATTTTTCAAACTTTATATGCAAAGTGGAGTCTCTAGATGAATTTGCATAAAAAGTAGGAGATTAAATAACATGTTGTTGCTATACACACTTAAGTGATTTATTTAAGCACATGTCTATTTAAAATGTTAAGTGAAATATTACTTTTAAGAGTCCAAAATAACTATTAACACAAATTATAAAGTATATAATGTGCAAATGTTATTTTATAAAGTAATATTTAACCTATATGTTATTTAAAATATAAAGTAAAACTCAACATTTAAATAGAATGATAAAGTAATATAGTCACTTAAGTGAAAAATTAAAAAGCAACTCAATGTAAAAATATATCATAAAGTGCACTTTAATCATTTAAGTTATAAATTTAAGCGATAAAGTAACTTAAAAACATAACATAAAGTAATTAAATGTTATATTTTTCAAAAAGTGCATCTCAACTATAGAAAATAACATCTATTTTTTAAATATGCAGTTGAGCTTAGAGAATCCACTTTTTGGGCACTTAAATGACCATATCTTTTGATTGAAATGTCTGATTAACGTCTGCGATAGATCGAATCGAAGGGAAAACCGAAAGCAAGAGATTGGACGAAACAAAAAGACCAAAAGCAAACAAAAAACACACTCAAAAGCACACCAAATGATGCCAAAGGATTCAAAAATCAAGTATAGGAAGACAAACTAAAAAAACAGAAAAGACTTGACGAAAACCTTCAGCATAAAGATTCACTAATCAAATTGAGATCAACTGATTGATCATTATTGGTTGGTTAAATAGTGAATCATACATAGAGAAATACGAAACTAAACTTAAAAGTTTCGTACTATTACCTACATTTTGTGGTGACAAAATGTAGGACAACAGACCATAAATTTGATGTACTTTGAACTTTATAATTATATTAATAATAATAATAAATCATCTTTACCAACCAAAAAAAATCAGATTGCAAGAATGGCCACTAATCAAAGTTCAGCGGGTGTGGAAAGAAACTTAAAATTCAAAATTGATAAAGGATCTCCTTTACAGAGACATACCACAAGGCTTTCACAAAATCCAGGAGGTAAGGGATATATTTAGAAGTGTAATTTTTGTAATACACAATTTAATAGCTCTTATTCTCAAGTGAAACTTCACCTTGTAGGCCCTGTTAGTAAAGGGAATGGAATGTGAGGGCCCAAATAAGAAGGGGTTGTCTCCTCTAGAAATAGCAAGATTCATAAAAGGACAAGATGTTGACAAACTAGTTGCAAAAGAAAAGCAAAGTGCTTATACTTCTGGAAAGAAAAATACAATGAATTTACCCACTGATACAGTAGCGGCATCCAAACATTCCTTCTTGCCTATACCTTCTAAGGAAGTGGAAGATGAAGTAGAAATTTCCACTCACAAGAGAGGTCCATTGGACAAGGTATTTAAAATGGAAGCAAGAGATATTGTTGAACAAAAAATTGCACATTGCATCTATGCCAATGGTCTTCCATTCAACTTGGTGATATCACCATAGTCAAAAAAATCAATAGTGCACCTCCTCGTTTCACTAGTCCTAGGTATGAAAAAGTGCATACCACCTTATTGCAAAGAGAAGAATTTTCTAGAGGCCTCACTGAAATCAAATAGAGATTCTTCGGTTGAATCAGGTGTTTCTATTATTTCTGATGGATGGAAAGAATACAAAAACCATCTACTGATAAATATTATTGCGGTGTCCCCCAAAGGAGCAATATTTTTGAGAGTGGTTGATTGTGAAGGGGAAGTCAAAGATACAAAGTTCATTTCCAAAATTCTCATTGAGTCCATACAGATGGTGGGTCATGCGAATGTGGTCCAAGTAATTATGGACAATGCAAAAAATTGTAGGGCTGCAGGTGCTTTGGTTGAGGCAAGATATGAGCACATTTTTTGGACACCGTGCACTATACACTTCCTCAACTTGGTGATGCAAACAATTGGCACCCAAATAGAGTGGGTGAAAGAAATATGCCAAAAGGACGAGGAGATCCATATGTTTGTGACGAGCCACCATATGTCACAAGCAATTTTCAGAACTTTCTCTCAAGAAGAAATCATAATCCTTGTGTTGTTAATGACCAATCCAAAATGGATGCTAATAGATGGTGGTACCTACATGGTCAAGATTATATGTACCTCCAACCTCTTGCAATCAAGAACCTCTAATAAGTTTTTTTTTTAACCGCTTATATTGTAGAATTTAGTACTTAACATTCTTTAATTTATTTTGCATTTTAATTTTTTTATTATGTTGGTTTTCTCTCTAGGTTGCGAGTTCTTCTGTCGTAGAATGGAATTGGAGTACATGCTCCTTTATCCACTTAGTGAAGTGTAACTGGTTGGCTTCAAAAAGAGTTGAAGACGTGGTTTATATTCATTCCAATTTGCATCTTATGTCACCTAAGGATCCCCAATACGAGGGGGCAGCAAAGCTTTGAGATGTAGTAGCTAAGTGTAACATAGATTGCAAACTCTCCGAGTACTCTATTATTTTTGCTAGGCGATTTTTCATAAGTTTAACTCTCACGTTTTTATAGGCACAAAAAAATGTGGGTATAAATGTTCACGCAAGTAAACCACTAGTTCAAATGTGTTTTTCACATGTTGCTTTTGCAATAAAACCATGCGTTTTCTCTTTCAAGATGTTAATTTTCAATTTAATACATTTTGTAATTGAACATTACAAAAAAAAAAATTCTTTAGGAGATTTTAATTTTTACTTTCTAAGTTATTGAGTTTTTGTGGAGTATTTGCCGAGTTGAAAATTTTGGGCTTGCCGAGTACTCTCTGAGTTTGAGTCTGTGAACTATGAAGTGTACCAACTTGGATGCAACTGTTGAGGATCTTGCTAGAATTACTATGGATGATGATGACATACCTACACATGGTGCATCTAGTGCGAGTAGAACCACTCTGGGTTCAAATGGTCTTGAACTTGCAGCAGCTGAAAATTGAATAGATGATGACTTTTGATAATCATTTTGATGATTGATGAATTACATTGAACAATGAAGATAGAAGACAATACCATTTGTTTTTGTCAATTTTGTAATTATAATGATTTTCACTATTTGAATCGTGAACCTAGACATATATGATTTAATGATATGGCTTATTTGAATATTTTTGAACTATCAATTGGCATAAAGTGTTTATCTTTGGCATTTGGCATTGATCTGTCAACTGATTTAGTTGTTAAAATTTTGTATATTTCTTTACCTTTTTTGTATGTAATATATATATAGAAATGAGACTCGAACTTGAAACAGACTCAACAAGGCTGACCCAACTCGGGACTCGGCAAAAAATTGGCAAGACTCGACAGGACTTGGCAAAATACTATTTTCTAGGGAATCTCGCCTAGAGAAAGTTCCTGGAGAGTCTTGGGCCCTTAGGACTCGGCTAAGGTCACTCGACTCGGGACTCGCCAAGACTCAGAGAGCCCTAGAACTATGATATATACACACACAAACCCAAACATAAACAAACCCAAAATAAATTCACGTATCCACGTACCGAATTCTCATACCCGTACCCAAATCGTTAACTAAGGTGGATGTTCATTTGCATTGCGCCAGCATTGGGTATTTGGATAAATTATTTAGAATATGAAAAATATTTCACTACCTTAGAAGATTGCACTCTTTCTATGGCATTGTGTCTCTAGTTAACTAGAAATTAGTTGCATAAGGAATTTGTCTATCCAAGCATCATCCATTGTTATCATTGTCCTTAGATGTTAGAAGTATATTAGATCTTTTACACAATACTCTACTGAGAAACATTTTGAAGCCACACCACCTCAATGGGCTCTACAAGGATATTAGAGATAATTTACAACCTTCACTTGCTCTACACAATAAACTACCCTACAAAACATTGCCACTGTGAGTACAATAGAATGACATTACTTAGAGGCCTATTTTTGCTATCTTTCAATACATCAAAAACATTGGATTCCCTTCTTTTGACCCATGAATCCCTAGAGAGGTGCAAAGAGATGTCTACAAAATTTTATTTTTCGCAACTAATGGAATGCACACCTTGTCAAGCTAGGACATGTATAATTTAACCATTTCATGAGAACATAATAGACATTGACAAGAAGCTCTTTGGCATAAATACAATGTACAATAATTTCATAAACATTTTCACCTTATCCTAAACTTCCCTTTCTAATGAGCTTGCATCCTCAAATCTATTTGTATGAAAGAGAGGTTACCATCTTCTCCAAAAAATGCCATTGCAAGAAATAGATTCATAGAAGCCACAATCAAGGAGGACACTATAGGTGTCATGTGGGATCCTTTCTTGGCCAAGGATAAGAACTTAATCTACATTTCTTGGTTGAACTATCTATTTCCTCTTACTCTTTAATATAAGCAAGAATTTGTCCCTTTGGTTACCAATTTTTGTTAGCTCGTCATAGTCTTTAATTCCTTGGATAGCAGTCACACACATTTACTTTCACTAAATTGTAGGAGCTCCTATATTCATTCTAGGAATTGTTACAAAGTCAAAGATAACCCCTACCTGAAGCAACTTGCTCAATCATCATCATATTTTTGAAAGCAATAAAGATAGTTAACTCCAAAAGCTTCAGCAAACCCTAGGCTCACAAAGGAAAACCTCCCATCCATTCTTGACTATACCAATATCTACAAATTTTAAAATAAACAATTATCAAGGAAAACAAAATTAAAACTGCAATAATTGTTAGTTGACTACCATTAAGAATACTATATATATTTGCAAACATCAAAATTATAAATTATAACTATAAATGTAAAATTATATATATAGATATTTGACTATGATGAGGTATATATAATATCATAATATCATATTAAGCGTTAGCTTATCACACCCTACACCCCTCAGAAAAACGGTGTTGTTAAGCAGAGGAACTGTACAATTATGGAGATGGACTGGTCTATGTTGGAGCATAGAAATGTTCCTAAGAAATTTTGGGCTGAGGTAGTGTATACAACAATGTACCTTCTGAACTGGTCTACCATATAGACCATCAAGAAAATGCAATAATTGTCAGTTGACTAACATTAAAATATATCTTTCCAAAAAAGGCTATTGTGCAGCTTGGAAAGAGATTTTAGAAAATTACAAAAACTATAAAATTTGTTCTCTTTGATACAAGCTTCTTAATCTTCCTAGTACCTAATAATCCTTGAGATGTAGAATATTTGAACACAAAGAGAACTTGTACCCCTGAGCAATAAGTATAAAAAGAATTTTGAGTGAATGAGGCGTGAAAAGTAGGAATGTATTTATTCTTGAGCTTTTTAAGTTTTGTGTGTTGCTAATGACTTATATATCACTTATTAGGGTCAGTCAAGGTTTTCAAAAACAATTGCCTTCTTTAAAATGATTTTTGTTTTTTAATTTAATTGTTTGCCCAAAGTCCACCCCGTGTCTACAGGGGCCCTGACTGAAGCCAAGCTAGACCTAGAGTTGGATCGGATCAAACACGAAAGGGTCTGTCTTTGTCACTGGTTCCTAGTGAACCCGGCTACAAATATTTTTAACACGAAAGGACTGCCCATTTTAAAAGTTAGCCAACTATAGTGTCATGAGTCTCAACTAGGGTTTTGCACATTCTAATGCCGAACATGATAGTGACTTTGAATAATTGCATTATGTTTCTATAAAGAACAGGTAATTGCAAAGATAGTTATCAGATTATTCCCATTCTTCTTGGGTGTTTCCTTGTGTTAGAGACTATATTTGGCATATCATATTCACAGAAAACTTGTGTGTCCAATCTAAGTCATTATTTGATTGAGTATGCATCATAGACTTCCTCGTATTTAGCTTTTTGATAAAGATTTTCATCTGCAGTATTTTTCCTGTGACAAAACTTCACTCATTAGATGTATTCAAATATATATTTTTGGTTTGAAAAATAAGTTGTATGGTTCCATTAGTCCTTAAAAAAATAAAAGCATATCTAAAAGATAGGTCGACTCTTCTAAAAATTGTACAAAAACATATTATCAGAAGATTAGAAATAGGCTTCTTTCTTTTTTATTACTTCTCTTACTATTTTTAAAGTTTCCCTTTACTGACCATCACACCTTTCATAGAAATGCTACGCTTGAGTCGATTCTCTGGATTAGTGAAGAAGGATTTCATCACGTTAGATGCATGTTGCCTTGCTTCGGGTGTCCTCTTTGCTCTCTGAAGATGCACTTCATGTTGGTTATTATAAACACAGAAATCTCGTCTCCAAATTTTTAAAACTAAAGTAAAGAAACAAAGCATATGCAGCTTTATCAGATCTAGGTACCAACTTGTACATTTGATATTTATTTAGCAGTAAATTCCAGTAAGTGAACTGGCTCATAAAGCTCACAGCTCGGTAACACTAGAAGATAACACTAAATATTTGTATATGAGTTTTTTAATGGGATGAAGCACAAAAAGAAGGTTTAAAAAATACCTTCATAGCTTCTACTCTTTGAGCACGGAGAATAGGATCACTGTGAACTTTTTTCATTTTGTTACTGAACATACCTGTCACTGCATTCAAGTTCTAGATGCATCGGTTTCATCAATGCAATCAAAGAAACAAAGGTAAATATTAGGGTATATTTTCATGACAAGAAAACTTGAAATCTTGTTTGTAGATCAAATTGAAAGTTCAGTTTGTAAAAGAAACACTTTACTATATAAAACAGAATGGAGCCTTATTTCCTGATGTCATTCCCTCTACAATCGGGAATATTTTGAGAAACGAATAGAGTTGGATTAAAAAGAATTCAGCAACTTATTAAGTGCAACACTCGTGAAAATTCATCTTTTATTAATTACCAAAAAGAATAAAATGTCGCTACTGACAATCCATCTGCACAATCCATTGAGATACCAAATATAGATTAAACAAGAAAGAATTGAAGAAGATTCCATTAACAATAATGGAATATTTTTTCTATATATTGAATTAAGAAGTTCACAAAGGGTATAAAAGTACAAACAGACAATATTACAAAATGCAAAACATATTTGAACTAATCTTGATGCTTCAAATAGAAAGCTATGTAAGGATAGTACTATCAAGTTTTATATTCCAGAATCCACAGCAATAAAGGAGTCAAATCAAATATAAGGCTCTAAACCAACTCCTTTGTATTGTCCCCGTTTTGGATATCTTGGAATATCGGGGCAATTATTTCAACTTCTCACACTTACTCTATCGAATTCTTGCACTTGGACTAAGTAATGGAGATTATGCAAAATATCAACTGCTATTTCAGATTCTATCAACAATATGTATATGCAAGATGATATAGGTATCAATATGACTAATAGCAATGTCTAATACATTGATATGAAATATGCTATGAATATGATATTCCTATCACTTATAGTAATAGTACAATGATTCTATTTCTGATATAGAGAATATAAATATGCAAACGATATGTATTACTTGCAGCAATGCGTTCGCTATGTCTAATATGACAATGTAATTATGCAAATATGGCAATATTGCTTTGAGCGATTTCAGATCTTGACTTATATACTTGCAACTTAACAATTGATGTTGTATCTAATATGCACTTTAATGCCTGCAATCACTGGGGTCATATTTCATCTGTAATATTATTCTTGCAACCTATGAATGCCAAATGGCATATGCTCAACCGAGCAGATCCAAATATGGATAAAAGGAAGAGATAAGTTTCCAATGATACTTCTTGGTGAAGTGTTTGAGACTTCTTTTATACTTCTATCTTTCAAAAGTCACACCTCTTTGGCAAGTCATGTCTTCTTTGTAATGTCCCCATTTTGAGCTAGCATTGGAGTTAGTGGATTTAGCCTATCATTGGGTCCTTGTAGGCTAATACTGGTGATTAGAGGACCCTGTTGTGAGTTTTGGCTTCGTTTTGACTTACTATTTACAAAAGTCAACATATGGTTCTACTGAGCTCAGATGATTTAGAGGAGTTATATGATGCTCTCAGATTTTATTTTCGGCTTCCGGTTTGGACTCCAAGATTCTTGGAGGGAGAGTCTATTAGTAAGTCACCCCATCAGGTTCATTCATCATCTTTCATCATCAAGATCACTTTTGTACTGTTAGATTTTGATTCTGATGCTTCCTCAGTCTTTTTCGCAAAATGGGTGAATTATGATTATTATTTAATTAAATCGGCTAAGGTTGCCATTTTTATTGGGAATGTATTCTGGGCATCTTAGTGTTATAGCTCGTTGGAACCAGGTTGAGAAGTTTTAAATCCTGAGCTCATAAAACAGGGACTCTATGTGTCAGAATATGGTTATTTTAATGAAAGGGTCTTTTTTTCATCATTAAAGAGGAAAGAAATATAATAGTTATTATATTTCAAATGTGCACATAAAGCAAAGTCTTTTGTAAGTGAAAAGTGTGTGAGAGAAGATATCTTTTATCATAAAAGCAATGCTTTGGGCAAAAGCAATTAATTCAATGATATCTATTGTTTGTATTTTGTGAAGAAGTTTGGGAGAAGGGTTTGAGGGTTTGTTCTTGGTTTTGAAGAAACGAGAATCTTCTTCAGAATTCCGCACACTTTGAATTGGAATCTAATTGCCAATGAATTGTGTAGTGATTTCATTCCATACATGATGAATTAGGGAGTCCGTACGGCAATCCAGAAAGCTGCATTTTAATTCAAGGTTGCTGCATTTTATTTCAAGGTTGCTGCGTTTTAATACAAGAGATTGCATTTCATTTAGTAGAGTACAAAGGTGAATTTCAAGTTGCGTTTTTGCATTGAGAAGGCTGCCATCCTTCACTGGCGTCATTGGCTATGTGAGGCACTTCCAAATAAGGGAGTTGGATTATATTTTAAATTGCTGGTGTCTTCTTCCAAGGGCTGCGTCTAATGTGGCCAGGCAGCCACGTTTTCCTAGAGGTGCTTAATTTCCAATTACAAATGTATGAATTGCTTCATGAATATTTGCAAGTATTTAAGATTGAATAAATTAGTGAGCATTTTGAAAAAAAGAGGTTTTAATTGTTGTTGTTCTTAATCTTTATATTGAGAGAATTGCAAAAATTATATATGTTCGGAAAATACAAATTGCAAAATAGTTCAAATATACAAAAAATTGAGTTTTCCAACAAAGAGCTGGCCAAGCTCTTTACATTCTTATTATAAATGCATATCTTCATAACAATCCAATAAGTCTTCTATTATGCTTGCTCTCTAATTAGTCACATGTCTAGTCACTAATAGCAACAATTCTTGATCATAATTGATAGTATTAATATTACTGCTTCGTAAATTGTTAGTACACCATTGATCACCAAGTCTCATGCCTCTTCAGGAAGATATCAATTGATAGTTTGACATGCTTGTGATATTGATATTATTATGTTGATGTTGTTATTATTATTACTGATGGCTATTTCTTGTAGTCTCCTTCGATAGAATAGCAATGATAGTTTCTGTCCTTCAATATCTATGCTCTTAATATTATTATCACTGTTGGATGATAAATTGTTGTCTTAGCAATTGCTCAGTTTTCTTAATCATTGTCGACATGACAATATTGAGCATCCTTGTATTAAGGATAAGAATTCCCATGCTTAACCAGTGCCTTTGACTAATCAATATCAATCTTAATCTGCTTCCATAATATTAATATTGCTGCTTCTTAAATTGTTAGTGCTGCCATTGATCACCAAGACTCATGCCTCTTCAGGAAGATATCGATTGACAGTTTGACATGACAATATCGAGCATCCTTGTATTAAGGATAAGAATTCCCATGCTTAACCAGTGCCTTTGACTAATCAATATCAATCTTAATCTGCTTCCATAATGGTCAATGTTATCCACTTCATGGCTTGATGATTGAAGTTACTCCATTCGGGATATAACATGACCGCTGTTCTTTCATATATAAATTATTCGTACCATCCTCATTTTCCATCTCAGTGATATTGGAAGAGAAGGACTGAGCTTTTAATGATTTCTATATTAATCCTCCACGATGTCCATGGAGTGGTTTGTGGGATGATATTATGGCATCCTCAAAGCCTTATCACCATGATAGCCTTAAACGTTCTCAATCATAATTACTTCTCTCTAGTTCGATACTAGTAATCATAGTACTTTCTTCCGTAATCGGTATTTTGGGCAGTCCTTGTTGGCTTTTCCACATATGATCGTTTTCCAAGTAACTGAATGCATTGCTGGGTATGAAGACTGTGTCAATACATGAACGACACTCAGCAATCTCTGTCTATAAGAAATGTGTAAATCGCTATTATTAAATATTAGCGTACTCCATCATTGTTCCTTAATTTCATTGTTGTCAAACTAATTGCTGACTTGCATCAGTTATTACTGCTGTTAATCAGTGATGATTAATATTAATACTGTAACAAAAAAAAAATTGTATTAGTGGTGTAATTGCTTTGGATAGCCTTAAGAGTATGATAGTTATAAATCCTTCACCCCATGGTATACTTCCTCTATGTTATCATGATGGCCAATTATAGTTGAATTGTTCATTCTTCTGCAATTTTGCCTCTCCCAGAGACTTCACAATATTGAAGTACTTGGTTGTCAGGATGGGGACATTACATCCTTCCATGGTGTGTAATGACGCTCGATTAAGATTAACCTTTGTCGGTTTCCAGTGTCATGAATAAAAAATGTAATAAAATCATAGGGGCATCAGTCATTAATAAATAATGAGTAATTATTCAATTTAGATAATAATTAAATTATAAATTCATTCATTAAATAAATATAAATTAATACAATAAATTCCTTGAAGCCTCGATTATTAAATAATGAATTGTTAATTAAAAAATTATCCTCAATCAAATAATATTAATTATTAATCAAAGGTAATAATCAATTCATAAACAATTAAATTATTAATAAACAAGATAATAAATCAACTATTAAATAATTATAATTATTATTAATAAAAAGGATAATGAATCCATTATAATTATTATTAATATAAATACCGATATATATAAAAAAATATAAGTAAACAAATAAATCCAAAAGTCATGGTATTAAATCACCCGCATACTATAGCCGACGGTGTTATGAACCGTCAGCTTTCCTCTCTCACAAATCACGACCCTCCTTGACGTATAAAAACACACAAGCGGCTGGAGGAGGAGGCATGCAGAGAAAAGACAAAGAGGAATACAACAGAAGGGAAGAAGGGAAGTCGATAGAAGAAAAGTAAAGGGAGAACACAGCAGAGATGACACACGTCTCATCCTTAGAAAGGAACTACAGGTGCTAAAAAGTGACAGGAGAAGACAAAACGGGATAACTAATCCCTCAGACAAGAACACTGCCAGCTACAAATTCCAAAGACCAATAAATAGTGGGTGTTCCATATTGGAAGAACGCAAGGTGGTTCCAGAAATTCTTCACGGCAGTAGCCTACACCAGATAAAGTACGAAGTAACTAGAATCTAAACACACAGTGGACAAGTAGTCAATCAACTATCCCACATTGGATAGAGAACGTTTTATGTAAGGAACACCAACAACTCCATTGAAAACTAAGGTGGAGAACTCAGATCTCCCTGAAACGTATTACCAAAGAGCATCAGGAATCAAAAGAATAGGACCACCATATTAGGTGTCATAATTCCTATTAAGGAATTAAGGCAGGGATTAACAGATCTCTGAAGGTCAGTATACTGAAAGGCTCAAGTCCATATGCATATGAAAGGATGGATATACTCAGAGCAGTTATCCATAAGGCCTAGGCTGAAGGAACTTTCTCCTAGGAAGGATGGATGCATCAATGTGATTATCCATTAAGTCTGAAGAGAGGAAATACAGTGAGGAGATGGTGCTTAGTGGAGAGTTGTTCTAATCACTAGAGCCCCAGGAAGCACTCCCCCAGGAGCTAAGCATCTGATCACAGCCTCTCCTTAGGAAAAGGAAACTAGGATGTCATAATAGATGAGATAGATAGATTAAATCTTATTTTTTCTGTTAATAAATATATTTTTTTGTTGAGATTGCTGATGTATACATTGCAAGTGTATTAGCCAGGAGTTCGAAAATCTTAATCAGAGAACGCGGGACATTACAGAAAATAATTATCAACGAGGTCTAGGCAGCTAACCAGGAGCTTCATGATGGAAATGCACATCGCAACTGTGGCCCTGGGTGTACAACTGGGAACAGTCCTTGCCAAAAGGAGCTCTAGTAACACTTAAGGTGTGTTTTTTATTAGTGTTGACATCTACATAGTATATAATAGATATATCATAATATATTGCTAAACAATAGTGGGGATGTGATCAACATTTTTTAAGCTCTCTGTTGGTTTGCTCCAGTATACGAGATCTCGGTCTGTACTAGGTTTATCCAATTTTTCTCTTGGGTATTGGGTTTGGAGTTGCCAGATGGAAATCACTTTTGTGTATACAGCTCATACTGTGGATGGGTTGGTCCTAGCTGGACCCCATTTTCATCTCAAGATTCTAATGTAATACTCTTTTTTATTAATACAGTGGGTGCTGCCCTTAGCAGCTATTTACTTACCCAAAACGAATATGCCAAAGTTGTCCACATAAACATCAACAATATTGATAATCATCCACACAAACATTTTATAACATCAATAAGGTCATATAATTCTCACATGAAAATGCCATAACATCCATAAGGTCATATAATCATAACAAGAAAATTACATAATATCCATGAATTCATCCATCCACATGGATTGTTTCACAACATTTACAAAGATAGATGATTGTACACATGAAAAATGGCATATGAGATATGAAAACTCAATATTATCATATAATTCCTTAGTGTTGACTTCTCCTAAGACATTAAGCAATACTGAATCTGAAAGGATCGATTGAATTAAACTCTTTTCCCTCCTATCAATCTTTTCCAATTTTCTACTGTCATTCCTAAGGGCTTCTTTTCTAACACAACCACCAATTGATCATTATCCACAAGATCTTCCGTCTTATGCTTTTATAACTTGAATTTTGGCCATTAAACTTAAATATTTACTCGTGTAAGTGCTCACTATTTCCCTTTGCACAAGAGATTTCACTTATTTAAAGCTCATGCTCAAGAAAAGGTTTGTCAAAAAAGTCAAAATGTCATTACTCTCAACGAACTAGCTGAACCCTAGATATAAAATACCAATAAATCTATAAAGGAGAAATAATGCTAAGAGAATCTTAAATACAACAAAAAGAAATAATGTCACACTCATACTACAACAAGAGCTTTTACCTTAGGAAAACCTTTTGAAAATAACAAATGTATAAACTCAACCATTCACAATATAAGAAATTTCTCACCTTTGCTTAAACCTAAGTCACGTGTAAGCTTTTATAGGGATCCCTGTATAGGAAATTGTGAAATGGTATTAAATACAATGGGTAGATATTCATGGGCCAAAGAAAAATCTACAAGGTCCCAAAATATTTTTGGGGCTTCCATCCCATACTTCCCAGCCAAGGTGTTTTTAAAAACCCCACTTATTAGAGTGGTGTTTTATGCACGCTACAAGGGATGTAAAACATGCAAAGTATACAACACAATATAATATGATCCCATTTAGGAAGTGATTGCTTCCTTAAAATACAAAGGAGTGGTAGAAGAAGATGGAATCATGACATGGTTCGAATCTTTGATGGTTAAGCATTTGACGGACTGTTTGTTAACCTAAAACATTGGCTTCCATTGCAAATTGCAGTTACAAAGTATATCTAAGTAAAAACCCAAGAAACCCAGACCCGTCGATGAGAATTACATGGTGAATCAAGCATTTGGATCAGTTGTTTATCAATGTCCCAAATTTTGGCATACCATTGCCCACTGATGCAAGACATGACCAAGAACCAAGAATGCAGATTTCAGCGAATGGTCATCTAATGACTAATAACATTACCAAGACAGACTTCAATCAGAATCGAGCAAGCACAATTCAAGGAGAGATAATTGTGTGGAGTCTAGACAAGGTTCAAAATGCAGTCAACATCTGAAGCATGGAAAGAAGGTTTATGACTGATAACTCCAAACTTGTGAGGAAAACGAATTGTAAAACTTTTTAAAAAATAAAAATAATCATGAATTTAGTAGAACCATTTCCACAAGAATTGCGGTTGTAGTTGTTCTAACTATCATGTTTCTTTAAGTGTGAGATGCAATCAATCTAATCAATCCAAATCTTAAAAAGATTCCATGGTAACAAAGGATAGTAAAGCCAATTTTCATTCAACATTTTTGTTAACACAATGTAAAGTTTTGGACTTAAATTATCAAAACTGAACACATATCCTATCTGTAAAAAAAATTCAAACTCACTTTCAATGTACGACTGATTTTTGCACCAACATCAGGTGGTGTAGGTGCATATACACGCTTTGATTTTCTTTTTGGAGTCAATCCAATCTCCATCTTATCAATTGCATCATCTTCATCAATGTTTATAGGAGAGCTGCATGTAAATTACACAAAAAACTACAATTAATCTCATACTCAAGTCATAGTAATAGCTTCAAAAGCTAGAACACAAGAAATGAAGAGCAAGAAACGTAGTGTGATGACAAACATCGTTGACTCTATATGCCGAAATCTTGTAAAGGCCTTTTGCAAACATGAGTTCTATGCAATCTACCTATGTTTAGGTATGCATGCAACAAAAGTTTGTGAGCTACATGTCCAACTAAATAGATAAAAACAAATGAAAGCCTTTAGAAACAATGAGATCACTAACCTAACAAAACATGAAAAGCATAATAATATGCATTCAAAACAAGGATAATTAAAAAAACTTAAATATAAATAAAACATTGGTTTTCCTTTTTTTAAGTCAATTGTATTAAAATGCCTATTTTTCAAACCATAAAAGCTAAAGTTATGCCATAAATTTGACTAATGCCAACATTTTTACTTATAAAACCTTTGATTTTGTGTACCAATAAAATATATAGAGAGATTTTATTTATTAACTACTATTTTTCATGTATATATTTTAAAACAATATACCCGTTTCCTTGATTTTTAATTTTTTGCAGGTAAAACATATTTCAACAATTTTTGAACTATCCATTTCTTCATTTTTAACAAACACAACTACTGAGGGCCAAACAAATGCACATCTACAATAAGTAAAAAAGATATTGTATTGTATATTCACCTTTTGCTTTTATGCTGATGTGTATGGGATCTACCGAAGATGGGGATGAGCCAAAACTCAAAAGCAAATCCAGTATTCCACTAAACACCCACTCTCAAGGTGCTACAAAGAACTATCAAGATCTAGTAATGAATCCTTAATAGAGACTTCGGATCTCATGAATGCCTCTAGATTTGAATTGTCTTTAAGAAGAAATTCTTGTATTTTATTTAACTATGATCCTTCAAAGATCTCATCAATCCTTGGTAGAAAATTCCTTTGTCTCGTCATTAGATATCAACTAAAATTTTCCATCATCAATGCTTAAATCTTGAGAAGAAAAAGCATCTTTGTCTTCTAGTTATGAAATATATATCAAACAATATTATCAACTTCTATCATCAACCTTTTTGCCTCTAACAATATTGTCCAAACAATTTGAATAATATGCCCTTTCTCTAATCCATTTGTCACGTCTCCTTGTTATAATTAGATAAACTGGAGACCAGAAGCCTATTTCTTTACTCCTCATAGGCTAAGAGAAAACGTTAGGTAAATAATTTAATAATAATATTTTAACATAATTATAGTCCTTTTAACTTTATTTTAAAACATTGTAAAGGACAACTTAAATATTATAATTATAAAGTAGCTCATCTAAATGGAATCCGGTCTCTAATTCATGGCTCAAAATTTTGTGTATTTTTTGTGTTTTTGTTCATTTCAGTACTTGGGACATTTCACCTTTTCTCTTGGTCCAATGCTTATAAGTTACTAATGATTTGCCTCTACATTTCTAGACTAAACTATACTAAATGTCTCTACATTTCTAGACTAAACTATACTAAACGTCAAACTCAAAAAATTTCTTTTAATATTTGTATAGTCCTAATTTGTGTTCAATTTAAGGATTATTTTGGACCCAATTTAGTGTATTTTTATGGTAAGACCTCATATGGCACTTAATGGATACCTAAATTCAAATATGGGTCCTCCATTCATTTCAACCTTGCTTAAACTCGAGGCTGGCCCTTATTTCTAAGTGTGCTCTATTTTTCATCCAATCCCATAATTCATTTCCTCACCTAGACCCTATGGCCCCCTTTTTGGCCTTCGTGATCTGCCCCGGCCTCAAATTGAGTTGTAATCAGAAATCCCGCACATACCTTATTCCTCTGGCACCTAGTTCAAATCTAGGCTCATTTTCCCAGGTATAGGCCACCATTGGCATTGTGTCCCCAAGGATTTTGGCCCAAATTTGGCTCGGGGGTCTGTGCCAGAGTTTTGAAGGATACCCAGTCCTGTGATTGGCCTACTCAATTTTACTCCTCGAAATGATGTGAAGATCTATTGTAAGCATTCATGATCAATATTTCACAAGTGCATCCATCATTGTCAATCAATCTATCAAGTGCAAGGAAGAAAATCAAGAGTCATCAAATTCAAGCATTCATTCCTCTCAAGAAATCAAGGTGTTCTCTTCCATGGATCTAGCTTCTTCCCCTCATTGGAAGCCAAGCAAAGAAGTTTTCTATCAAGGAAGGACATCTACTTCCATTTAGCTTCATTCAAATCTTCTCTCTCTTCTCCTCAATCCATCATTGTGGAGAATTACAACATCTACTCCATGAGGTTTTGTCTTTCATGATTTCCCTTTTGGATTTTTGTGTTTAGTCAAAGCTATTGCATCAACATGTTTGATCACATTCAAAGAAGAATTTGCATTATCGAGGTATGATATACTTTATTGTCCAGACCTAGCCTCTACTACATGACAACACACTTTCCTTTATTTCATTTCATTTCAAGGTTGATTCCTAAACAAGGGTTTGACTGAGGCAAACCCCTTTATTAAACCTTCTTCCATATTTTTCTGTGTGCAAGTACAGGTTACGAAGCCACTGTTTAAGGATCAAGTAGATCAAGCATAGTCAAAAGTTCTTGGAAAGTTTCAACCAGAATTGCTAGGTACAGGACACCATTGGCGGCCTATCCCTGGGTATAGGACGAGTTTTGGCTTGTCCCTACCACTTTCAGCTCAGATTTTACCCACAGGTCAATCTTCAGCTCTTCTTTCCAAATTTGTAACTTTCTACTCAATTCTAGTTTGTTTCTATCCGTAATTTCCATCTTTCTGTAACTTACCAAATTAAGCACTTTAATCACATTACTTCATCATTTCCACTTCTTCAATAACATCATACATCGAAGGAGCATTGTTGCCTTTTAGGGTTTGAGTCTCCTCTTGAGCTCTTTGGGGGCATCCTCCTTCCGAACGTATAATCATTGAAAAGGGAGGTGATTTACCTATTCTTTTGCATTGCTTCCCTCTTCACACTATACATTTTGGTGAACCCGACTCGTCCTACATACTTCTGATTTTAGTGTTAGATCTCATTGTGTGCTTATTAAATTTCATTAACATGGAGTTTACTAAGTTGGATTGGTGTATAATAACATATGTGGTTACATTTCTCCTCGCCTCTCTTTATCAATCACATGGAGTGAATCATGATTTCTTGCATTACATAATGTTTGTATCCCTTCATGGCATTCTTGCATTTGGCATTATGAGATTATCTAATATTTTCCTCTTTACAAGGTAAATTTCAAGACTTTCATCAATATTTCATATGGGTTTATAATTCAATTCTTAACAAAATGCATGGAATATGTCAATGAACCTAAAGATAATACTAATATAAATTAATCCTACTATAATGCTTAATAATCATCTAGCTCCTAATGATCCCATTGTAATGAGGCCTAAATCTCCTCTTCCCCAACCTACTCTAATGGATAGTCTTAGAGAAGCTAGTTTATGCAATTCTTTGGATGATCTTAAACAAATCTTCCTTTTATCAAAATATTATTCATAATCCTAATGTCAAGCATTTTCTCGATGACTTCTCTCCAAGGATCTTGAGTAGACAAGAAGATCTTGATAAGCCTTCTTCCTCACCACCTAAAGATGCTAAGAATAGAGGTAAGGATCTCTCTAAAGTGAATATTCCTCCTATTCCTCTTTATACCACACATTTTCATAAAGCTCATGATGAATCTCCTTCACCCTCTACATTTAAAACCAATTACAATGTGGGATATGATATTACTACTCACCAAGGTTACAACGGATTAGGGCTTGGCATTAATGAACAAGGTATTAAGGTTCCTATAGATCCTCCCACACAAGTCACTAGGTGTGGTCTAGGTTTCATACCTCAAGATACTACTTTGCCTTCTTCATCAACCAAAACCTCCACTTGACATTCTTTTACTAGCACCATCTATTGTCCAATCTCCTTTTGATAACCACTTGGCTTTAGCTAAAAGAATCTTTTGGAGAATTAAATATGAACCAAAGATTCTCTTTCCTTATCGAAATTTTCCAAAGAACCAAAGATCTATTAATGGTGAATTTCTATGTCAATTTCATCATAGCAATAAACACTCTCTTGATGTTTGTATAGAATTTAGACAATTTGTTCAAAATCTGGTAGATAGATCCCTTCTTGCTTTAACAACGAATCTTATGCATTTTCTTGATATCCAAGACATACCCTAGCATCTATCTTCTCCTATTATGTTGCTCTCCATTATGCAAATTTAGTAGCTTACATTATTGGGGGCTCTTTGTTTTACATAATGTGCATTGCATCATAATAAGAAATCTTCCTTGTTTCTCCACATCTGGGGGGCAAGGTTTCTTGTATCTCATCTCTCTCCTTGCAAGGGATTCATTATTTCTTTGTTGGTTACTTCTTTTATACTATGATATCCTTCCATGCATGGACTTTCTTGTTTAGGATCTCTCCTTCCAATGGGATTGATATCCTTTCTTTACAATCTCTTCCTTGCGTGGAAGTGTATATCTTGTATAATCAATTTATCCACTAAGGCTGCATAATGTGGCATCTATCTTCTTTTGTCCTCTCTCTCTTTATGGCTGTGTATTATTTTATGATGGTACATGCTTTTTGGGTATAAGATTCTTTCTTTCATGCAAGATACTTACATCCTTTCTTAACAATCTTATTTATGCCTCAAAGGACATGTTTACCCTAAAATAATTATCCATTTAAGGGCTCATTATTGTTTCTTATTCTCCTCCCCTTGTTGACTTGTTTCTCTTATAGTATGATGTCCTTTCTTGCATCAATGTTTTTGTTTTACCTTAGGATTTTCTCTTTCTCAGGAGATTTATATCCTTGGTTACAGCTTATTCTTGCTTGAAAGTGTATGTCTATTATAAGAGAACTCTCACTAAGGGTGTAGAATGTATTATATTTGTCCTTGCCTTTCACACTTGGGGGGCAAGGTTTCATGTGATCAACTTCCTCTTTCTTTTTCTAAGGATCTACTTTCCTTAGTATTCTGGCGCTTATCATGTGACATTCTTTTCTTATAAAGAATTGCTTCGTTTTGATTCAGGATTCTCTCTTATGCAAGAGGAGTGTATCCTTAATCGCAACCTCTTCTTTATTTGCGAAAGTATGTTCATCTTAAACAAATTCCCTTACTTTGGGTCTCAAAGTATGTTATCCTTCATTAATGATCCCTTTTTCACCTAGCAAAAGGGGGCTAAAAGGGTGCATTCTTGTTCTCTTCCCCTCTTTGTCTTGAAGATGGTGTCTTTGTTCAAGATCACCTCTTGGAGGTAGCCATCTTGAAGCCATGATCTTTTCCTTCCAAGGGTCTCTTCCCATAGGTGGAATATCCTTTCACGATTATCTATTTTCTTATCTAACAAGAGTTTTCAATCTTTGCTAAGTTTATGGTATACATTGTTTCTTTAAGGGATATCTTCTTGTCATTGGAAGTAGGTATCCTTGTTCTCTTTTCCTTATGATGTCATCTGCATCGCCATCATAAGGAGGGGGGCATACATGCAGCCTCCCTTGTACATTATGCAATTTTCTGTTTAATTGATCCCTAAAGAGACAATGCTTTCCTTAGGACTAATCCCATTTATTGATCCCTAAGGAGACAATGTTTTTCTTAGGCCTGACAGTTTTTATGGACCCACATGGAGACAATGCTTTTCATAAGATTGATCCCCTAAGTCGCCCATGTGCGCAAAGTTTTTCAAAGCCGCCCCTTATGCGCAAAATATTCCAAAGCCACCCCGTGCACAAATTATCAAGGTGGAATTGACTAGCATAACACAATTTGCTAGACCTTCAATTCTCCTTCCTTCTTTGAGATGAGTGGACCTAGCATAACACAACTTGCTAGCCTTTCTACTCTTCTCTGCCTCTTCTCCTTTCATGGATCACCTAGCATAAAATAGCTTGCTAGCCTATCGAATTCGTGGTCTTTCTCTCTCTTTCTCTTTCCATGCTCTCATAGCTATGCTAGTGGGTTAGATCATGGAGTTTTGTATCATCTTTGGCAATGCTCTTGCCCTTTCTATGTGGTCACTTATGCTCTTGCAATAGCTTTCCGAACAAGATATTATTGGGTTAGGACATTTCCGATCGAGGTCTCTTCTAGTAATTGATTTGGAGTTTTGTTTTCAGTACTAATCCATCTATGTGTTTCATGTCTTTTATCTTTATTTTTCCTTTTGTTTCGTGCCCTTGTGTATAGATGTTTGAGTTGAGATCCTTTGTTTGGGGGCTTGCGTCCTTGAACCTAGTGATGTCTTATCTCTTTGCAATTCGCCCATGATCATCTCTCCTTTTCATTCCTCTCTTTCTTTCATCTTCCTTTACCGTGAGCATGAGTTTGTCTCATACTCCTGCTAAAGTGGGGGCTAGATGTATAGTCCTAAATTGTAAGAACCTAATTTGTGTACAATTTAAGGATTATTTTGGGCTCACTTTAGTGTATTTTTATGTAGGACCTCATATGACACTTAATGGATACCTAAATTCAAATATGGGTCCTCCATTCCTTTCAACCTTGCTTAAACTCGAGGCTGGCCCTTATTTCTAAGTGTGCTCTATTTTTCATCCAATCCCATAGTTCATTTCCTCACCTAGCCCCTATGGCCCTCTTTTTGGCCTTCATGATCTGCCCCAACCTCGGATTGAGTTGTAATTAGAAATCCCACACATACCTTATTCCTCTGGCACCCAGTTCAAATCTGGGCTCATTTTCCAAGGTATAGGCCGCCAATGGCATTGTGTCCCCAAGGATTTTGGCCTAAATTTGGCCTGGGGTTTTGTGCTACAGTTTTGGGGGGAAACTCAGTCCCATGGTCAACCTGCTCAATTTTTATTCCTCGAAATGATGTGAGATGTATATAAACGCCCTATCTCTCCTCATTTTTAAGAGAAGATCTATTGTAAGCATTCACGATCAAGATTTCACAAGTGCAGCGATCATTGTCAATCAATCTATCAAGTGCAAGGAGGCAAATCAAGCAAATCAAGAGTCGTCAAATTCAAGCATTCATTCCTCTCAAGCAATCAAAGTGTTCTCTTAAATAGATCTAGCTTCTTTCCCCCATTGGAGGCCAAGCAAAGGGTTTCCTATTAAGGAAGGAGATCCACATCCATTGAGCTTCATTAAAGTCTTCTCTCTCTTCTCCTCAATCCATCATTGTGGTGAATTACAACATTTACTCTGTGAGGTTTTATCTTTCTTGATTTCCCTTTTGGGTTTTTGTGTTTAGTCAAAGCTATTGCGTCAACATGTTTGATCACATTCATAGAAGCATTTGCATTATCAAGGTATGATATACTTCATTGTCTAGATCTAGTTTTTGCTACATGACAGCATGCTTTCCTTTATTTCATTTCATTTCAAGGTTGATTCCTAAATAGGGGTTTGACTAAGGCAAACCCCTTTATTCAACCTCCTTCTCCATTTTTTTTGTATGCAGGTACAAGTTACGGAGCTATTGGATCGGGATCGGACAGATCAGGTATTGTTGAAAGTTCTCAAAAAGTTTCAGCCAGAATCACCAAGTACAGGATGCCATTGGCGGCCTACCCTAGGTACAGGACAAGTTTCAATTTGTCCCTGCCACTTTCAGCTTAGATTTTACCCATAGGTGGGTCTCCATCTCTTCTTTCCAGATCTATATCTTTCTACTCAAAATCAGTCTGTTTTTGTTCGTAATTTCCAATTTTCTAAAACTTACCAAATTAACCACTTTAATCACATTAATTCATCATTTCCACTTCTTCAATGACATCATTTCCATTGTCCCCTTTTAGTGCTTTAGACTTCTCTTGAGCCTAGTGGTACCCTAAATTTTGAGAGTCCAAATCCATTATCAATAAGTTTCTCCATAATCCCAGTTCAGGAAATCAAATTTCCTATCTCCAATAAAAATCTTAGCTTTCCACGAGATGTTTTGGTTTTTCAACCAGGCCCAAATCCGAAAGTTAGGTAGTTATTTTTTAGTTAATTTATTGTTTTTCAAAATAATTTGTAATAAGGGTTGTGTCTTTTCACCCTAAAGAGGTGTGAAAGCCACTCAAACACATATATATATACATAATCTAAAATGTAGAGAGAGAGACATATTCGAATAAGAAATTAGAAGAAGAATATTTGTAAGGGAAGATGTAAATATAAAAGCATGACTTTAATATAAATTTCAATATTATATTTTAATAATAAATAAAAGGTCCCTTTTTCAAGGCAAAGAAATTGCAATTAAAATGTGGATTTGTCCTTTGTGATCAATAAATAGATTATTGAATTATTCTGACAGAGTTTTATTTTTGCATTGGATATTTTCCTACATTCTTTGTTTTACAATCAAGATAGTGTGAAATATATGTGTTTCCTTATCTCTGTCTAATCGGACTTCCAACCAGAGAAGTTAAATTCCTTTTGGACTAACGGAGAATTGCATATAAGATTTGTCTTTTGCAGAGCTTAGGAGTAATTGATGATATTTTTATAAATATTGTCTCATAAAGTTGTACGTAATAATCCTTGTTATAGTTGACTCTATTGCCCGGATAAACAAAGGCACTGGTCATTTAAAATCACTGGAATATAATTATTGGAGTTATTAATTGAAGTCATAAATCTATATACTTCCTTCTTGCAAGTATCTAATCAATTATTGATAAACCTTACACAAACATTCAAATCATTTCAAGTAATCACATAACTTTATATTGATTGAGTTTGAGGATTTTTGCCCACCGGAGAACTCATAAGCTTAAATTCGCTATAGAAAAGTCTTGAATAAAGTGATCAAGTTCGAGGTGAAGGTTTACCCGCCTAGGTGTAGCGAAGCCTAAAGTGCAGGGGAATTTGGGTTATTCCCGTTCGTTGGCCAGAACTGATTTGGAATCCTATTGGAGAATTGGCAGGCTCTTGAATTTCCAATTTGTGGTTTTGGGAACCAACAGATTGGCAACTCTGCTGGGGAGAGTTGCTCACAATATATATTGTGAAGTTACCCAGAATTTCAGATTTCGCAAATCAGATTCAAAAAGCAATTGAATCCATTTGTTTGGAAGCGTACTCTGTTGGAAGAAAGAACCCAGAAGATCAACAAATCAATACATTCCTCAAAAGAGGTGGCGACTCTATTCAATAAGATTTCAGTTGGTAACTCTGCTAAGGGAGAAGACTCAGAAGGAGATGGTAGATAGTTTTATGTCAAATGTATCAATCATTTCAAAGAAAGCCTTTTATTCTAGATGGCATCAGACCATTGGATTTCAGCAATTTTGATTATGAACCTAGCAAGTTATCCCCACAACTTTCAAAACTTGTACCAAAGTTCCATGGAGAATGGGATGAATCAGCACTCCAACATTTGGATGCATTTTACATATTTTTAGAAGATTATGAAATTTGTGCAGAGGATCAGGTAATGAAGCTATTTGTCAGGACACTAAAAGACAATGCGAGACAAGCTTATGAATCACTACCTACACATAGTATCCCATCTTGGAAGGAATTTGAACGATGGTTCTTGTATGAATTTCATGATGTAATTGAGGAAGATGACTTGTATTATGAATAGTATGAAGACCAAAGCTGCAGCATCGAAAAGGATCATAGTATGTCTCTACTTGATGCATTTTTCAGTTTGAAGAGATTTGAAGGGGAGTCTTCTACACACTTATTCTTGAGGATGGTGAATATGTATCAAAGGATATCTGTAACAATTATGCCTTCACGAAAAGAATTAATGAGAAAGGTCAAAAACTTGGGAATCTCGCTAGATGACCCTGATTTGAAGCTTCTTTTTAAGATATTAGAAGAAAATGGTGAAGATAGAGAAGAGGAGGATTATGATCAGATTGAACAAAGCCTTGTGCTTGATGGCAATCTCAGTGATGATGAAGAAGATCCAAGTTACATATCCCCTTTAGATGCATTTTTGAACTTAGAAAAACAAGAAAAGGAATCTGCAATACAATTCTTCATTAGGATGTTTAATGTCTGTCAAAAAATACCTCTAGAGTGCAGACCTCCATCCTCTGATCTTTTTGACAAAATGAGAGAACTAGGTCTCTTATATGATCATCAGTTTTTTACTTTTCTCAAACTTATGAATAATGAATTGGTTGCAGAGGAGAATGAGTGCAGAACTAAGATAACATATGAGTCAAGTGAGGGTTCAAATTTGAATGGAAAAGACTTTTTTGGATAGTCTTAGGAAAGATTTTTCCATGATGATACTTGTATGGTATCAAACATCAATGAATGTGAAAATGAAGAAGAGGATCTTCTCAACATGGAAGAGATTTCAGCCTTATTAGACATAGAATACCAAAGACACGTTGAGAAGAATAGTCAAAAAAAAATTCTCAATTCACCATGATAAACAAGTTGATGGATCGGCACATAATCAAGGGGTACTAGATAAAACAGATGATAATTTCTAGGAATCAAATAGTGAAGATGAAATAGAACTACATACGGAAGGCGAGCATGAAGAAGCTTCAAGAGATAATGCCAATGAAGATATTAGTCTTGTTGATGAAACACTTGATGATCCAAATGAAAGCTCTCAAGAAAGCATGCCTGAATTCTCTATGTTCCTGAATCCATTTTTTGAAGAGGAAGCAGATGAAGATATGTTTGAGTTCTCTATATTCTCGAATCCGTTGTTTGACGAGGATCCTTTATGCAATGGAATCCATCAGCATCATAATGAAGATAGCAGTCCTAATTTTAAAGTTGATGAAACTCATGAAGTGCATTTGGAGGGTGAGATATCTTTCAGTTCATCCTTTGAGCCGGAGGTACACCAAATATGTGAAGATGAGATGGAATCAGCCAAGCATGATGGGGGAAATAGATTAAAGGATAGTCTTGAAGATTGCTCAAATATCACACCTGACCATAGCCCTAGTATATGTGAAGAAGTGTCTCCTAGACATGAACCATCTTTAAAACCATTATATGAAAAAACATTGCACCATATGCCTGAAGAAAAGATTGGATTAGACAAACATAATATGCATTCTAAATATGGAGACATAGAAAATTGTATACAAAAGGACAATCACGCAAAGAAGATTTATTCTAATGCTTATATGATTGATCACATGCATGACCATAGGGATCTTCCGATCGGAAAGGACCAAAGTGCATCTGATGATTTTTGAAAGGCAAAACAAAAAGAAAATACCAAAAACTGCATTGATAAAGCAACAAGCATTGTTCACAAAAATGATGGCATCATATTCAAGAGATCCAAGTGTTACGTGATCAGAATCAAGTGTTCGATAGAGGAAAGGATCAATGTTCAATTTTGGGGGGCCTGGGGCCACCCAATTTTACTTCGCATCAAATTAGTATGGATACTTGGTCTACTTCTCCAGAGATAGCTAGAATCTCGCTATGCTCACAGAGAGCATACGTCCCCAGAAAGAGCCACTAGTGGTACCCTAAATTTTGAGAGTCCAAATCCATTATCAATAAGGACGTTTCTCCATACTTAAAAAATCAAAGGAAGGAAGCTTTATGACACAAATAAATAGAACTAACTAATCGAAGCCTTCAGAAAATGTTAGAATTTCATCCTGTTGCAAAGATGATACCGACAGAGCTTGAAGATGGTCGCATTTTAAAATTCTAAAAACAACCCAGTTCGGGAAATCAAATTTCCTATCTCCAGTAAAAATCTTAGCTTTCCACGAGGTGTTTTGATTTTTTGACCAGACCCAAATCCGAAAGTTAGGTAGTTAGTTTTTAGTTAATTTATTGTTTTTCAAAATAATTTGTAATAAGGGTTGTGTCTTTTCACCCTAAAGAGGTGTGAAAGCCACTCAAACAAATATATATATATACATAATGTAAAATGTAGAGAAAGAGACATATTCGAATAAGCAATTAGAAGAAGAATATTTGTAAGGGAAGATGTAAATATAAAAGCATGACTTTAATATAAATTTCAATATTATATTTTAATAATAAATAAAAGGTCCCTTTTTCAAGGCAAAGAGATTGCAATTAAAATGTGGATTCGTCCTTTGTGATTAATAAATAGATTATTGAATTATTCTAACAGAGTTTTATTTTGCATTGGATATTTTCCTACATTCTTTGTTCAACAATCAGGATAGTGTGAAATATATATATGTTTCCTTATCTCTGTCTAATCGGACTTCCAACCGGAGAAGTTAAATTTCTTTTGGACTAACGGAGAATTGTATATAAGATTTGTCTTTTGCAGAGCTTAGGAGTAATTGATGATATTTTTATAAATATTGTCTCATAAAGTTGTATGTAATAATCCTTGTTATAGTTGACTCTATCGCCTGGATAAACAAAGGCACTGGTCATTTAAAATCACTGGAATATAATTATTGGAGTTATTAATTGAAATCATAAATCTATATACTTCCTTCATGCAAGTATCTAATCAATTATTGATAAACCTTAAACAAACATTCAAATCATTTCAAGTAATCGCATAACTTTATATTGATCGAGTTTGAGGATTTTTGCCAACCAGAGAACTCATAAGCTTAAATTCACTATAGAAAATCCTTAAATAAAGTGATCAAGTTTGAGGTGAAGGTTTACCCTCCTAGTGTAGTGAAGCCTAAAGTGCAGGGGAATTTGGATTATTCTCGTTCGTTGGTCAGAACTGATTTGGAATCCTATTGGAGAATTGGCAGGCTCTTAGATTTCCAATCTGTGGTTTTGGGAACCAACAAAGCCTATTGGGGGCATCTTCCTTCTGAATGTATAATCATTTAAAAGGGAGGTGATTTACCTATCCCTTTGCATTGCTTTTGTTTTCACACTATACAATATTAAATTGCATTAAACTATCCCTTAGGTATTTCGAATCATTTACAATATTAGAGAGGATAAATGAAAAGGCTTATCAACTCCAACTACCTCTTATGTGCAAATACATCTAAGATTGTGCTTATTTGAAAATATAAAGAAAGAAATTCTTAAGATAATATATTCCCATGCAATCAAAACCATGGTTTAATATTTGTTATATAACAACTATCATGAACATGTTTGTTAAGCATAAGGATGATACCAATCAAGGTCTTACTTTGTACTTATGCAGAAAGTTAAGATTATTTCCTTGATACTAAAACATTTCACTATTACTCAAACCTTTGAGAAGATCCTCTTTATGATAGGATGATCACTATCTCTAAATACTTATAGGCAATCAACAAGATATAGCATTGAATTTATATAAATGCTAAATATCAAATTTCATATCATCCTCTTCTACTTCATTTTCTCTTGAATGAGATGGAAAAAGCCTCTAACATTATTTTCATTTTTGTAAGAATTAACAAATGACATGCTTTGTCAAAGAAAATTACAAAGTTCTATGTATGAAAATAAGAAACATAGAAAATTAAGATTATGATTCTTCTATTGAAAAAATCAAGAATGACACAAGGAAACCTGCTACGAGCTTTCTCCCAAGGCAATTCATCAACTGACTCCTCCCATATAACACATTCTCCTAGACATTGGCGACATGTACTTAAACCCTGAGAACATAACATAAAAATGTTAAAAAAATCTGAGAATAGAAAAATAAAATTCTAAAAAAAAAAATAATAGTGTCATGCAATCAATCTCATTTGAAAACTTCGTTCATATTTTTAGCTTATCCATTACAAGGTAGCAATACAATAAAAAGAACATAAAAGGTATTTACATTGGCTTCAGGAATACCTTGCTTTGTAATACACAACTATTTGCCAATAGAAGGGTTAAATAAATTCCTAATTGCATTACTACCAAATTAGACTGCACTATTTTCATCTTACCTCTGAAAAAGAACAAGGAAAATAATAGAAAAAAAAATTGGACTACAATTGATCTAATTCATCTTTCAGTATTAAATAATTATTCATATCATATGATAATTCAAACCTAATTTTTTAGTAATAACTAAAAAAGTTCTTAAATTATATTATTATGCAAAAACTTAACATAGCTTAATATATAGTAATAAAAGATTAAAAAATGCAAGCATGCTGAATTATCATACAAAATTCAAAACTAACAAGAATTACAACTTGTCTACAGGGTTGTGGTGTAGGTATAATCATATCCAAGTGACTTGAGTTGAAATCACTAGACCAAGTTAATCCTACCTATAGTTGAAAGAAGAGTAAAGCGCATATTCAAAGATTACTATTATCTATGTTAAAGAGGTATATACTGAAAGATTTGGAACCCCTATCTGTGTTGCCAATCAATTAGGGCCCAGTGATGTTATGAAATTATATAGATTAGGACTTTTCAACACTTCAATTTTTTTTATATGTCTTAAGGTCATACAAAGCAATTTTTCATTACATACCATAGACCTCAAAGACATTGAAAATCAACTCAAGAGAGCAGTGACATTTAGAGGCACATGGTGATAAAGCACTTGACAGTCAAGTTGAATATACCCAATCTTACATCATTAGACTTATAATACCTCATTTAAATTTACACAAGACATCAAAGGGCATTGAAAAACATGATGCTAGTTTCAAAAGATGAAAAGATGGTGTCAATAAGAGAGGATCGCATTATTGTGATAAATCACTAAAAAGGTCACTCGTTAGTCGTTACCTAGAAATTAGAAAAACATCATAATAGAAATGTTCCTAAACTTCTAAGTTTAGCAAACAAGAAACATGATTCCAAGATTGATTAGTATTATGAATCCATCTTCTTAATTATCTCATCAAGTTTGTGCATAAAATAGAGTTATTTGAATCAGCTAGGATACATTTGTTTGCAACCTCAATAGAATTCGGCATTTAGAGAGGTAATTCTAGCATCAACAACACAGCAAAAGGCGTGAGATGGTATAGGATACCATAAGCTTCCCACAAAGTGCTTCCATAATACTATCCTTAAAAAAATTACTTTTCCAAGATGCCTATGTGTGGGATGCTAAATTGTTACCATTAGTGATTCTCATGCTAAGGATCACAACTGTAGTTGAATAATTATGTGAATTAAATGTAGATTCCTGCTAGATGGCACCCTGTGGAACCATATTAGGATTTTGGATCTGTTGAAGCTCTAAATTTCTAGCAAAATTTGGAGTTCCATATAGTGATAAAACCCTAAAACTGGCCTTCTAAACTCCATGCCCAATAATTGATGAGATTATAAATCACTATAAATCACATGACATGGGATACAACATTATATTATTTTTAATTCAAATCTGAAGGATTAAGGAAAGAAGCTTTGCGATAGGAACAATCATGGTATCAATAGAGGATGATAACGATCAAAAATTGAAAATCTAAAAATGGCCCAGTTCAAAAAATCAAGTTTCCAAGCTCTAGTTAAAATCTTAGTTTTTCAAAAGATGTTTTGGGTTGCCGACCAAACCCAAATCCGAAAGATAGGTAGTTATTATTTAATTAGTTGATTATTTTTTCCAAAAAAAATTTAATAGGGTGGTGTCTTTTCACCCGAAAGGGGTGTGAAAACTATTCAACCACATATATATGTGTGGTGTAAAATGTTAAAAGAGCAAAGCAATCATATCTGAATACTACTTTATATATACTACATACTAGTTATTTTTGTAAACAATGAAGACTTTTCATTATTAATATATATCAGCAAGTTCTTTCAATTTGAAGTTGTGGATCTGATCGTTTTGGATTAATCAGTCCTTTGTGATTTTACTTCTAGAAGGTAAAGCTACTTTCAATCTTTGTGTGTGGAGATTATGTATAATACTATCCAACTTGATCATTAGATTTAATAAGCATTATTATCTCTATCTTATTGGTCTCATTAAGTTTGGGTTAAATTCAATAGACTAATTGTGGAATAATGAAGTAATTAAAAGCATCAAAAGAAAGCAGTTGATAGGAACATTTTACTTCCTGTCTCACATAAGTTGTACATAGGATTAAGAAGAGACTGTCTCTATAGCCCAATTGAAGAAGGCAGTGGTCTATAATCTTTTAAAATTCATTGTTTGAAAGATTACAAGCAGGAAGTAGTAATACATATTCAAAACAAACAAGATATTACTACACAAAAGAATTCAACATATTCTCAATACAGCAATCAAAAGATAAGTTTAGTAATTTATAAATTGTAAAGAATACAATTCAATCTCCCTCAAGACCCAATTGCCATCTTGAGAGATCACCCTACTTCAAAGTACAACTACAAATCAGTTATAAAAAGCCTTAACCCCGGAGTTTGGGTTAAGGAATAGGTACACCCGCCTTGGTCTTGCAGAGCCTAAAGTGCAGGGGAAGAGGATCATAATCGATCATTCCCATTCGTTGGCCAAGTCAGTTGGAAAGTCCAAGCATTGAGTTAGGCAAGCTCGTAGGATTTCCAATCTATTGATTTGGGAACCAACAGATTGGCGACTCTATTGGGGAGTTGTTCATAAAAATATTAGTGAAGTTTACCTAGAAGCTTTGTTGTAAGTTTGCTGAAGATTGGATTGTTCAGTCTGCCCCATCCGAGTTACACAACAGATTGGCGACTCTGCTAGGGAGAAGTCTTGTAAAAAGTTTTCAGAATCTTTGGTTACAAAGTACACTCTGTTGGAAGGAAGAACCCAGAAGACCAGCAAAATAACATTTTCCTCAAAGAGAGATGGTGACTCTATTCAATAAACATTTCAGTCAATGACTCTGCTGAGGGAGAAGATCCAAAAGGAAATGAAAATTTTCCTTTTTGAAAGAAATAGCAATTCTATTTCAGAATGTATTAAAATAAACAACTGTTTCAAAGGAAACCATTTATTCCAGATGGCATCAGACCGTTGGATCTCACAAGATTTCAATGCATCCCTAATAAGCTATTCCCAAAGCTTTCACAACTTGTACCAAAATTTCATGGAGAATATGATGAATCAACACTTGAGCATTTGGATGCATTTTACACATTTATAGAGGAATATAATATTTGTGCAAAAGATTAGGTGATGAAGCTATTTGTCAGGACATTGAAGGATTATGCAAGAGAAGCATATGAATCACTACCTACACAGAGCATCTTAGCAAATATTAATCTTCAGCAAATATTCTTTTGAGATAAAACTTTATTTTCCAATGCCCAAAATATTATTCACGAGTTTCTCTCTAAACGGCACACAATCAATGTAAAGAACCTATGCTAGAAATATTTTAAGCTGCAAATGCTAATTTTTTGGATGTCCACGGGAGTTTATTAAAGAGGCCAAACCTTAGAATTATATGCAAATTAAATCTCCACAATGCCAAGATTTCAATAGTTTCGTCCAAAGTATATTACGTCCACAACTTTATAAATGAAGTGCCAAATGGAGAATCAGGCCCAACATATACCGTCAGTGGTCAGGAATCATAATAATAATATTGTCTCTTAATTGATACGGCACATTCCAGCACCCATTGTAATGTCTCCTTTTTAGCGCGACCATGACTATGGATGGATTAGCCTATCATGTGACCCTCACAGGCTAATGAAGATGGATAGAGGGTCTCTTTCAGTGGGCATCTACTTCAAGATTCAGTATGCTTTGGTTTGGCTTTGGTTTGCCATCATTTGGACTTCATTTGCTATACTTTTGCCACGTTTACTATTTATAGTAAGTTTGATGTTGTTCGAGAATGACCCTTTCTATTTTTGGAAAGTGCATTTGGTCACGTGGGGAAATAATAGGTGTGACTCCTGTTTCAGATGGCATATTTAAAGGATAAGTATTTTGGGAGTTATTATTATTTTAGTGGCCAAATTATTATTAAATCATTAAATGGCTTATTATAAAGTTACAATTTAACTTTATAATTTCACTTAAGTTGAGGGTTGAATCATCATTGGAAGGGGCCATTTATTCAATTAATTCATGGAAGCTTAAGCCAAGGTATTAATTAAAGTATTGGAGTAAATGAATCATTAAAAGGAAAAAGTATATTTATCCCACATTGGCTGGAAAAGTGTGTGACTCAGCTCTCACAAAAGTTATAAAAGACTCACATGAGTTCTTTTTCATTCATGTTGTTTATACTTTTTGAAATTGGTGAAGTTTATGAGAAGCAACCAGGGTTTTTTCTTCAGCCATTGGAGAGCCGAGATTCTTCCATTGTGCAATCATTTGAGGAAGTGAAATAACTTCTGAATTTGATCTTCTAAGAGAGTTTCAAGACGGAGGCTCAAATTGCATTCAAATGGTGATGAATTTATATGTTACAACAGCGATCTTATTCCAATATGGCTGCGAATTAAATGTATGAGGCAGCATGTGTTATTGAAAGGTTGCGTACATTTTTCCTTGGGCTGCGTTCAATTTCAAGGGAGCTGCGATTACCTTCCAAGCAGCTCGTCCTTTGTCTAGGTTGCGTTTAGTTCCTTCAACAACAGTAATTTCATATTAGAGGTGCACATTTGACATTTGTAATTGCATACATATTTGTAAACATTTTTTTGGTGAAAGAATTGAAAGGATGCATCCCAAGTGTTTGTAGAAATGTCTATTGGCTATAGATGCACATTTTACATGTAAAAATCTTATGTATGGATTCAAATGGTCAAAAAGGATTGCATTAGTATTTCAGTTCTTTGCATGGATTTCTTAATAATCATTTGCTAGAATTTAAACTTCATTTGAAACCATTCCAAGGAAGCAAATACAATCTGAAAATAAAAGACAGCGAGATAGAGGTTGCCTGCAAAGTGTTTGACAAAATGTCAAACATTCAAAATTGACAACCAAAATCAGATTTGAGGCAATATCCTAGTTGGGGATATTACAGTGGTATCATAGCGGTTTCCTGCCATCTTGTTGGGTTGAAAATTTATTGAGCTCACACATTAGTTTGAACTATCAGCACTCTAGCTTTATTTTTCAGCCATGGATAAATATAGAAAATCAAGTAAATATGGAAACCAGTTGAGCAGTGTGACACGGGTCAGGAAACATCAAGTGCCTTGGAAAATGAAATGGAGAAATTGAGGCAAACACAAGAAAGGCTAAAAGTCCAACTTGTAGATTCGGCCACTGTTGATATGGCAGCTAGTTTCATGGTTTCCTTCTTCAAAAAGTCTTCGTCACGAAGACTACAAGAAGAGAAAGGGGATGTTCTTGTAGGTGAGACATCTAGAAATCTTCATGATGATTTCTCAACAACCACTGATCAGTGTGGAGATGGTCCTATTCTTGGTAGGACAATCATTAGTCCTATTTGCACACATGATGTTGGAGACTCTTTACAGGGATATGTGGATGTGCCTGTCTTGTTGGCAGATAGTGGTACTGAGTTTCAACATCTCGAGCCTATCAAAGTTAGTGACACAGGGTCTGATTTGCGGGACAGCAGTTCTTTATGTGAGCTTGTTGTTGATGCCATGGATAGTGTGAGTGTGGAGGATGTTGTAGATACCACTATGGATTCTGACACCATAGATGATGGTGTTATCTTTGAGGACTGCGAGGAGTATATGAGCTCTGACAGCTCTGATGTTTATGACAGCAGTCGTAGTGTGGAGTCAATGCAGGAGATAGTAGTCTTTTCCTATATTGAGGATGTAAGCATGGAACTATCCAGTGATGACACTCATGATGGGAGTGTTATAGATGAGTCAGGTGACATAGATTCACACCACAATGTAAGTGATTCGCGCGATGACATTGAGTCATGTATGCAGCCGAAGATAGCAGAGGGGTTTCATATAGATGATGTTGATACTAGCATCGCGGATACCTCTGATGTTGAGAGTGAGGATGATGGGTGTTGCAATGTTTCTAGTTTTTTATATCAAACTTTGGGTGTGGACTCAACGTTGTCATCCGGTGGTGGTGGGTCCCAGGATCCTTTGTTACAGGGACTCACGGATGAGGATGGGGAAGCATATGAGTGGCGGGAGTTTGTTATAGCCAAGGCTTCCACTTCTTCAGATGAGGTTACTTCTTCGATGACTCATGAGGATGACTCTACCTATAGCGAATCATGCTTGATTTATCAGACCCTGGGGCAAGACTTTGAGTTGTTAGTGAGTGAGGATGGATCCCAGGATTTGGATTGTCATGTGGTTGCAGAGGACGAGGTAGCTAAGGTTTGTGATGAGACAGATTCAGTAGCGACTTCCTCGAGGGTAGATGAGGATGAGTCCTATGTTAGTACTTAGTTTGTAGATGTGTGCTTGAATGATAGTACACAGAGATACGGTGATCTTGAGGGAAGCTTGTTGGATACAACTTCCTTCCATAGTGTGGACAGTGCAGTTGAGATTTTGCATAGGAGACCCATTGTGCGGAGTCATCATGTGACTAGCCAGTTGAGAGTTGGTGAGAGAGATATTGCTTCTACTCTCAAGCATTTTGATGTCACTCGTTAGCTCTCTTAAGCCCTTGATTTGAGGGTTTATTCAATCTCCCTTCTCAAAACACTTTCAGAATCTCTTGGTGGTTGATTCACCATGAGTTTGCCAATATACTACCAACCAAATCATAAAATTACCATGCTATGAAGCCCGATCTTCTACTGCTGCTCCCTAGTCATCAATTTTCTTAAGGAACACACCCTGTCACAACCTGTGATCACACTTTACATTCAATCTTCTGCAAGTTCCAAGTTAGATTCATATGATACATGGTTAATAATCTTCATTTCATGGATTCTAGGCCTTTGAGTCCATGGAATGGCTATTAGTTACAAGTAACCTTCAAAATAAAGAAAGAAAACTTAGAAAATCAGTCTAAGCCGCTGGATTTGAAGGTACAGTCATAACAAATGACTCTCAAATCCTCCAAAACATGTAACAATGCCTCCAAATATCCTATTGAATCCTTCTAGTTATTATCCACGCAAAGTTACATGAAAAACATTATAAATTTCAAAGTATTAAGGACAGTTTACAACCACAGTGACTATTTACACCAGCATATAACACCTAGAACAGGTTTTATTGTGAATCTCAATGCATTCAACAGTGTAATGAATGATTTAGATTGCTTACTATTCCATCCTTGAACTTGAAAACCAAAACAATGAGTGTTAAAACCTTTCAACAATGCATAGAATAAGAGATTTGCAAACTAAAACTTATATTTTATTGAATCCTTGTTTCTGTCCGTACACTCCAGGCTTCATTGCCGTACAAATGGAGTTGATTACAATATAATAAATCAAAACTTAACTTCCCCAACCTCTTCCAACGGGTTTTGAGGGATTAGTTAAGTTTTTAAACAATAAAAACCCCATTTCCCTCCTAAATTCCTAAATAGCCATTACTTTTTCAATATTTAAAATTTTAAACTAAGAAAATGCTTTCAAACCTTATGAAATGGAATTTTAAGATCTCCATAGTTTTCCAACACCTAGGAGACTTAATTGTATTCCTTCTACAACTTTAACCTATCCTAAGACATCAATTGGACACTAATGGTCCATGATACATTATTTAATCGTTTCAAGGATATAAATTATTTTATTTTTTATTCAAATGCCACTTCATGGCATCAAACCATTATAGAAGCCAACACATTATAATTTATTGGATTTACATCACTTGGAATCCCTTTGCTTTTCTTGATCCTTTGATACACCATAGGTGCCTTTAATGTCTTCATGGTTGGTTTCATATTCTTCATGGTTTGTGCGTTGATCCTTGGTGCCCCTGCACCAGTGGATAGTGCAGTTGAGATTTTGCATAGGAGACCCGTTGTGCGGAGTCATCATGTGACTAGCCAGTTGAGAGTTGGTGAGAGAGATATTGCTTCTACTCTTGAGCATTTTGATGCCACTCGTTAGCTATTGGTTGTTTATGATTGGGGTGCTCCTATGACGAATGAGCACAGTGGTGGTTACCTTTCCTCGACAGAGATTCATTCCTTGTGGGAGGCTGTCAAGATTTTGAGACAGAACTATTTACACTTGGTTGTCGACCGAGATCACCTAGTTGATTGGGGGAGTATGGCATATGAGGCACTGATGGCCAAAGAGGAGGTGAGTGAGCTTACTCAGGAGCTCACAGCGACTTCTGAGGCTTTAGATGGCACTCAGTGGTCTCTTCAGGAGTCGCAATTGCAGTTGGGAGAGGTGACTGTGGAGTTGGAGCGGATTCAGTCTATGCCAGCCAAAGATCCAGTTCAGTTGCATATAGTAATGGTTGGTGGTGAGTCAGCTTCCACAGTTAGCAATGATGGATATGTTGGGGACACGGTTACATCCATCCTTGATATAGTTGCAGTAGTTACAGATGAGATGAGTACATTAGTGGAGGACAGCAGAGAGCTTCTTGTCGTATCAGGTCCTCTAGTAGTTAGCACATTGACAGATGATGCGAAACAAGTTATTGAGAGTCCTGATGTGATAGTAGTGGATTCTTCAGAGAGTTGTGTGATAGTTTCTGACACTACTCCCTCTTCTTCACAAAACTTGGGCAGGGTATCATCTAATTTGGAGACGAGCTTTCATGGGGATTTGTTTCCTTCTGCCGTAAGCAAATCTATTACCTCATCTCATATAGCTGATAGCGATAGACAGTTGGTAGTGCCACAGTTTCAGAGGGATCAGTTGTGGGTTGCAGGGGAGCAAGTTGATGCTTCTTCGTATAATTTCTACTGCACAAAGTCATTTACGGAATACTTGCTTGAGAGTCCGATTTTGCAGGAGGGACCATTCGGAGCTTCTAAGGGTACTTTCATCCAAGGTTCTCGTAGTATTCAGCTTTTAGTGGGGAAAATTGTAGATACCTTGACTACAATGCTTCCTCATAGGGATTTTATGGTTGGGTTTCCTGAGAGGGTTTCCCAAGATCCTACCCAATCAGCTGTTCAGAGTCAGATATTGGAGCCATCTCTTCATTCGCAGTTGGATTTTGATGAGCCTCTATCAGAGATTGGAGCATTTCACCATGATTACATAGTGAGGAGCGTTCATCATTTTTCTTTTGACACACCGGTTGAGGACTTGGTTGTACGACGGTGTGGGTTGGCTCCAGGTTTATATCATCCGTTATGGGATGGGTTTACTCCATCTGCAGCTAATGGGAATGGTTACTGCAAGTTAGCAGGAGGTGACTTGCAAGGTTAGTACATCCAGGATGGTTTTATAGAGGATGGATATCTGGGTTATGGTACAGATGCTTTTGGTTGCACTAGTTCCCATTGCACATATAGACTTCATAATCATGGCAGATTAGTAGGGTGTGCAAGGAGTTTTGGTCTAGCAAATGATATTAGATATCCATTTTTCTTTGTTATGGAGGGATGTGAGTTTCGTCTCTACTGGGATCCAGGTAGAGATAGGATTGGCACTACGGATTGGGTGAGTCACCATTATTGGTATGGTGGCAGTATGTTCAGGATAGCTCTGTGGATAGAGTTATCATCGCAAGAGTTTGCAGGTGACGCCAGGGACATTATGCATATTTATCCTTGGGATCCGAGTGGATCATTATGTTTCTTTGATTCCTATGATTGCTTGAGGACAAGCAATCTTGGGAAGGGAGGACTGTAATGTCCCCTTTTTAGCGCAACCATGACTATGGATGACCTATCATGTGACCCTCATAGGCTAATCAGGATGGACAGAGAGCCTCTTTCAGTGGGCATCTACTTCAGGATTCAGTATGCTTTCGTTTGGCTTTCGTTTGGCATCATTTGGACTTCATTTGTTATACTTTTGCCACGTTTACTATTTATAGTAAGCTTGATGTTGTTCAAGGACCCTTTCTATTTTTGGAAAGTGCATTTGGTCACTTGGGGAAATAATAGGTGTGACTCATGTTTTAGATGGCATATTTAAAGGATAAGTATTTTGGGAGTTATTATTATTTTAGTGGCCAAATTATTATTAAATCAACAAATGACTTATTATAAAGTTACAATTTAACTTTATAATTTTACTTAAGTTGAGGGTTGAGTCATCATTGGAAGGGGCCATTTATTCAATTAATCCATGGAAGCTTAAGCCAAGGTATTAATTAAAGTATTGGAGTAAATGAATTATTAAAAGGAAAAAGTATATTTATCCCACATTGGCTGGAAAAGTGTGAGTCTCTCACAAAAGTTATAAAAGACTCACATGAGTTTTTTTTCATTCATGTTGTTTATGCTTTTTGAAATTGGTGAAGTTTATGAGAAGAAGAAACCAGGGTTTCGTCTTCAGCCATTGGAGAGCTGAGATTCTTCAATTGTGCAATCATTTGAGGAAGTGAAATAACTTTTGAATTTGATCTTCTAAGAGAGCTTCAAGATAGGGGCTCAAATTGCATTCAAATGATGATGAATTTATATGTTACAGCAACGATCTTATTCTAGTATGGCTGCGAATTAAATGTATGAGGCAGCGTATGTTATTGAAGGGTTGTGTACATTTTTCCTTGGGCTGCGTTCAATTTCAAGGCAGTTGTGATCACCTTCCAAGCAGCTCGTCCTTTGTCTAGGTTGCGTTTAGTTCCTTCAACAACAGTAATTTCATATTAGAGGTGCACATTTGATATTTGTAATTGCATACATATTTGTAAACATTTCTTTGGTGAAAGAATTGAAAGGATGCATGCCAAGTGTTTGTAGAAATGTCTAATGGCTGTAGATGCACATTTTACATGTAGAAATCTTATGGATTCAAATGGTCAAAAAGGACCGCATTAGTATTTCAGTTCTTTGCATGGATTTCTTAATAATCATTTTCTAGCATTTAAACTTCATTTGAAACCATTCCAAGCAAGCAAATACAATATGAAAATAAAAGACAGTGAGATAGAGGTTGCCTGCAAAGTGTTTGACAAAATGTCAAACATTCAAAATTGACAACCAAAATCAGCTTTGAGGCAATATCCTAGTTGGGGATATTACACCCATATATGTCAACACAAATATTAGCATCTCTCCAAGAGAAATTATAATTTATTCCTCTTTAAGTCTTTGCTCATAAATAATAATGAATACCTAAATCGCACCAAGAAGAACCAAGAAATTGAAATATATTCACTGCATAATATTTCGAGCGGGATTATAGGATGAAGCCAAAATAAGAGCCGGTTCCACACTCCATTAAAAAATCAACCACATCTTTATATTAGAATCACCAAACTATAATCCACAGAAATTATAACAGTATCAAGGAAACAATAACCTTATCCCTCAAATAAGATATAGCCACCAAAAACAATCTGCAAATATTTTATCATTGCAAATTTGTCTTCTGAAGAAGATTTCACAAATTTGGCACAAATGTAGACTCCGTCATGAATCCACTCCCAGAAAGAGCTAGGTTTTTGTCCAACTTCTCTATTGATTTTCTGAAGGTTTTCGTCCTCAAAAATTTGCTTAATGCAAAGCTTCATATAAATTATCAAATTTAATAAAACATCTGAACATGTTCTAAATAATCCTCCCCTTGAACTTTTATAGCATTCTCCAGAACATTCTTGGCCTTCCATCAGCTTGTCTCTTGGCACTCCATTTCATTGTCTTTTTATTTGAAATAAAGTGACTTTTATTTTATAATTCTGGTTGACACAAAAAATCACTTTAATTGCTCTGTTAAATAACTAAATTACGTTGTCATTATATTTTGACAACTTAAATTTTTAATTATCTAAATAATTTCAAATGTACCATTAAGGGGCCATTACATCTTTCCCATGCTCATGCAGCTAGCCATTGATCTCTAATACTTTCCTCCAGCATTATTTATGCTATACATTTCTACCATGCAGTCAAACATGGTAGCATGAGCGCCATATAGACTTCATTTTAATGAGGAATGTTATTGCTGATAGTTGTGTTCACTCTATGTTGTCATGCTCATGCCCTAGCCATGCCTAAACTTCAAGTTTTCATTCTCTAGTTAGTGGCAATCTAATTAGATGACTTTTCCTCTTGTCCTTAGCAACCTTGTTGAGCTATTTAGTAACTTATGGGGCCATGTGTGATGTTATTGAACTCCTAGTGCCATGTGTAGAGTAATGGCACAAGATTTCAAGATATACAAGAAAACTCTTGGCTTGCTGCTATATTATTGTTGGGTATGGCTTAGATGTGGCTCGAAATGATCTTTGCACAATGGATAGATGCATAGCTGGAAAACGACGACTCAAAAAAAACTCATCAAGGCCAAAAAAACTTGACTCAACAAAAACTCAACTAGACAAAATCTCGCCTAGCCTAGAAATTTTGACTCGACAAAATTTTGGCAAAAACTCAGGAAAATTTTTGACAGCTTAAAAAATTGCTTAAATTTCAATTGAAACACTTCTCTTTTACAAATTCAATGAAAAGGCATATCCAATGAGTACAAAAGTTTTTTATATTAAATATGACTAATTTGAATGCAAATTGAGTACAAAATGACACCCTCATGAAAAACATTGATGGCTGATAAACTGAAGCAAAATGAAAATAGTAAACTATATTTGTAAAAGTAAAAATTAAGTACAACATTACACGTGCATTATACATCTTCCTCTTCCCTGATCTACTAAAAACTAGGCAATAGTTAGAACTAGAGGGCCTTGTCCTTGGAGTCTATTGTGTCTTGTCCGCCTCACTTGGCATGTAGATGCTGATGGAAATGACTCAGGCTTATCAATGTCTTCCAGTCCAAAATCTCCTGCTGCCCCTACCTCCTTCAATGTCTGTCTCTCCAAATCAATGATCTTATACTCAATAAGCAATGGAAGTAGCTCATCCCACCGTGTCCAATCACTATATGGATCTATCTCATTCAAATCAATTGGGTCATCTTATATGTCCTCTACCTTTCTTGTGCACTTCCAAAGATTATATTGCACAAAGACAAGGTCATTGAGGCATTTTTGAGCTAATTTGTTCCTCTTGTTCATGTGGATGGCCTCAAACAAGCTTCAATTGCACTCACAACTAGATGCACTACAAAGTTGCATAAGGTGTGGAGGATAAATCTTTGGAGACTTTGGATACTTCCACTACAATTTGTCCACCAAAACTCTACAAAATAAAGTATTGAAGAGTCGGAAAGAAAAGTCAAAAAATATTTTATCAAATTATCATTAGTTGTAGATTTGGAATTTGTAGCTTGTAAGATGCATGTTAAAAACTCCAGTTTTATACCTAGTGTTGGAGTGGTTCTTCGTCACTTAGCTGAATTCAAAGAAAAGGAACCACCCCTTCCTTCACTATAACTTTACAATTCATTGACAATGAGATCTCTCACCTCAACTTGGGGTGTCATCCTCCAAATGCATGTGGCCCTCCATAACCTCTCCATTGGGATCTAAGAAGGTATCTAAGTAGGAAAAACAAGGGTTGAGGAAGTACCTTGTAGCATGGATAGGTTAGTGGAGTTGATTGTTCCACCTCATATAATAATCACACATATGAGATCAAGTTTAAGACACTCCCCCTTATAATAATTAGTGAGACCCTTTGGCACTATCCATGGCCTCTTAAATATATACCCCATTGGGTATTGATCCCCATTTACAAAACAAAGAACTCTAACCAAGGGCCCTCACACCTACAATTTAAAACTTAAAAAAAAAAGTCAAAATTTTATAATGAATAACTAAAACTAAACAAAATGAATGTTCAATTTGAATTTAAGTTCAAAGGTTTGAATTTACCTTCAAAATCTTTGTAGCTCTTTGTGCAAAAAGGTTGTTAGACTATGCTTGCAACCCTCTCCCTTTCAAAATTATTTAAATAAGATGAATCTAGCCATGCTTGACTCACAGACATTTATTTCAAAGTTGTGAATGAACCACTAATGCTTTGCAATGTTAAGAAAACCGTTGCAAACCTTGTGACACCAAATCTTACAAACTCTTTCCCTTGGGTGTGATCTCTTATGAAATGCAAAACCCAAGGGTGATTATAAATAAATTTTGTGATGTTTTCCAAAAGAAGTTTAAGGCAAAGTGTTGCAAAAGGTGACCAAATAAGTGGCCTAGGTTTGACTTGGAGGATTCTTCCATCCGCCACATATGTTGTTGCATTATCAGTTATGATTTGTACCACATCTTCTATGCCCAACTCCATGATAGATTCCTCCAACATCCAAAGACAATGTTTCTGTATTTTCTACTTTGTTGGAGGCATCGCCAATTTCCAAAAAACCTCACTTTTTGAAGATACCAAAAAATTAATAATGGTACGGATTTTCCCATCTGTTCATCCATCAAAAAGAACTATAGCCATATTTTTCCTATTCCTTTTTTTATTCTTCCACCACTACTCTTGCCCTTTCAATAGCATTCGTGAACAACCTACAAGTACAAAATGAAATTATGTACATGATTTTAAATTTTATACAAAAAATAACCTAAATTACCATAAAATTTAGATTAACTAAACTCCCACTCAAGACTTTAAGAGAAAGTGCCTTGTAGCCTTTTCCCGCAACCTTCAATGCAACCAAATCGTCCCAATAAGGACTATCAGCCACATTGATAGGAATGTTGTTAAGCTACCAAAATCAGCACATGCAATATGTACATTTTCATGCACCTCCCGTTCCACCCAATAGCTCCCAATGATGGTTGTGGTCCAAGTGTGTTTCCAAGTACAAAAAAGTATGTGTTGTGTGTGTCAGTGTAGGCGTAAGCACTATTGTTACCACTCTACTAGAGTAGATGATGTGGAGATGTCGGTAGATTTGTTTCAGATGCACGAACCACAAAGAGAGCCCAATATTAACTAACAAGTATCTCCGTCTAGTTCCAATTCAACTAGAGCACCTTGAGTAGAAGCTATGGATGCTGCCTTAATCAAACAATGGATAGATGTATTCCATGCTACAGCTAGCTTGCAGCCTTCCTTGGAATTTCAAACTCTACTTCTCTTGCCCATATGGATGTCAGTCAACCATTGATCTCTAATGCTTCCCACTAGCATTCTTTGCACTATAGATTTCTACTATGAAGTCAAATTGAAATATCCCCCATGGATATTTTCTCCAAATTTTACCAAATGTTCCACAGGAATTCAAACAAACAATTTGCAAGAAAATTGATTTCTATTCATCCAACTAATTATATTGAAAATCATATAATATCAAACTGAAATAAAGTTCTAAAATAAATATGAATATTGTCATCAAAATAGATAAATCATTAAAACCTTTAGCAGAATAACAACATAATTATCTCCCAATTTTAGCCACAGAGCTTACAGCAGGATTGGATGCACAAGAAACTTCCCAATCACAGATACAGGATGTACAGAAGGATTGGTAAACCACACACCATCAGCAGATATATCTATTATCTTCAAACAACACTAGCCAAAGTAGATCTTTCACAACCATAGCTAGTCTTCATCAAGAGGGATTTCATCTTCAAGAAGGCTGAGATGGACCAAATCGAAATCTCGAGAACCTATAGGGTTACAATCAATGAGATGAATAAACTCAACATGATCACCAACAATCCTCTCAATGCTCTTTTATAACTTCTGAATCTCCCTTGGCCTACCATTTCCTCTTGCCTTCTCATTTTCTTTTCCGTCTCTTTATCATCCCCCTCTTTTAAATTGAAATTAGGGAAATAATAATAAAATGACGCTATTAATTTTTCACTAAACTTCACCATTAAAGTCATTTTAATACTTTATTAAATAATTAAATTAAGTTGTCGTTAAATTTGATATAATTTGACAACTTAAACCTTAAATATTTAATTGACTTTTAATATCCCTAAAAGGGAACATTCAACAAATATTGTATCTTGAAGCTCACACCATACAGACTCCATTTTTTTGAGGATATTACAGCTGCTAGTTGTGTTCTCTCTGTGTTGTCATGTTCACCATGCCTACAATTGGCAAACAGATTTAATGACTCCAAGTGATTTTCTCTTGTCATTGGTGACATTGCTGAGCTCTCTAGTAACCTCTGGAACACATGATGTTTTGGTACTCCTATGGCCGTGTGCAAAGTAATGGCACAGAATTTCAAGCTAAACAAGAAACTTCCTAGCTTGCTTCTATATTATTGTTGGGGTATGGCTTGGATGCAACTTGAAATGATATTTGCACAATAAATAGATGTATCCCACGCTGCTGCAAGCTTAAGATTTTGAAATTTGGCTGCTATTTGCATTTATTGAGAAGACTTTCTATGCTTCCATGTAGTCCTACGGAGATCCAAAGTGGATTTTATCCTTCTACATGTACATTCCTTATGCTTAAAAGTGAACTATGACTGTCTTAGTGTAAATGCTGATTTAAATCAATGTAACTTAGTTATAGTATTGGTCTCTAAAGTCAATTTCTTGCACAATAGCACTAATGTATATTTTTTGGGACCCAATCAATGTAAATTCAGAGTTCTGTGAATGTAAGATGATGTTTTTATGCAAGTTGTGTGATTTTCTAATAGATGCATCATTCTTATGTTAAATGGTGTCTCCAATATCAGCTAGAACTACTTCAGAGGTCTACTGCTATTGAGCTATTCCACTCACAATTATTGTTCTGCTGGCCATGAGGTCAATAGTTTTAAGAGTTTCTTGCAACCCTCTCCTTCTTGCTTGTGAGTTATTTCAGTTTGATAGTGGCTAAGTATGCTTGGATACACAAATTTCTAATATCTATGATTTTTACCATAGCAGCAAAATTCTTCTGGGCAAAAAAACAGCAAATGGAAAGATTTTTATAAAACTGTTATTCAATTAGAAAAAAGAGGAAAATTTTGGATTTTCAAAAAAAATGTATAATAACGTAGGAAAAGGAGAAAAATAAATAAAAATTTAGCAACAAGATACCCTTTGTGTTGGAGTGTCATGTGTCGGGGGAAGGAATTGGTGCAGTGTTCTTTATATTAATCAGCAGCAAAAACTAGGGTGTTGACCCTTAGAAGACAACTACCCAAAGGCGTACAAACATGGCACACTAACAACAAATAAACATCAAAAGCATTCTATAACAGAGCTAATAAAGTAAAAAGACATAGGCCATAGTTCAGTAGCCTATAAGCATGAAAGTTAACACCATAGTACAAAGTAGTACCAATCATATGAGAACATGCTAAAAACCTAAACAAAATCCTACTAGTGCAGCCAAAGCCGTAGCACAACCAACTAGAGTTCAAAAAGCTAGGCAAGCTAAAAGTAAACATATACAAAAAAGCCCCAAAGGGGTAATGGGGTGATACAGCACGTGAGACCAATCATCAGTGAGGAATTTAAACAAGTCTTTGTAATTTTCTTCATCTCGTTCATCTTCACCAAGAATCTTGTGTTGCAACAAGCAGAGAGAGGTTGCAAAGTTGTGCATCATCCAAAGACTGAATTTGGAAATGCTTCCTAGTTTTCTTTCCTCTTCGCTCACCCTATTTTTCAAACTATCCACCTCGCTCTACAAGTTGGCCAAATCTAAGGCCGAAGCTGCGTCCAAGCTAGCTTAAATTGGGTTCTGCTCAACTAACGACATGTCAATACCAAGATCGGCAGGTATATTTTTTCGAGCTACCACCATCTTCAGTCTCCAAATCATCTTCTAAGTTCTTTTTTTTGTCACTCCCCTTCTCAATTGCCTAGTTCCCTTGATCCATGTCTTCCTGAAAATCATAGTCTACAAGTAGCTTTTTTTCTTTTTTTGCAAATCTAGTGGCCAATTTGTTGGATCTTTGAGGGGTGTTATGCTCCTCCACCTCCTCTTCGTTATCACTATTTACCTCCTGAACAAAGAATATGGCTCTTTTTGCAGAAGTGTTTTTGCCTTTTCTCTTGGAGGTAGACAATGAAGTGTCTTTTCCTTTAGGGCCAGCCTCAGGGGCAGCAGCATCAAAGTTCAAAATTTTGGGGGTGCTCTAACGAGAGGCAATTTTACTAGCCCCCGAGTTTTTAATACCTTTCTTCTTGTTTTGGCCAAGCATGTCAACAATATTAGCTAGCGCAAAGGACTCTGACATAGGGACCGCATAGACAATGATACGTTTAGGAGGGCAAAGGGCTAAATGAAAGTTGTAAAGCCTAAAAATGAGGCCTTGATGCAGGTAAGTTGGTTTTTTACCCTAGCGGACATTTTCCTTAGCATCAAACACAAAGCTTTCAAGAGAATTCAATAAGAATAGTTCCTTCATGATTCCTAAAGTGATTAAGAAGCGGCATATGATAATAATAGTAAACTAGGATTACCCGAGGACGCATCCCCGGCTTAGATACCTAAGTGTCCATAACAGGGACGTTTCTGGGACTTGGGGACGGCTTGGGGACATCCCCACCCCAACAATGATTGAAATTTCAAATTTCCAGTTTTATGAATGCATAATAGAGTTATAGGCTATAGTTTTACTTTTAGTATTTACTAAATGGTATTGAAATGTTGTTTGTTAAGGTTCTATGATGTTTAAATGGCATGCATTGTCCATATTTTCAAATGAATGTAATGTATACTTGCAAATTTCCTTGTATATTTAAAAAATTCCCTATATTTATATAGATGTCCCCCACCCCATCCCCAAAATCAGTAAAAAAATTTGTCATCCTGGAAACCCACCGTCCTCGTCCCAGAAACTTGGGGTAACACTGTAGTAAACCTTAAAACGCCCTTCCAGTGTAAAGTACCTCATGATCATAAAGCAGACCTAGTTCTAAGGAGGGGGAAGCTCAGCCCTATCATATTCGCCCTACTTCTTAACCGAAGCCTCACCACCCTTAAAGAACCTTCTTAAACTGTAACTATCAACTATTCAGCTGGTCCTCTTGCATTTCCTATCCTCTGTAGATAACCCAATGGCCTTAGCGATGACTTCTTCGCTGATTTCAAAGGAAATGCCCCCAACCGAGACCCTCCTATTATCCCAAGAGATAGTGAACTAGGCAGACAAACCCTCATCGAATCCGTTAATGGACACAATAGAGTCGGCAACCCCCCCCCCCTCCTTGCAAATATGCCATACAAACAGGAATTGGTGCGGTGTTGATGCCAAACAAACACCCAATAGCATTTGAGAGAAGCAAGTCTAGAGGAGTAGAGAAAAGCTACTCAATCTATGACAGAGAGATGTTTGCCATTATGCAAGTCTTGGCCAAGTTCAAATCATACTTAGTTGGGAGCATATTTGTGATTGAAAAGGATCATAATAGCATTAAATATTTCATGAATCGGAAGGACCTTAACGACAGACAATAGAAGTGGGTCAGTAAGTTGTAGGCATATGATTTTGACATTGAATATGTCAAAGGGAAGAAGAATGTAATAATCATAATCTTCAACTTCATGAAATGAGCACCAAAAACCCTTTTTATAACTTCAAGCTCAATGCCCTAATTAGGGTTGTGCAACTTTTAATTTGATTTTTATACTCACCTTATGTCTCACCTAAGTTGCCAATAAAGTTACTTTATTAAAATAATTTATTAAATTAAATAAAATAACTTTATTAAATTAAATAAAATTGGTTAAATATTGAAATTTAACTTTATCTTTTAACATTATTTAAAAATATATCTCAAAACACCTTATGTCATTAAAGTGAAAAATCACCGACTAACCAAACATGGCAACTCTACCAACCACCAACTTAGTGACCAAAACGGACACTTACTATAAATAGTATGGAAAAATTGTCCGAAAACCCTCCAAAATGTCTCAAATGCTTCCAATAAACCACCCAAACACATTGGTGACATCGAATTCCCCCTAGGATCAACCAAACACAAACCTAGAAAACCAGCTCCAGCAATGCTACAAGAGAACCGAAAGTGGGGACATTAGATTATGTCCCATTTTTTAGCTATTTTGATTTAAAAGCTTTTGTCTAACTCTTTCTTTGACTAAAACAGCTTGTGTTTGATGAGGGGAACTCCAAGGTTCTTGTAGCATGCAAGTTATGTTCTTCAGGAATGTTTATTGTTGGCAATGAGCTCAGTTGATCTCGTGGACTCCAATGACACTTTCCGAAAAGAATTTTGGCTTCTAGTGTGATCTCCAATATTCTTGGAGAAAGAGTCCACTTATAGAAACTCACCCAGTCGACCCTATCTATCATTATTCTTAATCAATATCATTCCAGTACAATCAGGTTTTTATTTCAAAGTTGTTTGATGGTTTCCGCAACATGAGTGAACTATTGAGCTTTAATTTAATTATTTCAAAAAGGTCGCTTAATTTTTATAAAATAATTTTAAAAGCAATTTACTGCAATAGCTTGTTGGAGATAGAATTGAAACCTTGCATATCAAATGCAAATATTATTTCACAAAGGTCTTTTGAAACAAAAAGGGGATTATTTTATTAAAAGTGAATTTAAAAATATATTCTAGAAAGTTTGGCAGAGAAGGTATAAAAGATATGTTACCCCGAGTTTCTAGGGCAAGTAGACATGTTTCCTTGTCCTCAATTATATGAGTCATTTTTAGGGATGGCTATGGGACAGCAATCTAAAATATAGAAAATTTTTTAAAATATGAAAATTTTAAATATTCATATAAAAACATGGATAAAGCATGCATATATACATTATAGACCCTTAACATATAACATTTGATGCCAAAGGAGGAGGTTGGGACTGGGACCTGTAAAAATACTTAGCCTAGGATTTTTTCTAGTTGCAATACATGGACCGAGGAGTTAGGCAAGTTGAAGGCTAAAGTGGAGGAGTTGGACAAGAAGATTGGTAGCATCTCCAGGTTCAGTTTAAGGATGATGCACAACTCAGCTCCGACTCTATGCCTATTGCAGAAGATGTTGCGAGCGGATTTGAACAATGAGGGGAACTATAAGAAATTTTTCAAGTTCCTAACTGAATATTGGGCTAATGTCTACAGCAATCTGGGTGCAAAATCAAATGAGCTAGATAAATGTGGTGCCCTCAGTGTTTTTTGGCTCTCTAATGTTTTTTGGTTCTCTACTAATATTGGTTGTAGTGGCCTTATGTTCAATCTTAATGTTTTTATTGTTCATGTTTAAGACTGATAGTAGTTTCATGTTGTTGGTTAGATTTGCCCCAATATGGGATATTGACTAAGTATGGTCATGCTAGTTTTTATAGTGGTTTGAAGACTATTAGTAGCTATGTTAGCATAGTTGATATGATCAATACTATTCTCTCTACTTTTTGGTTGAATGGTTTTTGATATTGTTAGAGTGCTATTAATGTGTTGTTAATGTGCTTTTGGTTTTCTCTAGATTGTCAGCCTCTGGACTGGTTGTAAAGGGATAGAACCCTAGATTTTGTTTCTTATGATATTAAAAACACTTGTGTTAAATACCTTAAATTGAGAGTTCACATTAGAGTCAAAGTCAAACAAATTATTTAAACTCTAAAATGGAACTTGCAGCCATACAATGACAATTTCCAGATAACCCAATTTAGAAATCAAAGCAAATATGCAGTTAGAATCCATATGCAAAGAATAGATAACATACCCATGAAAATGTGACACAAAATATACCCTTGGAAAACCCTCATGAGGGAAAAACCCAGCCTCCAAAAGAATCCATCATCCATGTATTATTTAGCAATACAACATTACAATACATCTAAGTTGCCGGTTCGGATTCTGGTACGGATGCGGGTTCGAGATTTGGGTTCGAAATTCGTCCAAATTTTTTTGGGTTGGGTTCGGATTCGTTTTGGGTTCATCCGTACAAGAATATATATATATATATATATATATATATGCAGCAACAGCAAATAAGTTTTTCTTTTCATTCACAAATGCACAAATGACATAAAATGGCAAAACAACTTTATAGAAAAGTCACTTTTAGGGTTGAAGGGTCGAAGAGACCTAATATGGCAAAAAAAATTTATGGAAAAGTCAAGGAAAGTGACGTTTTCAGTCAAATTCGCCTCAAATTCTCTCCAAATTTGTTCTGGGTCCTTCTGTGCATTTCAAAATTCTGCCAAATTCGTCTGAAAGTCTGACAGGGTCCTTCTGACAGACTTTACTGCGAATTTGAGTGTTTGTGGCAGAATTTGCAGCGAATTCGAACCGAATTCGTATTTTGCAGCGAACCGAATCTCGACTTCAGCCTTCAGGGAGCGAATGTGGTAACTTAGCAATACATCCATGAAAGTCTTAGAGCCCCAAGTCATCAGCCAACACTCCATGTGAACAAGCATTTAACTACACGTCCCGGGCCATGCTTCCACCCTCCACAAATGCTAATATGGCTAACCTTAAACAACTACCCTTATGGTGGCTTTTATAGAATTAAGCTCCCACAAAACCACCAAGTGGTATTACATCAAAACCATGTGTTACCTAACCGTTGACCCCACACTTAATATTGGGTACTAAGTTTTGTCTTTTTAAATATCTTTTCCCCAATATTAAATAATTGTTAATTACAATATTATGTTACGATGTTACAATACAACATCAAGTGGCCCCGAGAATATTCCAAAGGAATCTCTACATGTTGCACATTCATCTAGGTGTTCCTAAGTGCAACACACGTAATAAATAAAGTATTACAATTATAAACCATTTTATGCAAGGTGACAACACCTATTTACCCAACAAACTCAAACATAATAATATGGGACAACCACGAGACATCCCTATTTTTGGGATGGGTCAAATAGGCCCGGGGACGAGTCTCACAAAACATTGTATAAGAGGATATTTAGAGAGCTCATCTGCATACATAGATTATTTTATTTCATGTTGTGAAGCCCTTGTGGTTCAGTAGGATTGACCTTGATTCATCTCAACCTTCTAGAGGACAAAATCCCTCTTGGAGGAGATTAGGCTCCTCGTTGATATGTTGTGACTCATTCAGAGATAGTTGTGCAAGAAAAGTTTTACTAGTAAATTTATCCAAAATCTACGCTTGTGCTGAATGTTGGATTATTGGAGCAATTTCATACAGTGATTGCCTATGTGCTGATTTGTCATGTCCCCTTTTTAGTGACATGTTATTTTTCAGTGGATTTGCCTATCAGGGACTCTCGTAGGCAGATGGTTTTGGTGAGAGAGTCATCTTGGTGATTATTTGGAGATTGGATGGTCTTATTCGCTCTTGGAGAGATGATTTGGAGCTTTTTTTTTTATTATTATGTGTTATGCGGGGCCCACATGTTATAATTTTAAGTTGAGTTGCACTTTTTATTTTATAAAGTTATTTTATTATAAAAGTGCATTATAATGGGATTTTATAATGGATGTTTCTAAAAGTTCTTAGTAACTTCTTAGAAAAGTGAATAAATAGAGGACTTGGCCTCTCATTTGGACAAGCTGATTTTGGGATTTCTTCTACTTCTTCCATTGTGGAGCAATTTGTAGTCATTTGGTCTGCAAATTTTCATTAGATCTTTGGGAACGATAACTCCCTTGGATTTGCATAACTGAGGAAGTGAAATATTTTCTGAAGGGTTGCTCATTGGAGATGGTACTTAGCCATTTCATGTTGGATTTCATCTGAGGATTGATTTGAGGGTTTGAAGTTGGTTGAATAAGGGTTTGGAATTCATCATTTTATTGGTGAATCAGTTTGATAGGTTTTGGAGATCATTTTGTGCAATTTCTGAGAAGACCATACCAGGGCCTGAGTCACAAGTTTTTGCTCATATCTCACAAACTATTCAGAGATTAATTTTATGCATTTGGGGAATGAGATTACATCCCTAGGCGACCCTGTTTTGGGTATTTTCGGCCAGCAATACCAAGCAGTGATTTTTGTACAGCTGCCGTACTGTACGGCCCAAGTATGGCCTGTACCAGAACAGATACAGCAGCATCATTTGGGATCAGTTCGGGTGCAGTTGGAGGTGTCTTCAGCAGCATTGTCATCATCAATTTTGGTCAACACCCGGTGCATCATTTCCAGGTTCTTGGTGTTTGATTTTTGAATGTCAAAATTGTATAAAATTTACATATGTTCAGTCACTGTCATAACAGTCCAGTATATGCTTTGAAACAGTCACTGTTATTCATTGTATTGAAATCTGAAATTGTCATAGTTGTAACAGTCCTTTATATTCTCAGAATTCAGTCACTGTCACACTCTGCATATTGTAATCGGATTTGAAGGTTCATAATCCAATAGATATGTTGGTCATTGCATTATCTTGTTTGGCCATAGCTCATTGTATTGTTTTGATGCCAAATCATTGATATTCTGAAAATTGTCATAGAAGTCAGCACTTGTATTGATTGCATTTCATTACACTTTGGCATTGTTATATCATTTGAACATTGTGGATTTGTTGCTCAACCACTATAACCTTGAAACACTACATCTCAAACAAACAATTCAGTTGCTTGCCAAGTGTTTGACGAATTGTCACAGTTCAGTTTTGGGGGTTTTAGTGGCCTTTATAGTAAGGGTCATTACATGATTGTTTTCTGGTAACGGTATGTTTGTTGAATATCCATAGTTTTCCAATGCTAAATGTATTTACAGTTTTATTGGAGATTTGAGACATAATAAATTTGTGAGGAAAATATGATTGTGCATAAAAGTATTTCCTTGCCACTTTGTGTTGTTATTGAAAGATATAGAGGCAAGCCGTACTACCAAAGCTAGGTGCCCTTGTAAGGGTTACATGTTAGCAAGGAAGGGTAAATCAAGGCTTTCAATAAAGACCTTGTTGTTTTTTGGGATGTGAATAGAAATTAGAAAGGGAGCACGTGGGAGTTTGTATTGTTTGTAGCTGGAATGTGGGATTTTGTTGGCGCGTGGAGTTAGGTGCAGCCATAAAAGATCCCCAAGTTGGGACATGGAAAACTCTAGGAGCCAAGCATTTATGTTTGGCATATTGAATGAAGCTATAACAGCTAGTACTTGTTATGAGCAGATTCAAGGTGTTACCAGACAGTTCTAGGAGCTTTACAGCTACCAATGCATTCTAGCATGTTACAGCAGTGTCGATTTGCATAACAGCAGCATATTTTCTTGGCCAATCATCATCATTTGAAATTATATCATAGCTGTTGTAATTCTGAGATGGTGACAGCAAGCATACCAATTGAAGATCAATATAATGCTGAAGTTTTGAGGTCAGATTGTTGTTATTAATTATTTCTTTAACGCAAGCAAAGTGTTTGTTGAAATGTCTATGATACTTCTATGCATTGTGGATTTACTATTTAAACAAATACTGTCTCAAATTGCATTACAATTTATGAATGCTCCAATACCAAAACACATTGAAATTACACTGAAATCCATCACTAAGTGAAGTGTTTGACGAAATGCCTGCATGATAGAAGACACTCTTTGTGGGTGTTAAAAAAACATTGGTTCCAATTTTGGGGTAGACATTACATCATCTTGAGAGGGGCATGCCTTGTACTTCTGTCTTGCAACAATGCATTGAAGTGTAGTTGACACTGAACACATTTTTGCGAATACAAATGTAATCCATCTCATGCATGGATAGGAAACCTTGTGACCACTCGCCAAGTTACTGAGAATGCGCAGATTTTTCAGCTAGATGAATGCTCTCAAGTTTACTCCTGAGTCTCTGCAAATGAGTTGCAAAGAAAAATTTGTGATTTAATATGAAAACTTGTTGGGATTCATGCGATTCTGAGGTAAAAAATTGCGACAGGGGATTGAAACATGCCAACATGGGTTAAAACACATCAGGGCGAATGGGAGTTAAAACGCATTAGAGCAGGTCAAAACACAAGTTAAAATGCATATTTCACAAGGATTTTCTATAAAATTTAAAAACCCTGCATTCGCCCCTCCAATTAACACTTTTTTGTCGAGTCTTTGCAAAGTATTTAATGAGTTTTTGCCAAGTTGAAACTTTTGGTCTCGCCGAGTACTCTCCAAGTCCTAGCTTATGAACTATGGTCTCATGTATGGTATGTTTTCAGGTTAATAAGGTCTTGCAAGCAGCTAGGTGTCATTGACTCAATGGAAAATATTGGGGTCTATCATACATTAGGCGTAGCTGCAGGTTGGTTTAGTCTTGTTACATTATTTCTCTCTACTTTTCCTATTAAGAATACCTCTAAGATGAGCGCCCTCCTAGGCCTAGTTGAGCCCAAAGTGAAAGAGAAATTACCCACTCTTGGGCATTGGCCTCATAGCTGTCCATATTTTTTGATGCATCTGCCATTTGTTCTTAAGTAAAAGTTTCATGGCATTCAGGATTGGTCTACACTCTAGGGATATGTGCCAATAGTTTTGGGAGCTAACAGAGTCTACTTGGATTGTGTTTCTCATTGGGTTGGGTTGCTCTGACAATCGATTTCCACAAGTTTGTTTGGCCCATGCTTGCATCTTGTTCTTTGCAAATTAATGTGTTTGGTTCCTAGGGATAACAACACGTGTTTGTGTGCCAGGGCATATATAAAATTCTCAAAACATGAATTAGATGCAATTTGATCTTCCATTTTATTATTATGCATTAGGTAACACGCATACAGTGTCCATACCAAAAAACATCTCAAAGAAATGCCGCCTTCATGGGTACAATGATGTGACTCGTTATTTGCAAAACAATCCAAATGAATGACAACCAAGAAGAGTCCTTCAAGGGATTAATGCTGTGATTTTATGTCCAATTGTTATCAAGTTAAACCGAGAAAGCTAGTCCATTGTTTGCAATGAGCGCATGTCAAGCACTCATAACTAATCTGCATAAGAAAACAGTAACAAGAGCCTGAATAAAAGCAATATAAACATCTACATGGTGACCAATAAAGGATACTGTTATTATACTCAAACATTGACATTATATGTAATCTTCTTACAAGAACATGTCTCAAGCTTCTTCAAAGCAATGTGGAAAAAAATTTTGCATAGAAATTTCAAAAAGGGATTGATTTGCCCTAGGAAATACTAATGAAATATGTTTATAAATGCATTAAGTAAAATTGTATGCTTGACAAAGAAAATCTGATATGTAGAAAATACAAATTTATGAAAATACCTTTCCATGGCATTGTGGACAAGATGGGCTAGAACGATGTATTCCACACTCGGTACAAAGCATGTATCCTCTACCCCTACAACTTGGGCATGGCAACTCTTTAACATATTGACCATTAGGACCAATCCATGACCTTGGTTCAGGCCTACTGAATGTAATATTCCTATCAAGGAAAGAAACATATGAAATTTGGGTCATATTTATTTTTTATCCAAAATAGAACTTTATTCCAAGTTCCTGAACATTAACAAATACCTTCTCAACATTAAAGCTGCTATATAAACAGTCTATTCAATATTTTATTGTCTCTAAGTCACAACATAAAAAGGAATTCCAAGGAAAAGAAGCATATGAAATTCAGGTGATCTTTTTTTTTCCAGAATAGAAGTCTAATCCAAGTGCCTGAACAATAACAAATGCCTTCTCAAACATTGAAGCTTCTATATTAACAATATTTTTAATATTTTATTGCCTTGAAATCACAACATACAAAAGGAATTTCAAGGAAAAGAAGCATATGAAATTCGGGTCATCTTTATTTTTAATTCAACAAAGAACATTATTCCAAGTTCCTGAACAGTAACAAATGCCTTCTCTAAAATAAAGCTACTACATAAACAATTTTTAATATTTATTGCCTTGAAATCACAACATAAAAAGGAATTTTGGGTTTCATCTCTTTTTCAACATGTTAACCTACAAGCTCCATTAGATGTAAGAATGTGCAGATGCAGTCATTTAAAAATCCATCAACATGCAACAAAAGAAATATAACTGAAAGAATTTATGAAGTGAAATAAGGCATCAAATATACAATCATCACAAAGGACAAGATTGCATAAGGATAATTACCCTTACCAGGTCCAAACAAAGGTAACTAGGTAACTATATAATTGGAAATAATCAAAGGATTGAACACTCCCTTCCCTATCTTTAACACAAGGCCCCATTATAGATAGGTACACCGCAACCAAGACTTCTCATATAAACTTTTCAAATTTTGAATTTTTAAATTTTATAGTTTCTTTTCTATTGTACTTTTTTATATATTTACTTTTCTGGGATTTATTCAGTGATTCTTATGATTCTTTAGTACTCTTCAGTCTACTGAACATTTTGAGACAAATTCCTCTTCATCAAAAGAAGTAAATCATGGTAGCGAACTCCTTTGTAACAGTATATATATGGTAACAAATTTATAAGTATGATGGTCTTCACTATCACCTAATATCCTGGAAGAGAATAAAACAAAGGAAATGATAATTTAATGGAATTTTATTTAGCAGCCTCTATAATAATAAATGCACTTGGAGATTATGTGTAAATGTCTTTTACACGATACAACTAAATGACCCTGTGTACAAACACCACACCTACCATAGGTGCTATGTGGATACATCTACTCATCTATCTTGATTTAGTGCGATTCTATATTTACAAGAATCTTTCCTTGCCTTTTCATACCTCTTACCTTACATCAAATTTTCACATACATTACTTTAGGCTCAACAGTACAGTGTGGTCAAAGAGTTGCCAATCATCCTAATCCTTAAATGGATCATGAAATGTGTTTGGTTCACTATGGATCCATGATGAACATCGTTTACTACTATACCTGGTAAAGTACATACATGAAATAATAACACAAATGGAAATGCATACCAGATATAGGAGTAAAATAAATCTTTATTCACTCATGAATTCATTACAGAGAAGAAGACCAGAGATGGTAAGCCAGAGATGGTAAGCCAAGGATTACAATCTACCCGACTATGCCATACCCCCTTCCTTGGTGGTACATAACATATTTAAAGGACCCGGCGGTTGACAAGAGAGACACAAATGTCAACCAATGGACACAACTACCCAAGAGTAACAACCAATGAACAATTAGTACATTGACAACAATTAATACATTAATGGATAACCAAGATTATAAAAAATAACAATAGGCATTGTATGTCGACTACATCATCCCCCCCAAAAGAAAAAGTCCTCTTCCAAACGACATGTATACATCAAGTAATATTCAGGAAAACTAATGGCAAGATAGATAAGATAAGATAAATTTATTAATGTTCAACAAAAGACCACAAAAGGTCGAAGGGCCAGCCAAGTACAACGAAGGGGCCAACCCCCAGCAAGGATACCAAATAGTATCCAAAAGAAGCAACAAAAACATAAACAAAACAAGGGGGGTGGCAGGAAACCCCCAAGAGCCCCACTAAGAATCCTAAGCAACCACAAAGAACTTCAGCACTGAAGGATAAACCACAACGCTAGATGGAGCACTGGGCCACCTCAGAATAGTCCTAGAAGATAAAGATTGTTGCTGGTAAGAACTTGTCCTAGGCTTCACGGACCTAGAACAAGAGGTGGGGACAAGCTATCGTTCGGTGCCACATGCCAAATGTAGCCCGATGAAGGAGGTGATGAACTGACAAGACTGAGGCATCGAAGGATGTTGGTGTCGGAGTGTGCAGTTCCTAAGCCTAATGGCTTCCTAAAGATAAAGAGCAAGCCACCTCTAATCTGTGTGCCTGAAGAAGGTGGAGAGAGACTATGCCTCCCTGAAGAGATAGTAAAACCTCCCTCTGAACTCGTAATATAAAGGGAAACAAAAGATAAAGTGCACCTCATACTCAACCTCCCTGATACTGCAAAGTTGACAAATCCTATGCTCTCTGTCAATCTGATGGTATGTCTTAGAACGGAGCCGATGAATATAGACAATGATTTGTATTGTGCAAACTCAATAATGTAGTGTACTTCATAAATCAAATGGGAGTCAAGGGGCAGCACCCCTTGCGAGGGTCTAGGAGTTGTGCCTCCAACAGGGTTAAGGGGCAGCACCCCTTGCGAGATCTAGAGGCAGCACCACTAGTGGGATTGAGGAGCAAGGGGTAGCGCCCCTTGCGGGGGTCAAGGGGCAGCACCCCTTGCGGAGGTATGAGGGTAGCGACCCTAGTGAGGTTAAGGGGAAGTACCCCTTGTGAGGGTCTAGGGGCAGCACCCACAATGGGGTAAACAGGCAGCACCCCTTGCGAGATCCCAATTTAACATCTTTAGAACCACACAAAACTCCATGGTGTGCATCATTTTTGTGACTTTTAAGATGTCAGGAATAATGTATATGAAGCCAAATATAGACTTGCCAAAGTACTATCAAGCTACTGCCAAACTCCCCCTATTAAGGTACTCCCAAACACCCTTACTGCCAAACTACCTTGTAAACCCTTTCACTTGTTAAACAAAGAATTGAGGTTGTGGTACGACATACTAGTACAACCTTGACACTATTCCTGGACGGTCTTGACTCTTCTTCCTTGTACAATTTCAAGTACGGCATTGTCTTGTTTCTTCCGTACAGCCCTTCTTTCCCTTCTTCATATGGCTCTTCTTTTCCTCCTCCATACGGCTCTACCTTGTCTCCTTCGTACAGCTCTAACTTTTGTCTTTTGTACAGCTCTATCTTTTCTCCTCTGTACAGCTCTGCCTTTCCTCCTTCGTATGGTCCAGCCTATCTTTGTCGTACAACTACATTAAATGCTACATGTCATACGGTCACAATATTGTCGTTGTACAGCTCGTTATTCACTCTATATGGACCTTGAATTTTCTTCCTTCTATGTATGATCTTTCCTCTATATGGTTTGCTCAAGACTTGAAATTTGTGAGTTTGCAATTCCCATACGGTATCACCTGCGTACGGATTCCCGGTCTTGTACAATTCTGTATTTTTGTCGTACGGACTTCTACTTGTCTTGTTTCCACTATACAGCCTGTCAACCTCTTCTGGTCCTGCATGGATATCTTCATGTGCATCTTCTTGTTGTATGGATCGCTTGTTCTGTGTAGGTACTCAGTATTGAAACAACCATATGGTATGAGTGTGCTCTCGTACAGTATGAGTTTTCTTGCATATGGTATTTGCCTCTGCAAATCTCCTTGATCTGTGTGGATACTACCATACTTCGATCTTGCCTTCACTTTCCTTTTCTCTGTGGTTTCATGTTGCACCCCCTCTCTATTCTTTCTATTTGAGCACTTTGTATTTCTATTTGTATTATTTTCCTTCCATTTTCCATCTTCGTATTGTCAAAAGTATCATCCATAACCTTACATGCTTTCATTGGTTACTCTTCACCAAGAGTTTTAGCTTCAAGAAAATTGCATTTTTGCCAAAATATCTCATATTCCTCCATTTGTCAGTAAAATAGTCCATTCAAGGAACTCATCTCATCTTCAGAACAATCTTCCAACTCAAGAACCCCTTTGTCATTTGGTTCCATACCTTTCATTCATCCATTCCCAGCTCTCCATCTTCTGACTCTGATTCAAAGGATACTAACTCCTCACTCACCGTCTAGATCCTCAGATCGATGATGTACTTCCTCCCTTAAATCTCGATCAAGAAAGTGTTATACTTCCAATTGTGGCTCACCTTGGCAATAATCAACCAACCTCTTCCACAAAGCACGCCATACACCCTCTTTTCCAATGAGATAACTACGAAATCCAAGTAAAAGCATTATGTGCCAATTGTTACCTTTTGTGCCATGAGTGTGTCAAGAGGCTTGATGCCGTGTTGGTCGGCCCCTACCAAGGGGAAGGTTGGTGGGTAGAGTGTTGGCTTGCCAAGTGCTCTCCATGTCTCCTTCGCTAATACATTCACCCCAAAGCCTCCGTCGACAATGGTGTTTGTCAGCTTCTATCCCATTATCTCCATCTTGACAACATTCGGCTTCCTCCCAATGCCCACCATTAGCAACATCGAGCCAATGGCCAAGGCGTTAGTTGACTTCTTCGTCGACTTGTCATGCTCTTGGTCGAGTGTGTTATTACCGACTATGTTGGTAATGGCCATCCTCAGTTGTGGCATGGTTTGCAAAAGGTCAGATACCCATATGGGTACGGTGGCTTGCAACATCTATCTCATGATAGTTTTCTCTAACTCCGAGCATATTGGGTCATTGGCGGTATCATTCAATGTCCTTCTCTCCTCTACCATCACTCGTTCAACGTCATCTTTCACTTCCCAAAGTCTTTCCTTCTCTGTACAAGGGTTAGGATATATTGCCATCTTAGTTTGGAGTCTAGTGATTGCCAATACTTCTTCTAGGTTTTTTTATGCCCAACATATTCACTCTTTTCTATTTTGGGCAGTCGGTGTTCTCATGGTTCTCCGAACAACTACACTTTCACAGCAAATTTCTATTGTTCTGCTTGCTCTAACAGTCTCATGTGAAGTGACCCCACTCATTACACCTTCAACAATGTATGATAGGGCGTCATCTGGTGTTGTAATGTATTTGATTTCGCCGTTGATTGCCATAATTGCCTCGTGATACATCTTGGGGTTTTGATGGAGTGGACTCTCCCTGCTTGAAAAGTACTTGTGTGCTTCCAGTCTTCAAATTATATGGACACTCCTTTATTGAATGACCCACCACCTAGCAAATCTCACAGAACATCATTTTAGGACAATTACCTTTTGTGTGCCCTTCAATTTTGCACTTGGTACACTGTAGTTCATTACTTTCTTTATTGGTTCCTTTCTTGGCCTTCGGTTCTTTCATCATTCTCATCATGTCTTGTTGTAGGGCTTGGATTGTTATTGATTCATCATCGCTACTACCCTCGATGCTATCGTCATGATAGAATGCTTCTTTTCTAGTTGTAGTTCGCTTTGGCAGTCACGAGCCACCCTCTCCCTAGGATGGTGTCATACCCCTTCTGCTTCAGGGGAATTACCACAAAGTCCAAGATGAACGGTTGGGTCCCGATAGTTACCTATTGTGCCATCAAGGTTCCAAGCGATTTGATACCCTGCTGATCGGTGCCTAATAAGTTGAAGGTTGGGGGCCACAAGGTTGGCTTGCCCAATTTCTTCCATGTCTCCTCCGGAAGGACGTTCACTCCTGACCCTCCGTCCACTATAGTCTCTGTCAGGATGGTGCCAAGGATGCCCATCTCGACGACTGCTAGGTACCTGCCGCTGTTTGCAGCAAGTATCATCAGGTCAGTTGCCAACCTTCCGAGGATGTCCGTATGTGTGGTATTTGGCTGCATGGCCAAGTTCCCCAACAATTTCATTCCCAAGAGCGGCATGGTGTGAAGGAGGTCCTGGAGTTTCACCGGTACCTCTAATTGTAACATTTGTCTCAGAATGTGTTGTTCTACCTCCCTCCGGCCTGACGTGGTAGCCATCTCCCATGTTTCTTTTGGTCACTTCTCGTTCCCTCGATATTGAGCAAGTTGACCCCGGATTTTGGGCAGTTGGCATCCTCGTGGTTGCCAGGACCACACCAGCGGCAGAGCTTCTGTGGGGTGTCGCCCTTGTTGCAGTCCCTTGCAAAGTGGGGCAAGTGGCCCCACTGATTGCAAGCTCAGCATTGGATCATCGGCCGACCCTTGGAGTCATATTGTATTCGACTCGTGTTGGTGTTGTTATTGCCCCTTCCGCCACCGCATCGGTTGCCTCTGTACCCGCCGGAGGATGCGTTATTGTTAGTCTCTGCCCCTGATGTAGATGGTTGCTCTTGGGTAAATAGCACTTGTTGATTCCTCACCTTCATGTTGTATGGGCATTCCTTGGTGGAATGGCCCATGTTCTGACAAATGTCACAAAATGCCATTTTGGTACACGACCCCTTTGTATGGCCGCTTGCCTTGCAGTCCATACACCACATGTCATCTTCCCCCTTGCTGGTACCCCCCTTTCATGGTCTTTAACTCCATCATTCTCTCCATGTCCTTTTGGAGTGCCATGACTTTTTTCTTTGACTCGCCATCACTGTCGCTATCATCGTCTAAAGTGTCATCTTCGTTGGAAGAGGACTTGCTTCTTTTCTTCTTGGAGGTCTTCTATTCCCTCTCCAAGTCCATCGCCCGGTTATAGGCATCTACATATGAGGTGGGGGGCACTATCTTCATTTTACTCCGTAGGTTAGATTTCAGGCCCTCCACGAACCATCTTTTCTTCAGGCCATCCGATGGCTGGCTATCCATTTTTTCGACTATTTCCTTCAGTCGGCGACTGTAAGCCCGCACAGTCTCTTTTTTCCCTTGCTTCATTCCGTATATTTCAAAGACGATTTCATTATTGTCTCGCAGAAGCCTAAACTCCTTTTTAAATGCCATCTTCAATAAGTCTCAGGTGGTCACTCCGCTTTTGTCTAAGTCAGAGTATCGATTGATTGCTACCCCTTGGAGGGTTGCCGGAAACTGTTTCATCCATTCTGCCTGGTCAGCGACTCCTTTCACAGACCAAATTGTCTCACATGTGCGGCAATGCCGAACAGGGTCTTCTTTTCCCTTGCCATGGAACTTGGGTAACTTCTCCTTGTTAGCCGCCATATTCACCCTCCGGAGTGGGATGGTGGTATGTACCGCATGTTGTGTTGCCGGTTGCATTGCCAGAAGTGTTTGCTGTATTGGTTGTACGATAGGTTGGGATGGTCTTGCCGGCGTCGGTACCCCGAAAATGTTTGGTACCGTACCAATTGATGTCCCCGAACTACTGGAACTGTCCAATCCTGGTGGGCTACTGTGATCCCCATGCCCCTCTGTCACTTCGACACTCTCGGCAGCAACGGTATCCTGAGCCTCCCTCCGTGCAGCTTCCTCTTCTTCCTTCCTTCGGGCTTCTCTTGCTTCCGTTCGTGGGGTTAAGGTTAAGGACCCGAACAAGATCCTTGTTTCCTCTAGGCAGTCCTTGTCACTTCTTCCGGCCTCTCGGTTAGATTCCTCCAGGCACTCACCTTCACTTCCTCCCTTCGGTAGTCCTTCGGCGCATCTTCTGAATCTCTCCCTTCGCTCGGCTTGCTGTTGTGAGAGTACGGCTTGTCTAGCGGCTTGTTCTTCTTCGAGTTCCTTCTTTAAATTTCTATTTTTATTCAATTGATTAGGCATAAATTCTATTCAATGATTCCGTCCTCACATTGATATTCTCCTCCAATGGTATTCCCATCCGTCCACTCATTCCGTCACTTGCCAGATTCATTTGGCAACGGCGCCAAATGTTTGCCCGCTGGGGTAAACTTAATATTGCATAGACATAGTGCAGGAAATATAATAAACACAGAACATATCAGAGAATAATATATACTTTCATTAATCATTCCAACGTATGAGTACATTCACATTATAATCATTGTCGTTTTTCCTTCACCCGTAGGTGGTACATATTTATCTACCCGAAGGGGTGTGACCAAACATCACCGCCCAACCCAACTACCCTTCGGTAATAACTAATTACTGTCAGAACAACATAACTAATACCCGACATATACTAAAGTAGTCTTTCCGGCTAACACGTAGTAGGTCATTATGGTGCCTAATTAGTCTATCTTCCCATCCGGATAGGCTAATGGCTTCTTTTAGAGGATGCTAGCCAGTCACAGGCTTCAGTGGGCGAATATTTACCTTTTTGGGCTCCTTTTTCTAAAGTTGAATCACTTTATTTTATAAAGTGATATTATAAAGTCACTTTATGACTTAAAGTTACTTTATTTTATAAAAGTGACTTAAGTGAGCTCTTTTATCCTACATGGCTTAGTTTTCAGTGTTTTCCCTCACTTCGAGGTTATAAAAGAAAAAGGTATGCCTCGGGAAAAGCACCATGAAAATATTATAAACAAAGAAAAGTAATTATCTGGTTGCATTTGTGACTGGTTATTTCCAAGGACGCAAACCCTTTGGAAATTTGAAGAAGGTTGGACGCAAACCTAGCTCTCTTCCTTGGGTGGATTCATTCAGGGTCCATATTTGCATCAAAAGAGTGGTCTTGGATCTCAGTTTGGTGGAACTTATCTCAGTCTTCATCCTATCTTATTCTGCTACATATAACAGCAGTCTTCATCAGTATAAGGCGATATAAGGATAGTAGTAAGTGCGCTCCTAGCAACTTCTAGCACAAGCACTGATATTTACATACATTCAGTTTCGTTTTGGCACACCAAGCATTTCACAGGGGCTGAAATACACCAACAGCAGTGGCTCAAGATAGGGTAGTGTGCACGGGCTGAGAACCAGGAAGCACAACGCCCTGTTCATACTCCCATCCACACCTAAACGTGGATTGGGCGCTGCAAGTGCGGGAGCAGTCGCTGCGCATTCCCAGGTAAAGCGCAAGGACTGCGGCTCGGGCTGGACGTGAGCGCAGTCAGGGGTCGATACACAGGCCGGGCTGAGTGTTGCGGGAGGCTATCAGTCCATCGTGGATTGGAGGAGACATCAGGAAGTAAAGAAGCTGCTACAGCAGCTTGACGGGAGCAAGGGAACTCCACACGGGCCTGGCATGTTTACCGCAGGTCTGGTGGATTGTTGGGTGTAGAGGGAGCTGCACGACATCTTGCAGGTGGATGTTTTTGACTGGGCGTCACAACACCTCTGTGCAATATACACACTTCCGCTCCAGCATCTAGTGCATTTCTGGTTAGTCCTCCTTGCATTCATTTGCAGTTTGCTGTGTACTTAAAAACATTAAATGAATATGAAACTTGATCATCTTCCGCATTGTTGAACAATGTTTACTGCTTGAAGTTTATTACTGCATGTTTGGATATACATATTTGTTAAATAGTTACTTGAAAGATACATATTTTGAACACACTAAACACGGTACTGTTACGTATCAAAAGAGAAACTACGTGTTCGTTGTGATAACAAGTAAACCAGAACTAGTAAACCTCATTGAACACCTACAGCCAGTGTTAATCAGAAAATTCACAGCTGAGACTGAGCTAGGATATTACATGCAATTACAAAGAATAAATTGCTAACCAATATACAAAGCCACTAATTGATGTATAAAAAACATTAACTCAAAGTTAACAAAGTTACGCTATTCAAATTACCTTGTGAATAATTAAATATGGGAAAACAATAACTTCTACTGACAATTTCTTCACCATAGCATCAACTTACATTAATGAATTAGGTTCTAAAAGTGCTGATTTATTAGCCCCCAAGAGGTATCTTTTAGGGTATAACAACAAATGTAATGTCCCCTGTCTGGTCCTATGGGATTCGGAAATATTAACTCACCAATTCAATTCAATCGAAGACTCTAAAAGTCCTTTATTGATACCACTTAGTATAAGAAGGATATATTATGATCTTCTTTATAATTGATTGTCCTTTAGGATATTCGATTGATACCACTTGTTTACAAACATACTAAGATAATCTTAATCACCTTATATAATCAAGTATTATGGGATGCAATGCATATTTTTTATATCCTCGTTGATGAGACAAGATAGAGTATCTCTTCTATCTCTGACATGTTGATGAGAATTATGCAAGGATGATCTCTGCTATACTCCGGTCTGCAATGATTGAGTTTACTCTACTTTTTCTGATATGTAAACTATACCACAAGTTACCTCTCAAATGCTTGTAACCATTCCTGATATGGCGGGGTTAATAAGCCGCAAGTCTTCTTTCAAATGCTGATAGCTGTTCCTGATATACCAATATAAAATGTGTTGTATGTCTCTTGTCGTTTTCTGATTTAGACTCTTGAATTATGCAATCATCTCCTCAATATTGCTTATAGCAACAATGTAATTGCTATTTCTGATTCAGACTTTAGAAGTATCCAATGGTATGAGCTGTGCCTGATTGTAATCTTTAATTATATGGGAATTAGTGTAACTCGCATGATGCCCGAAGTCTTGAAAAACCAATTTTCAAAGGCAACCTAGATGCCCATTGACGTGGTCAATATCAATGTATATTATGAGTTCCTATCCGATGACCCTTATTTATCCTTTCCTTCTATTCTGTATGCCTGCTCTAAACTTCAATGCCAATAATATGATGTCTTTGATATTATTAATAGTAGATGCTTGATCATTGATAGTCTAAGGGTAAATCACAGGTGAGATGGTTCCAATGCCTTAAGACACGTGATAATCTGAATGTTTGGATCTCATAAGGTATCCTAATTACCTCATATCTTTCATCGATCCCTCACTCTACTCTTCCGTTTCTGTACTCTAATGATTGGGCATCAATTTTAATATTTGAGTCCTTTGCTTCCCCTCTCATAATACTCGTGCTAATGAGACAGCCACGTGAGCAAAGGTTTTAATTGGAGCAACTATGAAAGCCACCACTTGAAGTCAAGTTCAGAATCCTTATTAAAGTCTGATTCGATGATGCTTGGTCTGCAGATTTGTCTGTTCCACTTCTTTGTTGGAGATGATTCCTCTTCTCCTTCCATGCAGATTTCTCCTTTAATAGCCTCAGATGTCTATCCATGGGAGGCAACTCTCAATGAGCTCTTTATCACACTCCTTTGTCGAACTATATTAGCCTTAACTCAATGATTAATCATTATTTGCAAAGAGACCATAAGGATCATAAATATTTGTCCATTTATGAATGTTTGAAATTTTATTATATTAGTATATTAATAATATATATTATGTTATATTAATAATAGATTACAACATATATTTTAATTTTATTATTTTTATATTTAGTTTAAATAATTATTAATTATTTATAATGTAATCATAATTATATTTTATTATTTTTATATTTAGTTTAAATAATTATTAATTATTTATAATGTAATCATAATTATATTTTATTATTATTAATTTTAATACTTGAATTTTATTATCATCATTATTTATTTAATAATATTTTATTATTTAATTATTGTTAAAATTCTATTTAAAATTGGGACATGACAACAAAATACACCAGACAAGTATTGTTTTAATGCAACCCTGTACCCACCTACTAAAAAAAGAAAATAAAACACTTTTAAAGCAAACTAACTCAAAAAAACTAATAATATAAAGGCCTAATAATAGGCTCATCTTTGTCTCCCCAAAATACCCAATACCTAATGATGACAACTACCAAATGTGGTGTTAAAAAAAAAGAAACTTTTGTCACTTAAGCAATTTTTTAAAATCTAAAATGACCTCAACTTGCAAATTTTGCCAAATCTTCTAAAACAGGGTAAACTTTTTCTAAAGCCTATAAGAGTTGTTGAAACTTCATGAACATGAACATAACAAAAACCTCCCATCTAACACTCATCATCTTGAAACTAGAATTGTGACCATGATGAATCCACTAATTTCAACCATCCTAAATGCCGACCTCAAAACTCTGCACATTTCTCAGGGACTCTTGAAGAAACCCTTGATTTGATGATAAGATAATCCTTTGGAACTAAAACCTTATTCTTTTTCAGCACTTTCATTGAAATTTCTGTCTTTGAGACAACAAACAGCACTTGGAAGTGAAAGAGTTTGGACGTAACAACAGTACAATATGATCAGAATATGAAGAACAAAAGGCTCATTATGTTGAAACTTGAAAATCCTTCACCTATTGCACTGGAATCTTTTTCACAAACACGAAAAAATCAGCTGAATATGCTTTCTTTTCACTACAATCAGCATATGACAGCCTTGAAAGAATGGCAGCCTTTACATGGGCATTTGAATGTTTTAAAGCAAGCTTTTATTGTCATTTTAAAGCATGGTGGGGAAAGCTGATGACAAGGCTGCCATAAAAGTGTACTGAAAAAGAAATCAGATCACATTTTCCATCATGAAAGTCCAACCTAAATTCTTGTTTTCACTTAGTAGTTTTGTGCTATGTCCTAAGCAAAATTCACTTAAAGTATTGCCACCTTTCAGCACATTGGTGGAGTTCATATGTGGCAGCACCAATCAATAAATGTGCTCATTTGGTGGCTGGAAATGATTTGCATTTTTTCCTTGGTTTTGCCATTATGATGGCACACTTCAAGGATTTTATCACTGGCTTCGCCACTAAAAAAGTGTCATAAATTTGAGTTGATTTTGAGTGCCCTATTTAAATGTTTTTCCTTAGTGTCGATCACTTATACCTTTGCCGCTCCTTAGGCACACTTTTACTATTGGCACTGCCACTCTATATGTGTATCTATCTATGATGCCTATCCGATTTCACTGTCAAGGACTCAAGAGTGCTTCACGTAGTCTCTTGTCATCCCTTAGTTTCCTGAGTGCTGATCGCTGAACTCTTTGCCATGCTTTGGCATTATTCCCAATTGGCACTAACACTTGGATTGTGCACCAGCCATAGAAAATTTTACACTTTATTTCTTCTTTGGTAGCTTCAAGTAGCTTTGGCAAAGTTTCACCTCAGCATTGCCACAACAAAATAGAGCCCAACTTAACTGATTTGTTCCTCTTCAACATATGTGTGGCTTTCTCATGGATTTGCCATTTCTATGCATGATTTTGTGTTGGCTCTACCACCTTGGAATAGTGCCAACTTTTTTCTGTTTGAGACACCTTAAAATCATAGCATTTTTATTATGAGTTTGCCACCATTGTCTATCCTTAGGCAAAACTTTGAAATGGCTTAGCCACTAGAAGAGTGCATTTTTTACAACTTGTCTTTGCATTTTGCCTTGTTCTGACATCATGTTGACGTTGCCACTCAAATGAAGTGCTAGAGTAATCCTCCTAGCCCTTTGCTAATCTTGCCTTCAGATTCAAGTCTTTGGCATTTCCCCCCTTCTTTCTATGCTGATGCTACCATTAATCAGGAACTTCTTCATCTTCATTTGACATATCTCATCCTTAAGCAATCTCCTAGCATTGCTATTTGAAGAAGTGGACTATGACTAGACAACTCTACAACTTGACAGAAGGAAAAACTCAGATGGCATTTGTAACACAACAAGAATGACCTGATTAAAGACTACAAACTTGACTGAAGGCGCAAAGTTTTGTATGGGTACCATCGCTACTGAACCCTCCTTTGTGTCAAATTTTAGATAAGGGTTGTGATCCTTGACTTCTTGAAGTTTCCTCAAAACCTTCCAAATGTTTTTCCTTCACCATCTCAATACCTGTTTGTAAAGGCAAAACCCTTAACCTATTGAGAACATTGTCCTCACCTGGTAAATTTGAAACTTTTGTGCATGATACTCAACTAATTACCTCGTATAGGTGAATGACTGGAAGCATTTATACAACACTGAAGGGTGTGGAGGTTGGTCAAAACCATACAGAGCATGTGGATACAGGGGATGCAAGGTAACAATGCAGTTAGCACAGCGGATGCAGATTTTACTGCAGCTGTAGAAGGTTGTATGGATTTGTCCAAATGTGTAAAAGGCCACCCAATTGCAAGCCAATTTAAAACCCCTTTCCCACTGATATTTTGGCAACTTCCCTCAATGAGCAATTCGTCAAACAGTTCGCATATGTTTGGAATTGCGGAACTTGTTTGCAGTTTTGTATGTGTTTGGTATCAGTTTAAATGTCCCTTGATTTTGACAAGTATGGTGTATTCCACTGCGAACTAACACATATATAAATTAGATATGTATTTCATAGATCAAATGACTTCAGTGCTTGAACAGAAACTTAATGAGAAAGTGCAAGAAATAAGCACTCCGATCTGACTTTGTATTTCCAAAGAGACAATTTCTTCAACGCATGCATAAACTTGTTTGGATAACATTCAGAACTGAGCTAATATAGCTGAAGATACAATGAAACTCTGCCCAGTTGATTGCCACAACCAAAGGACAGAAACATAGCATCTAAGTGATGAAGTTAACCACAAAGAATGGTCAATATTGCTGCTGCAGCAACTCCAGTCACAGGCAGATTACACGTCCCAAATTTAATTTAATAACAGCTGAACTCTTTTGTACATGCAGATCTGTCAATACATATTCGTTCATTTATTCAAGTGCCCAGCATTGACAGTGATAATCAAATTGCGTAGCAGATGGCAAGCACACATTTTGGAGATAACACTCAGCAATAAGCAAGAGCACTCACATCCAGGTAAGAGAGTATTGCTGCTGGTTTGCAGAGCTTAAGCAACGTCCACCATATAGAAAGCAATCATCTGTCAAGGAAATGGCTAGTGAACATCATGCCTAGGGCATATTTTGTCCATACATCCAGCCATATATTCAAACATACAATAAGCATACCCTCTACTTATTTAAAAGCCACAGTATTAAATCCCACATCACCAAGGAGTATGAATTTCTCCAAAATCAATGAGGGCATAGAAACTATTATCATGGTGTGATTCCTTTAAACTCCCGTGGCTTTATTTTATTTGATATCCTTTAAGGGCCCGTTTGGGTGCTGGAATTAGACTGGATATTCCGGAATTAGATTTCCGGATAATGTCAATTCCATGTTTGTGTCCATCCAAAAAATTGGAATTGGAATTTCGAATTCCAATTCCAATTTTTATAAAACCAAATTTAATATTTTGTGGGATCCGTGACTATAAAGATGTATATTATATTGCTATAAGGATGTATATATATACATGTGTGTATATATACACGTGTATATACATACATGTGTGTATATACATGTGTATATATACACACACGTGTGTGTATGTGTGTATATATACACAAATGTGTGTATATGTATATACACACACATGTGTGTATTTGTGTATATATGTACACGTGTGTGTATACAGACATGTATGTGTATATATATGTGTGTATGTGTGTATATACACATGTATGTGTATATATATATACACATGTGGGTATATAAACCAGAGTTCCCTGACTCACCGCGGGTCAGGCGAGTTATGCTAACCCGCGGGCCGAGCCAACCCTCCCGGGTTTTCATGACCCAGCCGGGTCACCCGATGGGTCATGGATCATGACCCGCGTGACTCGCCGAGTCAGCGGGTCATGCCATGACCCGCCAGGTCCGTGGTCCATGACCCGCACCGCAAATACCATAAATTGCAAAATATTGATGATTGTCAAGAAGGATTTCATTTTTTGTGAAATTTATATCAAAGTATGGCCTTACAAATGGCAAATGAAGATCAATCTATTCACCAGATATATCAAATCTGTTATAAATGTAAAGAAATATATATGATCCATATCATTTGTTGGCTTGTAGACAATTTTCCAAAATGATTCTTCAATCAGTATACTTGCTTAGACTACTTAAGTTTACATGCTTTTGACACTGTCGGAAGTTTCTTACTATCATAGTGATTACTTAGACAGTCATAGAATTTATTTATGGACCAATAGCTAACCAACTTAGAACATAAACATAGATCCATTATTTATTAAATATGTGCCTGCATAAAGACCAGAACAAGAGGGTTCATCGGATGGGAAGAGCTTTAATTCAGCAACAATATCAAGTTACTATTTCATTAGAAATGGACATATTCATTACTATGGATTGATCTCAAAAAACCCTTGTTTATTTCTCAATCAAACATATTCATTACAAATACAATATATTCATTACAAATACATATTATGTGCGTGAAACAAGTTTTAAATTGTAAAAAATCTCTATTTTTTTTTTTGCTGAGTCATAGCCGAGTTGTTGCCGAGTCATCGGCAAGTCACGGGTCGAGTCGACCCTGCTAAGTCATGGGCGAGTCCAAGTCAGGGAACTCTGATATAAACACACGTGTGTGACAGTCCCAACAGGTGCTGAGAGGGGAGGGGTGAATCAGCACCTCTAAAACTTCTTTACTGTAAATCCGGTGAAGTAAACTTACAGCTGAAAGATAATCAGATTAAAACATACAATAACAGTAAGAAAACAATCACACAGTGACACCAGATTTATCACATGGAAACCCGGTTAGGGTAAAAACCACGGTGTGAGGAGACCTCACAAATTTTGTACTCTTCCGGAGTACGCCCTGTAAGGAGCTTTCCCGGTTAAAGGATAATAACACACTACTAGGTGCGACCCGGTTAAGGGATTTGTTACAATAAGGTCGGTTAGTGCCTGCCTGATTAAAGGACTTTGAACACCTTACAAGATGCCACCCGGTTAAGGGATTTGATACAAGGGACCTGTTAGAGTCCACCCAAATACTGGGATTTAACTATTGTAGTTGCTAGAAAACAATAGAAGAATGACCTTTTACACTTGGCTTTGCATAGCCTGATAAGATCTTTGTTTGTGCTCAGTTGAGAATCGTCACCGGTCACCACAGGTGTGTTCTCCTCTATTGTTGTGCTTCTCTGCACACACTTCTTTCTCTTCTTCTCTTTCTGATCTACCCTAGCTTCTTTTGAGCTTTTCAGGTTCACTCTTTTACCTAGCAGAATGAAGGCAACTTTTCTTCTCCTCAATCAGAAGAATATATAGAGTATTAGCCCTAATTGCACTCGTTATGCATGACCTAATTACAGATCCTTATCGGATTCATTACTCAGTGGAGTACCAGTTCACTGAGGAAACATCCGATGCATGCCCTTGCTTTATCTGCTTTATGAAGAAAGCAGTAGTTATGTGTCAAGCAACTTTCCTTCATAGGAGATAACGCTTTGCTTTAAAGCCACTGATTTCGGCTTTAAATCCTCCAGACGCGCCTCAAACCGATTGCCAGTTTAACTCAAAGACCTCCGGAATTGTCGCAGAAAATCTTAGTCAAGGAGTCGGTTAGAACAGGTAGTTTGACTATGACTTCCTCGGTTTACACCGGAGTCATTAATAGATCGGTTGAGATTCTTATGCAATGAACAAGTAGTAGTCCCTTTTGTTGGCTCACCGGTTGGACCATCCTCGGTTGTATATATGATACCGGTTTTTTGTTGCTTTCTCTGTGTTTGACTACACCGATTTTAGCCAAGTCCTTGGTCCTTCTTTGCTATATTGTATACACTACCCGGTTTCTAAGGCTTTATATGGTGACCGATGGTATTTGCTAACAGCCACAACTTCAACCAAACCATCCTCCTTTTATACAGACCTCCTTGGATCTTTAGACTTTATAGAGATGACAAGTCTCTAAGTCTCTATCTTCTTTTGCCAATCAATGACAACACTAGTACCGGTAGCAGACTTACCGGTTATCATCACTTAATGCCAACAATCTCCCCCTTTGGTATTGATGGCAAAACCTTGATGGGCAATCACAATATCACCGGATTACTGTGCTTGCATCTCTGTACCACTACTACTACAACAGTCCTCCGATTATTGCCAAACTCTCCCCTTTTTTGACAATAATGCCAAAGGCTAGTCAGAGAAACTACCTTTTGCTAATCTGCTCCCCCTAGGAGCAGCATTCCTTTTTCATCAGTCCAGAAAAGATGAGGTGTTCCCCTCTGTTGAAGCATAATGAACTGATGATCACCTTTGCAGGTTTACTGAAGATCATGAAGGGGTATCACCCCTAGTTTACCTCTGAGATACTCAAAAGTACTCTTCGGTAATGGCTTTGTGAAGATATCAGCAATTTGTTCCTTTGTGGGAACATACTTCAGTCTTACCTCCTTGTCTTGTACCAGCTCTCTCAAGTAATGATACTTGATGGCAATGTGCTTTGTCTTGGAGTGCATAACAGAGTTCTTGGATATATTAATTGCACTGGTGCTATCACAATAGATAGCTATCGGTTCAGGTATCTGTTCTTTAATTCCTTCCAGCAGTTGTTTGATCCAGATCACCTGTGTGCAATTGATTGCTGTAGCAACATATTCGGCCTCTACAGTAGATTGGGAAATACAATTTTGTTTCTTGCTTGTCCACGAAAACGATTCTTTCACCAAGGAAGAATGCACCACCACTTGTGTTTTTTCTGTCATCAATGTTTCCAGCCCAATCTGCATCAGTGTATACTTTTACTTCGAATCCCCCCTTGTGTGGAAACCATAATCCATATTCCTTAGTGCCCCTTAGATATCTGAAGATTCTCTTTACTGCTATAAGATGTGTCTCTTTGGGATTTGCAGAGAATCTCGCCACTATGCCAACCGCATGTGCAATGTCTGGTCTACTGTGAACAGCATACTACAGTTTTCCTATCATGGACCGGTACATTGTTTCATTCACTTCTTTTGCATCATCCTCCTTTGATAACTTGAGGTTAGTTATCATTGGGGTTCCAACAGGTTTAGACTCTTCAAGTCCAAAAGTATTAAGAATTTCTTTTATATACTTGGACTAAGATATAAAGATACCTTCTTTTAGTTGATGGACCTATAGTCCAATGAAGAATTTTATGGCGCCTATCATAGACATCTCAAATTCTTTCTTCATTTCTTCAGCAAAGGCTTTTCTCATCTTGTCATCTCCACCAAAGATGATGTCGTCCACAAACATCTCAGCAATCAGATTTTCATATTTTTCGGTCTTGAGATACATATTGTTGTTGTCCCCGGTTCTTGTGAATCCCATGGTCAGAAGGTATGAATGCAACCTTTCATACCAAGCCCTTGGAGCTTGCTTAAGCCCATAAAGAGCTTTCTTCAGTTTACAGACCATTCCATCCTGATGTGCAGATGTGAAGCCTTCCGGTTGTTCAATGTAGACTTCTTCCTCCAATATTCCATTCAGGAATGCAAACTTAACATCCATATGGTATACTTTGAATCCTTTGTGAGTAGCATACACGAGTAGAATTCTCACTCCTTCCAGTCTTGCTACCGGTTCAAAGGTTTCTCCATAGTCCAGTCCAGCTTCCTGGGCATATCCTTTGCAAACCAATCTTGCATTATTTCTTATTACTTTCCCATCCTCATTCAACTTGTTCCTGTAGACCCACTTGGTCCCTACGACATTTTTGTCCTTTGGTCTTGGCACAAGCTCCCATGTATCATTCTTCTCAATTTGCTCAAATCTTCCTCCATGGCCTTGACCCAATTGTCATCTTCTAGAGCTTCCCTGGTGGATTTGTGTTGTCGGTATATTTTGTATGTACGGGTGTTGTGTAATAAACTTATGTTAATCTCGGCAGTTAGTACCGAGAGTGTGAACCGTTACGACGTGACGTTTCGGTGGTGTCTCTTCGGAGGTTATATGTACACATTGCTTTGAGTGTGAATGACATGATTTGGTTTTCTGAGTACTTTATGTTTACCGAATCGCAATACTTTCCTGTGTTCATGTTTATCAGTTAATGTGTGTTTATGCAACTATTCTTGTTGACCCGAGAGGGAAAACATCTGGCGCCGTTGCCTAGACATACCCGGATGGCGAATAGGCATAATGGGCTTACCCGTTAGTGCGATAAACCCAGAAGCCGAGGAAGCCCGTACCGAGTTGTACGACGGAGAGGATAATTTGGCACGTGACTTCCGAATTTTGTTTCAAGTAGCTCTTGAAACTCATGTCCGAAGGAAGGCAACGAACGGAGACGTCCCTGCAGGCGTAGTGTGGGACGCGATTGGGGTGAACCCTACAGCGAATCGGTTGTTGAACCAACTTCCACGGTTGTTGGCACAAGCAGCACTCGCACGATGTATTCGGCAAGAGGAAATTGACCGTGAGGACCGCCGCCAGGAGATCCTCCGTGCATTCCACGCCCGAGAGCATCTTCGTCGCCGTCGGGAGGAAGGAAATGACAAACAGTAAAGTTGTTGAAGTTTGAAACGAAGGGGAACGGAACACAAAAATTCCATTGTAGTTCAATTGAGAATGTTGTAAAGCAACATGAATTAATAAAAAATAAGTGTTCTTTTTGATTGAGCAATGTGTATAGTTTGTCTTGATGCCCAATAATTTAAATAAAGATCGAAATAAGAAAGTGATAGATGACGAAGGGGAAGCCGCACAGAAGGCTTTGATATCCGCGCAGCAACGTGAACGTCGGTGTAGGCTCAGGCAACTTGCCAAAGACCAGCTTGCCAGAGGGTTGCCCGAAGGGGACCTCGGAAGTGGTACGGAGGGTGCAGAAGCCGAAGAAGAGTTCACTTCTCCGGAACGGAGAGTGCGGAGTCGGGAAGAGTTACTTGAGGAGACACGGGCGAGAAGAGCCTTTCTCCAAGAGGAGAGAGTACGGTTTGAGGTGGGTCTCCGTACACCAAGCGCGGAGAACCAAACCGGCGAAGAGGGTGATACTGCAGAGGGTGGCACGAGCACACCAGCAGACCCTCCGTTGGAACCGAGAACCCCACACGGTACGGTGCCAGGAGAAGGGCAAGTACCACCAGCCCAGCAACTACCGCAAGGACAAGTACCACAAGTCCAGACTACCCACAGCACTCAGGGAGGTGTGGGCACGAGTGGTATCGGTGCACCGCCTCCACCGCGGCCAACCATGGCAGTGAATAAGCAGAAGTTACCGAAATTTACGGGGCAATCCAAGGAGGATCCAGTTCGGCACTGTCGAACGTGTGAAACGATATGGACTGCACACGGGGTAACTGACGAGAACGAATGGATCCGTCAGTTCCCTGCAACACTGCGAGAGGGTGCCATTGATTGGTACTCGGACGTTGACAAGACAAGGCTCACGACATGGGACGATGTCAAAAAGGCCTTCCAGACAGAGTTCCAATTGTTACGGGATGATAATGAAATATTGGCGGAGATCTACAACACGAAGCAAGCCAAGAATGAGTCTGTCCGTGCGTACGGCCGACGACTCAAAGAACTCATTGGAAAAATGGAGTCGGCCCCAGCGGATGAATTGAAAAAGAGATGGTTCGTGGAGGGACTCAAAACATCCCTCCGAAAGAAAATGAAGATAGTACCGCCTACTTCGTATAGTAATGCATATAACCGAGCAATGGATCTCGAGAGCGAATGTAAGACTTCGAAGAAGACAAGGTCATCTTCTGATGATGATTCAGAGACGGAAAGTAGTGAGGACGGGTCGAGCAAGAAAGTGCTTGCATTGCAAAAAGACCTTGAGAGGATGATGCGAGAACTTAAAGCCGCCAAAGGAAGTGCTAGCAAAGCCGAAGAAGATACAGTGTGGTGTACGGACTGCAAGGAGGCAGGCCACACAAAAGGGTCTTGTCCGAAAAAAGCTTTTTGTGATATCTGCCAAATCGCAGGACATCCCCTTAAAGAATGTCCCTATAACTTGAGGGCAAGAGGCCAACAAGTACTCTATGCACAGGAGCAACCTTCCACGTCTGGTACGGGTGGACAACAGAATGCTGCATCATCTGGCAGATATAAAAATAACCGCCGGGGAGGCCGAGGCAACAATGAGAATAAGCCCCGGATCCAATATGATGCCAAGGGAAGACCCATGATACAATGTCGGAGTTGTAATCAGTGGGGTCACTATGCTCGTGATTGTCAGACGAAGCCCGCGACTCCGCAGAAGTTGTCGGTGGTGCGGACCAGGCGACCATGAGGACGCTAATTGTCCGAAGCCCGGCTGTAACATCCTGGAGTTGGAATGTAGAGGTACTGAGAAGGTCCTGACAGTCACCCGTGCCCAAGCCAAAAAGGCCACGTACCCACACCCTCTGACGGAGAAACAGAGGGTACTGCAAGCGAGGGCCGAGATCGAAAAAGAGATACAGGACCGGAAGGAACCTGCCGACGCCGGCACTTCTCACCGAGAATTGGCGGAGCAAAGTATACTACGGCAGATACTGCAAATGGAAATACCCGTGAAGGTCAAGGACCTGTTGGAGACCATGCCACACCTAAAAACAGCTCTATTCCTAGGGCCTAACACACCACCTACGACGGTGGAACGAACAGAGATCCCAGGCGGCTGTGCAGCCGATCCGATGACGTTATCAATAAACCATGGACGGAACCCGGCAGTAGTAGAAATGGGTATCCTGGGTAAAATCCTCACGAACACCATCATTGACAGAGGGTCGGGCGTCAATGTCCTTCCGGAGGAAACTTGGAAGAGTTTGGGGAAACCGACGCTGTGGCCACCAACCTTCAATCTGTTAGGGGCCGACCAGCACGGTATTAAACCACTCGGTATGCTGATGGCACAGCAGGTGACTATCGGAACCCAGCCTTTCACCTTAGACAACATCATCCCCCCCAAAAAACAAGTCGGCTCCGACGACTTTTACAAAATATAACATAGACAAAAATGAGCCTACTACAAACTACTCAGGAGGGGGCGTAGGAAGCGTCCCTGATGATGATGGCGCGGCTGTGGCTGTGCCGGAAGTGACTTTAGCCCGCAACTCGTACACTTGAGTTGTCCGAAGCTGTAAAGCCTGTTCTGCCCTCATCTTAGACTTCGTCGTAATCCCTCTCAAGCAAAAGGGGTATGACGCTATATTGGGTAGAGGGTGGTTGGTGACAGCCCGAGCCAATCACAACTGGAAGAAGAACACCCTCGCATTCGAGAAAGGGGGAGGAAATTTGTGGTAGACCTCGCCACACAAATGGTTGGAGAGGAAATGGCGTCCGACTCAGACTCCGATGGTGGCGGGATGGACGGAGAGGAAGAAACTATGGAACCGAACGATGAAGGGATACTTGAGATAGAAGGAGATACGGATTCACTAGATGGTCTCTTTCACTGGCAAATGCGTGACTACGAGGTATTTCAGCCATCGTGCAATATACGGAGATCGGGAATGAGTTCCCTACAGAAGAAAACACGAACGAGTTCCCTCCGGAGTACACAGAATATACAGAGGGGGAAGCCCAGATGAGAGTAAGTCCGGCCCACATGTTCTCGGAGGGAGAACCTATCCAATACAAAGAGGCAAAACTGGAAACAATAAATCTCGGGGACGAGCAGAATCCCAAGACTATCCTGGTGGGAGATGACTGGGATCCCGTGTTAAAAATGGCAGCCTTCAAAATTTTCACAGAGTATAAGGACGTGTTTGCCTGGAATTATAAAGACCTGAAGGGCATACCTCCGGAGCTCTGCGTGCACCGCATCCCTTTGGTTCCTGGAGCCCAACCTGTGCGGAAGAGGCCGTACAGGATGAACAAAAACTATGCTGCAAGGGTGGAGACCGAGATTGCGCGGATGCTGGATGCGGGGATAATTTTCCGAGTAGACACAAGTAAGTGGGTGTCACCAATCGTGATATCTCAGAAGAAAGAGGCTAACCAAATCCGCATCTGCGTAGACTTTAGGTGTCTCAATGCGGTGACCATTAAGGATCCCTTCCCCATACCCTTCACAGACAGCATACTCGAGGAGGTGGCAGGCCATGAGATCTATTCCTTCATGGACGGGTTTTCAGGATATAACCAGATATACATTGCAGAGGAGGACAAGCTAAAAACCACCTTTGTAGTGGAAAATGGTGTGTACGCCTACAACCGGATGCCCTTCGGCCTGTGTAATGCACCTGCAACTTTTCAGAGAATCATCCTGCACATCTTTGACAAGATGTCGAGAGGGAATTTTAAAGCATTTCTGGATGACTGGTCCATTTTCAGTAGCCAAGACAAACACGTTGTAGCACTCGGAGAGTGCATGGAGCGGTGCCGGAAGGCACGTCTGGCACTCAACCCGAAGAAGTGTCGTTTCATGGTACCGCAGGGGAAGCTGCTCGAACACATCGTTTGTAAGGAAGGGTTGAAGACGGACCCCGACAAGGTCAGGGTGATAATTGAAATGGAGGCTCCCAGTGACGTAACCGGTGTCAAGTCATTCTTGGGCCATATCGGGTACTACCGACAGTTCATAAAGAATTTTTCCCGGATTTCATACCCGATGGATAAACTTATGAAGAAAGGGGAGCCGTTCCTCTGGGCGAAGGAGCAAGGGGAGGCATTCGAGGACTTAAAAATGAGACTGTTGGCAGCCCCCATCTTGGCATTTCCAAACTGGGACAGAGAGTTCCATGTTCATGTGGATGCGTCAAACTATGCCATCGGGGCCACCCTGGCACAAGAAGGCAAACATGGGCTGGATCACCCAATCTATTTTGCAAGTCGGTTACTCTCGAGGGCGGAGAGGAACTACAGCACTACAGAGCGAGAGGCTCTCGGAATGGTCTACTCGGTTCAGAAGTTTCGGCACTACCTATTGGCGACGCCGTTTACTTTCTTCGTGGACCACCAGGCTTTGATGTACCTGGTTAACAAGCCCATCATTCAGGGAAGGGTGAGCAGGTGGTTGTTGCTCCTTCAAGAATTCACCTTCAGAATTGTTGTACGGCCAGGACGTAGTCATGTGATTGCGGACCAATTGTCCCGAATTAAGTCCGGCGAGCCTCCAGTAGGAATAAACGATGACTTTTCAGATACTCACCTATTTCACATCGCCGTACTACCGAAGTGGTACACAAGTATCGGTGAGTACCTGTCCACGGCTCGATTTCCAGAAGGAATGCTCCCCGGAGAGCGTAGAAAATTGGTTCTGAGGAGCAGAACCTTCCAGCTTATCAATGGACTGCTGTACAAAATGGGTCCGGATCAAATATTGAGGCGTTGCGTAATGGAGGAAGAGGTTCCGAGAGTGTTGAAGGAAGCTCATGAGGGACCTGCCGGAGGGCATATGGGTCCCGACACCACCGCCAGAAAAGTCTTGTTGGCAGGCTTATGGTGGCCGACGGTGTACAACGATGCCAGGGAGTGGGTCGTCGGCTGTGACACATGCCAGCGGGCAGGGAGACCTCTCAAACGAGACTACATGCCACTTAACCCCTCTCATGCACAGGAATTGTTTGAACGGTGGGGACTGGATTTTGTGGGGCCTTTGAAGCCCAGCCGCGCTCGACGCTGTCGGTACATTGTTGTGGCAACAGAGTATCTGACCAAGTGGGTGGAAGCACGAGCAGTAACGGATAACTCTGCTCTGAGTACAGCGAAGTTTATTTATGAGCACATAATAACGCGGTACGGCATTCCACTGCAGTTGACGAGTGATAGAGGTGGACATTTTGTCAACCATGTGATCAAGCTACTGACGACAGAGTTCAAAATTTTTCACACACTCTCGAGCCCGTACTACCCTCGAGCGAATGGTCAGACAGAGGCGACTAATAAGATCCTGATTGGAGTCATTTACAAATCCTGCAGCGTTGAGGGCAAGGTTTGGGAAGAAAGGCTACCCTCGGTACTATGGGCCTATCGAACATCTTACAAGGTGACCACCGGGCAGACACCGTTCCAACTCATGTACGGACAGGAGGCCGTGGTACCGGTAGAATTCATGGTTCCTAGCCTGCGGATTGCAATTGAGAATAAATTGGGAGATATGGAGAGTCTGAGGGAACGACTCTATCTCTTAAATAAGTTGGATGAAAAACGGGCTTTGGCACAATGGGCCACTGAAGCGACGCAGCAACGGAGGAAGGTTTGGCACGATAAGCATATCCGACGAATGCAATTTACACCGGGCCAATTGGTTCTAAAATACAACGGCCGAAATGAAATCAAGCCTGGAAAGTTCAAAGTGAAATGGATAGGCCCTTACAAGGTTCGGGAGGTGGCCGCAAACGGGTCCGTAAAGCTGTGGACCCTCGACGGACGGGAAATTCCGGACGCGGTGAACGGCTCGAAATTGAAGGTGTATCACGAACGGCCGATGACATCACTGCGAGGACCAAGTACTTAGAAAAAAATATTTTATTTTTTTTTTAAAAAAATTATAAATAAATTTTATTTTTTTTTAAAAAAAAAAAAAAGGAAAAAAAAAAAAAGAAAAAGAAAAAGAAAAAGAGAAAAAAAAAGAAAGAAAAAAAAGCAATATCGTACGGCACCGTACGGATCTATAAAGCACTGTACGACACCGTACGATGAAAAGGGCACGACGACAGGGAAGTACGGCACCGTACTGAAGCATTATTGTGGTCGATACATTTACAAGTATTGTACGGCACCGTACGGAAAAGTGACGACATACAAGCTGAAACAAAAGAAATAAAGGTATTGTACGGAACCGTACAAGGCGAGGACTGCAAGCAAAGCACCGCACGGTGGATCAGTGTACGGATTGTACTGGCCGTACCGCATCCAGACGCAGCACGGGAAGGAGGCATAGTGTACGGTCATCAGATTGCAAAGTATGAATACCAAGTCATATGGTAGCTGACGCACAACATAAGGGCATTTGTACGGCACGGTTGGAGGAGGTCTGAGGATTCAGTACAGCATTGGGATGTGTGAAGGGAAAGCATGAAGGAAGAAATTCATATGGTATAAAAAAAAAAGCATGAGCGCGCCTGGGGCTCTGCCCTAGGACCCCGCGGGGGCGCTGCCCCTCGACCCCGCTGGGGGAGTTGCCCCCTAGACCCCCAGTCGGTTTAGTTATCAACCCTTGGAGAGTGTGACCAGTTGATGAGACCCGGAGCTGCTACATATTTGCATTGGCTGAAGGAAGTTGATTTGTACAGTAAGAGGAGGAATTTTATTTTTTTTTTTAAAAAAACGGTTAAGACTGTTATTGTTGGACACTGCACAGTAGTATGGGATCACGACAACATAGTACTTGGAGACAGAAATTACAGGTTTCAAAACCAGCCAGTAGCAACAGAGGACCGAGGGTTTCACAGTCTAGAGTCCGCATTGCTGGTAGCATGGATACTGCCAGAAAGCACCGTCCACACGTACAGCAATCACAAGCACAAAAGGAAGAGATTACTTGGAAGACTGTGACATTCGAGGGTTTGAGTGGAGTGGAGTGCCGAACATGGTGGGATAACACTCCAGACGCACATTTTTTGAAGGGACAGCTTCGAAGAGCAGGAGTACACTGGGCAATTCAGATGCCTTTGCCCTCCATTAGAGAGTACGAGGGACCTCTCCGAGGCATGATTGATACATTCGATCGGGATAGCCGGCGTAGCACTCTGAAGTATTGTGGCACTGAGATACAGATTTCATTTTCTGCCCAGGAGATATCGAGGGTTTTTGGCATACCTGGCATGCACGGGAAGAAAATAGATTTAAAGCCCAGGAAACTGTCCCGCGAAGAAAAGGAAAAGTACATTAAGCTGGTTTCCAGAAACCTGTCTCAGAGTGAGTTGGAGTCATTGGCTGGCGCTTCTTCAAAGAATCGGGGAATCAAGAAATCATTTGTGGCTCCCGGAGAGTGGCGGTGTTTGATGGACATCGTGAAGAGCAGGTTGACCAGGGCTAGTAGGGCCTCCGACATTGCCCTTACACATCTCATTTTCATGAACGGGATTCGTAATGGTACGGTGTACGATTGGGCTTCAGTTATGGCGGAGAGGTTGTATGAGTTCATGACTCTACTGCATCGGACATTTTACATGCCCCATATTGCCATCGAGTTGTTCCTGAATGCTGTCCGAGAGCAGATTCTAGCAGAGAAGCTGAGGCCACAGCCAGTTGATATTGCTACGGGAGAGCCTCTTATCTTTCATTGGCGTCACTTGGATGTTGGCAGAGTACAGACAGGGTCAAAGAGGAAGCGCCAAGTCCTCTCAGAGTCGGAAGGGGAGAATGTGGACAGTGGCCGAGAGGAGTCGAGTGATGATTTGGAGGAGGAATGCAGCGAGAGTGTTGCAGTGGGAGACTCTGACACTCTCGATACAGAGGTACCATCTGAAAGTGCATTTGCTCCAACTCCACCGTCTGAGAGTGCACCACCTCTTGTACTATTCACGCCACTAGTACCCTCGGCGACTGTTGCAGCGGGGACCTCTGTACCGTTCGGTACCACATTGGAGGCTGTACCCATGCCACGGTTCGGAGAGCTCCGGCCCCCTGTTGTGCTACACCCGGCGGGTCAGGCTTCCGAACCACCTACAGCTCAGCCAACCGACCCAGGACAGACTAGCAAAGATGGTGTTGGAGGTTTAGAGCAGGAGCAGACACAGCCACGAGAGCAGGTTACATTGGATGTTGTTGGTACTGAGGCCATTGTGCGAGTTGGGCCAGGGGTATTGGAGGAGCCGGCTCGAGCGTTGCCGATGGGGGCTGAGGACTCTTCAGTGCTGTCATGGTTGGAGCAGTTCACATTACCCCCGATAGCAGTGGTAGCTCCCATTTCACTTTCCCCTGCCAGAGTAGTGTTAGAGAGGCCTTCAGAAGTTATTGACCTGGATGCAGTGATGTCGCCACCAAGAGAAGAGCCAGTAGCCCAGGAGAGAGAGATATCCGAGAGACCAGTTCCTATGGAGGGACAGAGACCGCAAGCTGAGGCTAGTGAGGAGCCACCAGCCCTGACAGGGTCACGGAGGGCGGTGCCAGCGAGGGAGTCCGCGCAGAAAGTGTTTGAGCAGTACTTGGCGGATGTAGCCGCAATAGCTGCTGGAGCCCAGCGGGTCATAGCCTCAGCAAAGCTTCAGGCTCAGGAGGGGGTTGCTGAGGAGTTGGAGCACCTCTTGACCTTTGTGCGGGTTGGCTGTCCACAGGCATTTGCAGAGTGCTTTGAGGCTAGGGGATGGCCTACTCAGGAGTCTCTTACGATGTTGGAGGATTGGGCTCTTAGTGCGACGGTGGGCAAGAGCCGGATTCACAGTCTTATCCGAGAGTTAGAACAGGCCTTTCGAGAGGAGTATTTCACTCTCAGGCGGTTAGAGTATGCTTCCTCAGTACATCAGGCTACGGGATTGGCAGCAGAGGCAGCTCGGGAGGAGGCAGCTTCCCGTCTTACAGCTTTGGAGACTGCAGTGGTTCAGGAGAGGGAGTCTTGGGCGGCTGAGCGGAGTACTATGGTGTCGGAGTTGGACACTTTACGGGCTGCATTGGAGACTGAGCGTGCCGAGCGGGCTCTTCTTGAGACTCGCCTTGGTTCTGCTTTGGAGACTGTGGATGCGAAGGAGAAGGCAGTGCTTGAGGCAGCTAGCATGGTTTGGAAGGCTATGGAGCTTAAGATGAGGGCAGAACAGGCTTTACAGCTTCGGACAACTCAAGTGTACGAGTTGCGGGCTAAAGTCACTTCCGGCACAGCCACAGCCGCGCCATCATCATCAGGGACGCTTCCTACGCCCCCTCCTGAGTAGTTTGTAGTAGGCTCATTTTTGTCTATGTTATATTTTGTAAAAGTCGTCGGAGCCGACTTGTTTTTTGGGGGGGATGATGTTGTCGGTATATTTTGTATGTACGGGTGTTGTGTAATAAACTTATGTTAATCTCGGCAGTTAGTACCGAGAGTGTGAACCGTTACGACGTGACGTTTCGGTGGTGTCTCTTCGGAGGTTATATGTACACATTGCTTTGAGTGTGAATGACATGATTTGGTTTTCTGAGTACTTTATGTTTACCGAATCGCAATACTTTCCTGTGTTCATGTTTATCAGTTAATGTGTGTTTATGCAACTATTCTTGTTGACCCGAGAGGGAAAACAATTTGGGCTCTATACAGGAAAGTAAGCACATATTCTCTCTAGCCTTTTTCCTGGTTAGGATATTTGCATGTTTGTCACCAATTATATTGTCAGTGGAATGATATGTGACATACCTTGGAAGAACCGGTCTCTGTTCCCGGTCTAGTTCTTCCGGTTGAGCATTATCTTCATCATGGTTCTGGACATCAACTTGTTCACCATCCTGCGTTAGCCTATTGGGTTCAGGTACAATCTCCTGCTCTAGATGTCTGTCCATGTGTATTTCTCCTTCATCTTCAGTCATTGCTTCGTTGAACTCAAAGGAATTACCTTCATTTAGGCCTTTAAGACTGTCATGATCATCATGACTAGTCTTCTTATCTGGTTTTGAAGATTTATCAACTTTTACATTGATGCTTTCAATTATCTTGCATGTTCTTTTGTTCACACACCGATAGGCCTTACTTTTGGTAGAGTAACCCAAAAATGTTCCTTCATCACTCTTAGGATCAAGCTTCCCATAGTACATATCTCTTTTAATGTAACATTTACTACCAAAGATTTTGAAATAGCCTACACTGGGAGTATGCTTAAACCATAGTTCGTAAGAAGTCTTACCGGTTCCCTTTTTGACTTGAATCTGGTTGAGTGTGTAGACAACAGTACTGACAGCTTCTCTGACAAGTTCCCTTTCGCTCTGGGGAATCTCCTAGCGATGAGTGTTTCAAACTCATCTTGCTCCATCTCCTCTGAGAGCATATTCTCAACAAGGTTGCCAATCTTACCAGTAGATCAATTACCGGTTTCTCTTCCCTTTTTGGTGGAAGAGATATTGACAGAGGATTTAAAAACTACTTCCTGGATGGGTAAGCTATTATCAAAATTACTTAATTCAAAAGCAGCCAGCTTACCGATTAGGGAGTCTATGGTGACTTGATCTTTGGTCACCGATCTGAGCTCTTGAATGGTAGAGATCTTGATGGCATACTGAGGTTTGAGAGTTCTCAGTATTTTGCCAACCACCTCCTCTTCACTGAGCTTTCCTCCAGCGCTTCTGATGGAGTTGATCACCTCCTTCATCCGGTTGCTATATTGCTCAATGTCTTCTCCTTCACTCATCCTCATGTCATCATATTTTCCTCTGAGGCTTTCGACTTTCCTCTGAGGCTTTCGACCTTGGCTCTTTGAACATTTGGATCTCCTCCATAAACCATTTGCAACTTGCCCCACATCTTGAAGGCAGAATCAAGATGTTCTATCTCAGCATAAACATGATCAAGTAGCGTGCTAGCTATCATGTCCATAGCAGCCGTGTGCTCGGTTTTGATCTTCAGTTGATCGGGTGTCAGCGTGCCAGTGGGTTCAGTGTAATCAATTGTAACATGATTCCAATACTGATCTTCGGTGGTCTTCATGTACAGCTTCATTCAGCTGCACCACAGAGTAAAGTTTTCCTTTGAAAACTTTGGTCCTTCCTTTCTCATCATCTTGACTTATTTCTTTATGTTGTGAAGCGGTAAAGAAAACAAGACTTGGCTCTGATACCAATTGATAGTCCCTACCGGTGCTGAGGGGAGGGGTGAATCAACACCTCTAAAACTTCTTTACTGTAAATCCGGTGAAGTAAACTGACAGCTAAAAGATAACCAGATTAAAGCATATAATAACAGTAAGCAAACAATCACACAGTGACACTAGATTTATCACGTGGAAACCCAGTTAGGGTAAAAACCACGGTGTGAGGAGACCTCACAAATTTTGTACTCTTCCGGAGTACGCCTTGTAAGGAGCTTTCCCGGTTAAAAGATAGCAACACACTGTTAGGTGCGACCCGGTTAAGGAATTTGTTACAATAAGGCCGGTTAGTGCCTAACCTGATTAAAGGACTTTGAACACCTTACAAGATGCCACCCAGTTAAGGGATTTGATACAAGGGACCTATTAGAGTCCACCCAAATACTGGGATTTAACTATTGTAGTTGCTAGAAAACAATAGAAGAATGACCTTTTACTCTTGGCTTTGCATAGCCTGATAAGGTCTCTGTTTGTGCTCAGCTGAGAATCATCACCGGTCACCACAGGTGTGTTCTCCTCTACTGTTGTGCTTCTCTGCACACACTTCTTTCTCTTCTTCTCTTTCTGATCTACCCTAGCTTCTTTTGAGCTTTTCAGGTTCACTCTTTTATCTGGCAGAATGAAGGCAACTTTTCTTCTCCTCAATCAGAAGAATATATAGAGTCTTAGCCCTAATTGCACTCGTTATGCATGACCTAATTACAGATCCTTATCGGATTCATTACTAAGTGGAGTACCAGTTCACTGAGGAAACATCCGATGCATGCCCTTACTTTATCTGCCTTATGAAGAAAGCAGTAGTTACATGTCAAGCAACTTTCCTTCATAGGAGATAACACTTTGTTTTAAAGCCACTGATTTCGACTTTAAATCCTCCAGACGCGCCTCAAACCGATCACCAATTTAACTCAAAGACCTTCGGAATTGTCGCAGAAAATCTTGGTCAAGGAGTCGGTTAGAACAGGTAGTTTGACTATGACTTCCTCGGTTTACATCAGAGTCATTAATAGATCGGTTGAGATTCTTATGCAGTGAACAGGTAGTAGTCCCTTTTGTTGGCTCACCGGTTGCACCATCCTCGGTTGTATATTGATACCGGTTTTTTGTTGCTTTCTCTGTGTTTGACTACACTGGTTATAGCCAGGTCCTTGGTCCTTCTTTGCTATACTATATACACTACCCAATTTTTGAGGCTTTATATGGTGACCAGTGGTATTTGCTAATAGCCACAACTTCAACCAAACCATCCTCCTTTTATACAGACCTCCTTGGATCTTTAGACTTTATAGAGATGACAAGTCTCTGAGTCTCTATCTTCTTTTGCCAATCAATGACAACACTAGTACCAGTAGCAGACTTACCAGTTATCATCACTTAATGCCAACAGTGTGTGTGTGTGTGTATATGTGTATGTGTGTATATATACACGTGTGCATGTGTATACATGTGTGTATATACACACATGTATACACATGCACATATATACACATATGTGCATGTGTATATATACACGTGTGCATATGTGTATATATACACACACATATATACAGACATATACACACCATATTTAAAGAAATTAAAATTCCTTATGCATCTTCTTAGTCATCTTCCGGGTGAACCAAACGGGTCAGCCCATATTTCGGAAATCATTTTCAGGATTTGTATCTTCCAGAATTGACTGGAATTGGCATTTGGTATTCCAGCACCCAAACGGGCCCTAAAGGAAATGGCTCCTCAATATGGTGGGATTCAAAATACTAAGGTGGAATTCACCTTACTCACATTTCATCCAAAAAAACTCTCCACAGCTGCAATATTCTTCATATATGTCATGTCATTAAAGGGCCACAAAAGGACAAAGGATAAGCCGCACTGGCTGCTAGGACGTCTCCACAACAAGTAGTGATAAAACTAATCGTCTTCTAGAAAAACTGCAACTTGCATTTTGGTGAAGGGTATTTCACAAATATAATACTCTGAAAATTCCATGCCTAGTATAATTTCTTAAGCTGTAGATTGATAAAAATTCTCACTAGCAATGCTTTCAAATAATCTCACTTTTTAAAAAAAAAATGAATAGCACAAATTCTTGAAACCCAAAACTTTGACTTTCTGCAAACCTCTGCAAAAACTTGTATATTTCCACACAAACAATGCCTGCAAATCTTTGTTCCACTCAAGCTGAAGCTCTGAGTAAATCTCTCACAACCATAGCCAATCTTCTTCAAGAGAGTTTCCATCCTTGAGAAGGCTAGACAAATTGTGTTCAATCTCCATTTTATTTCCTCCCAAGAAGCCCAAAAAGACACATACCCAACACCCACATGAACCATCAAATAAGTACCTTGAGAATATGAGTTGCGATGATCATAGCAATATAAGTCAGGCAAACACAATATAAGTTACTGTATACAAAATAAAAGGTCTGATATGACTAAAAGATGTTTTGAAGGCCTGAAATACCTCTATTGTGCATCATAACAGCCACCTAAATTAATCCAAAAATCATTCTATGCAACAAAATTCGCCTTGAATTGTTGCCAAACAGCAAGAGACATACTCAAGACCATCAAATAGCCTCAAAATGGCAAGGAAAAGACAGTTAATAGGTCTGATAACAATTTCAGATTTCAACCCTAAACATGGCACTGGAACAAGGGCAGCCACCATAGAAAAATTCATAACTCCTCCAAACTCCGTTTGTTCAGCAAAAACACCTAGATATGATTTCCATGTACTACGCGCCTCCAAGAATGGTGAAAACCAATAAACTAGGTGCTTCATCCTAGAAACCTCACACCATGCCCTCCAAGAAGTCTGTACGGCAACAAATGTAATATGGCATGGTCTCCAACCCTAAGAATCTGTTAAATATCACTTGTATGGCCAGTAAAGACAAGAAAGATTGCGGCTAAACAAGAACTAATAGTCTGCAACCCTTATATGTAATGTCCCCATTTTGAGCTAGCATTGGAGTTGGTGGATTTAGCCTATCATTGGATCCTTGTAGGCTAATGCTGGTGATTAGAGGACGTTGATGTGGGTTTTGGCCTGTTTTGAGGGACTTACTATAAATAGTAAGTCAATAGTTGGTTCCAATGAGCTCAGATGAATTAGAGGAATTAAATGATGCTCTCAATTTTTACTTTCGGCTTCCGGTTTGGGCTCCAAGTTTCTTGGAGGGAGCGTCTATTTTTAGAAAGTCATTCCGTCAGGTTCATTCATCATCTTTCATCATCAGAATCAGTCTTGTACTATCAAATTTTGATTCTAATGCTTCCTCAGTCGTTTTCACAAGATGGGTGAATTATGATTATTATTTAATTAAATCGGCTAAGGTTGCCATTTTTATTGAGAATCTATTTTGGGCATCTTAGTGTTATAGCTCGTTGGAACCGGCTTGAGAAGTTTTAAATCTTTAGCACATAAAACAGGGACCCTATGTGTCAAAATAGCATTATTTTAATGAAAGGATCATTTTCAGCATTAAAGTGAAGGGAAATATAATAGTTTATTATATTTCAAATGTGCAACCATAAAGCAAGTGGCTTTTAAGTGAAAAGTGTCATTGAGAAGCTATGGAAAAATATTATATATACAACCTTATGAGAATTTGAACCTCATTCATGGACTTTTTTTTTTTTTATTGAAGTTGGAGAGAGAAGAAATATGGATAGGGTTTGAGGATTAATTCCTCATTTTGCAATTTGAATCATTACGTGTTAATGGTGAATTTTGCTACTGAAATTCTGAGAATTCACTTCTGAATCTGTGGATATCAATCTGGTGCTGTTGTATGCCAAATTGGAGAAGAATTAATTAATTGCTTCTGTTCTATGAGTTCCATAATTCTGGTTCGATTTTTTTACAAGAGTTCTGGAGACTTGGAAGGCTGTTGTATCTTCCAGTCAATTGTATTGACATTGTGAAGGTTGTGATTTATCCAATAAAAGTTGCGTCACTTCTTTCCTTGGCCTGCATTAATTATTTGAAGGGCTTCGATTCTGAATTGTGAAGCACGTGAGTACTTCCAGGAGCCACATTTCATCTTGGTGGCTGCCGTATCAATTTGGGAGGTTGCGTCAATCTTCCCAGGGGCTGCATTTGAACTTCTTGTTGGCTGCGTGGACTTTCTTAAGTCACGTTATCTCTTTCTTAGGCTGCGTCAACCTATAATCAGCTGGCATCATTGTTAGTGAGGTCGAAATTATTTGCCAGGTGCCTATTTAAAATAAATTGTATTGTTTTTAAAGCTTGCAATGTTTTGTATGTAATGAATTTGGATTGGTGAACTTGAGGAAATGGAATAAAATTGCTGTGTTATTATTTTATTTTGGAAAAGATACTACAAACTTTATTGTCAAAACAAAAACACATTTGCAAAGGATTCAGGAAGAAAAGTTATTTTCTTAGCAAAGAGCCAGGCAAGTTCTTTACATTATACATGCCAAAGGTTGTACGGCCAGGCTAGGAAATGAATGGTACAACCAGCAATAAAAAATTTCCTAGCTGACCCACACAAGCTTCAAACAAACTCTGCAAAAAACTGAAAACCACACTCCAAATCTACAATGAAAACACATCAAAAACTGTAATGGCTGGAACCCCAAAAATTGGAAACTTCATTCTACACAGTGACACACTAGTGATTCTTGAATGAAACCACACAAACTAGCTAGGGATTATTTTTTAATCTTAAACAAGAAGTCTAACGGAAGTTTTTGTCATCAGAAGATGAAGGCAAAACTCTCAACTTCAATATTGCAACATTTCAATATCAAATCTTCAACATATGAGCAAATGAAACCCTTCAACCTACTTTTTATAGCTTTGAAAGGAAAAAAGCCAATTCGAAAATAATAAAATATGAAATAATTTGTTTTCCCACCCAAAGGCCCTTTTTGAATTATAAAATGACTTTTCATGTGCAAGTCCCCCTTCACTTTCCCGTAGGCATCCACTTTTGAGGGGAACATAAGTGATTTTAATAAAATATAACACTCTGTGATGTCCCCTTCAAGCTAGTGACATCATGCTAGCCAGTGGTTAGCCTATTAGTGGACCCTCGTAGGCTAGTAGACATGGATAGAGGGTCAGTTATGGCACAGGGAAGAAATGGCTATTTTTAGGCTTATTCTGGAGCTATAGAGATGGACCCCTGCTATTTTTAGAAATACCTCATGGTCACATGGAGAATATTTTCACTAGCTCCCGGTTCAGATGGCTTGGTCAGATTCACAATATTATGGGAGTTATGACATTTTCCGTGGCTAAGTATTAAAGAAGAATAATCATTTAATATAAAGTTATATTATAACTTTATATTAAAATCACTTAAGTTGAGGGTCTTAACGTCATGAGAAGGGGGCCAAATTTATTAATAATTTATTTGACTTCTTCTTTAATACTTCTTGAGGGAGAATAGGTTTTAGACAGACAACCGGACACCATGGGTGAAAGGCAGGCTAATAGCCCACCCAGGGTAAACAGAAATAATGAAGATCAGGAAACGAGAGACTTCTTCAGAGTCATGACTACAGGGCAGCAACAAATGGCTCAGACGTTACAGGCACTTACAGCCATGATGGAACGTATAATTCCACAGGCCAGGCAGAATCATGAACAGGAAGATAATCAGAGTGGAGTTGGTCCTCCTAGAGTACGGAGAACCCGTTCCATGACAGCAGACAGGCCTACTCGCCCTACCTTTGTCAGAGACGAGCCACATGTGGAATAGGTAGAAGAAGCTGGTGAGGAGATGTTTGCAGATAACCTTATGGCTGCAAATGATGAATGGGAACTTTTAGCGCCACAGGTTCGAGAGAGGATGACCTTTGACAGGTTTGTGAATTAGAGGAGGGAACATTATCGCTCTGTGAGACAGGAGAGAAGACCTCGACAAAACAATGAGCTGAAACATGCTACAGGCAAGCTCACATTGTCTACGTTTGATGGTAGTGGGAGGTCAACCGCGCAAGCTTGGATCCACAAGCTTGACACATTTTTAGTCTTGAGGCCTATGACGGAGATAGAGGCAATAAAATATGCCACATTGCATCTGGAGGGAGTGGCGCATGACTGGTGGTATCACGGATTGATCACTCTTCAGCATAGCCATGTGACTTCTTACCAGGAGTTTGTAGACAGGCTAGTAGAGAGGTTTGATACGAAGGATCCAAAAATCTACTTCAGAGAATTGGCTCAGTTAAAACAAACAGGCAGCCTGGATTAGTTTATCAATGAATTCCAAAGATTGGCAATAATGGTACCTGACTTGTCCGAGAAAAGACTGATAGTTTTATTTAGTGAAGGATTAACCGAACCACTAAGGGGTTGGGTTAAGGCATTTGATTCTCCGACTTTGCAAGAGGCTGTGAATAAGGCCAGAGACATGGAACATGCAGCTCTAGCAAACAAATTCCAATCAAAAGGGGGGTCATCTAGTAAGGACAGCAAACCATTTTTCAAGAAACCAGAACAGACAGGGTTTAAAACTGAAAATAAGGATAAGTCTTTTGCACCACTTGATAGAGACACACTTAATGATTTGCGAAAAAGGAAGTTATGTTTCTATTGCAAAGGACCGTATGACAGAGACCATGATTGTCCTCTACGGCCTAGGGGCAAAGAAAATAGGATTATGTGGGCTTTTTATGAGGATTCAGACACTAAAAATTCAGACCATCAGTCCGACCAAGAGGAATTCAATGAAGAACAGGGAGACACTGATGAAGAAAAATTGAACAAAATGACCACAGGAGAGGAGAAGACTGAGGGAAGACTTAAGGAGGCCCGTCTCACTAGTGTACAGCAGGAGGGGTCATTCAAAATGAGAGGAGTATTGGCTGGGCAGCGAGTCATCACTTTGCTAGATACAGGCACCACACATAATTTCATTGATTCTAGGTTGGTAGAGAAGCGTGGGATTCAGACAGAGCAGTTTGAGGGTTTGAGAGTGAGGGTAGCTGATGGCTATGTCCTCAAATGTGATAGGAAGATCACGGATTTACCCTTGAAGATAAACAATTTTGACTTCAAGGCGGATTTTTACGTGGTGAATATGGGCAACACAGATTTAGTGCTAGGCATGACTTGGCTTCATGACATTGGAGTATTCACTCTCGACTTGAAAGAAATGGAGATGAAATTTCAGTCAGATGGGAAGACACACATATTGAAGGCCATCCGTGACACTGAGTTCAGGATGATGTCTTGTAGGCGCATGGAGAGCTTGCCGAAGCGTGATCAGGCTAAGTGGGCAATGCATTGTACTCTCATGCCAGCACAGGGGCAGCAGGAATCAGAATATCATCCCAACATACAGGAGCTGAGGATTAAGCACTACAAGGTTTTTAGCGAGATTCCATCAGGTAGACCTCCTGATAGAGGTATTGAGCACATTATTGAGTTGGAGGAGGGTGCTAAGCTCGTAATGATCACACCATACCGACATCCGAAAAGATTGAAGGATGAAATAGAGAAAACTATCAAGGAGTTGCTTGCCATGGGCCATATCAGACCGAGCAAGTCTCCTTTCGCTTCTTTTGTAGTATTGGTGAAGAAGAAGGATGGCACGCTCTGGATGTGCATTGACTATAGGGTCCTGAAAAGGAAGACAATTAAGAACAGGTACCCCATCCCACGGATTGATGAGTTATTGGATGAGCTTCATGGAGCATGTTACTTCTCCAAAATAGATTTGAGATCAAGTTACCATCAGATCCGGGTCAGAGAGCAGGATGTAGAGAAGACAACGTTCAGATGTCACTATGGGCATTGTGAGTTTGTAGTTATGTCGTTCAGGTTAACCAACGCACCTGCTACCTTCCAGTCTGTGATGAACAGGGTGTTTCAGCATCAGTTGAGGAAGTTTGTGCTGGTTTTCTTTGACAACATCTTGATTTACAGTAAGACATGGGATGAACACTTACAACATTTAGATACAATATTGAGCACGTTGAGTAGAGAATCCTTGTATGCCAAGGAACCAAAATGTGATCTAGGCTTGTCAGAGTTACTATATTTGGGTCACATTATCAGTGCACAAGGCGTATGCATGGATCCGGAGAAGATTCGTGCTATTGTTGAGTGGCCTACTCCAGGCAACCTTACACAGTTGAGAGGATTTTTGGGATTGTGTGGGTTCTACAAGAGGTTTGTCAATGGTTATTCCAGGCATGCAGCACCCTTGACCGATTTGATGAAGAAGGGGGCTTTCTTGTGGACTCCTGAGGCACAAGAGTGTTTTGATAAATTCAAGGAGTTGATGACTTCTTGTCCAGTATTAGCATTACCAAATTTCAACAAGCCTTTTGAGCTACACTGTGATGCATCAGGGGAGGGTGTTGGAGCAGTGCTTATGCAGGATAAGCATCCGATTGTTTATGAGAGCCAGAAGCTCAAGGGACCTGAGAGGAGCTTCAGCATATATGATAAGGAAATGTTAGCCATAATGCATGCCTTGGCCAAATTCAAGTAGTACTTAGTGGGTAGTAAATTTTGCATCAAAACAGACCATAATAGCTTGAAACATTTCCTAGGGCAGTGAGATCTCAATGACAGGCAGCAGAAATGGGTAAGTAAGTTACAGGCTTATGATTTTGATATCACCTATTTCAAGGGGACACAGAATGTAGTTGCAGACGCTTTGTCACGGAGACCTCACCTGAGCATGATGACAGACATAGGAGAGGACTGGAGACATTTGATCCTTGCAGAGTATGCAAAGGATACATGGGCAGCAGGATTTATTGATGGATCCATTCAGGACAGTGGTTTTTCCCTTGTGAATGAGCTCATCATTTACAAAGGGCGTATTTATTTGGTGCCAGGGTCAGAGGTGAAGGGGATGGTGTTGAGAGTTTATCACAATTCACCTATGGCAAGACATCCCGGGTTCTACAAAACTTACTGGCAGATTAGAGAGCGCTTCTCATGTAAAGGGCTCAAAGCTGAAGTGTTGCAGTATGTCAGAGAGTGTCCCACCTGCCAGCAGAATAAGCAGGAACACTCTTACCCAACCGGTCTACTACAACCACTTCCAATTCCTGATAGGAAGTGGGAGTGTTTATCCATGGACTTCACAGGATTGCCAAGAGCTCAAGGCAGAGACTATATATATGTAGTTGTCAATCAGCTCACGAAGTTTGCCCACTTCTTTCCGATCACGGCTACATACACTGCTACACAGGTGACAGAATTGTTTTTTCGTGAGGTGTTCAGATTGCACAACCTACCTCAGAGCATAGTCAGTGACAGGGATAGCAGGTTTATGAGTCACTTCTTGCAGGAGTTGTTCAAGTTGTGCGGGACAGAGCTCACTCCGAGTACCAATTACCACCCTCAGACGGATGGGCAGACTAAGATAGTCAATAAATGGGTGGAAGGATATCTCAGGAACTACATAGCAGGGCAGCAGAAGGCTTGGGTCAAGTGGATATACCTCTACGAGTATTGTTACAATTCCACTCACCACATGTCTATACAGATGTCCCCTTTTATGGCATTATATGGGTATGAGGCACCTAGTTTTATGGACTTGAACCTGAGTGACAGTCGTGTGCCTAGTGCTCGAGATTTATTGCAAGAAAGTCAAGATATTGTTAAGGTTCTCAAGGAGAGTATTGCTAAGGCGTAGAACCAACAGAAGCAGTATGCAGATCAGAAGAGAACTGAGCGGACTTTTGAGGTAGGAGATATGGTGTATTTGATGCTACAGCCTTGCCGCCAGTCTACTCTCAAGAGGAGTGGGGCCGAGAAACTAAAGCCACGATACTATGGGCCTTTCAGAGTGATCAGAAGAGTTGGAGAGGTGGCGTATGAGTTGGACTTGCCAACAAAGAGCAAAGTCCATAATGTCTTTCATGTGTCATGCCTCAAAAAGGCATTAGGACACCACATTGTTCCTTCCACAGTGCTTCCACCGTTGGATGATGAGGGAAAATTAGTTTTAGTGCCAGAGGCTATCTTGGAGTTCAGGGAGAGAAATTTGAGGAGACGCACTATCAGAGAGTATTTGGTGAAGTGGAAGGATATGCCAGTTGAGGATGCTACATGGGAGAGCGAGGAGATTCTACAGCATCCAGAGTTGAGATTGCTTGAGGACAAGCAATTTCAGGAAGGACGGACTGTGATGTCCCCTTCAAGCTAGTGACATCATGCTAGCCAGTGGTTAGCCTATTAGTGAACCCTCGTAGGCTAGTAGACATAGATAGAGGGTCAGTTATGGCACAAGGAAGAAATGGCTATTTTTAGGCTTATTCTGGAGCTATAAAGATGGACCCCTGTTATTTTTAGAAATACCTCATGGTCACATGGAGAATATTTTCACTAGCTCCCGGTTCAGATGGCTTGGTCAGATTCACAATATTATGGGAGTTATGACATTTTTTGTGGCTAAGTATTAAAGAAGAATAATTATTTAATATAAAGTTATATTATAACTTTATATTAAAATCACTTAAGTTGAGGGTCTTAACGTCATGAGAAGGGGGCCAAATTTATTAATAATTTATTTGACTTCTTCCTAAGTCTAAATGATTAAATAAAACATGAATTTAATGTTTATAACATTAAATCGAACTTGCTTGAGAGAAATCGCAATTTTTGCTTTTTGGGTGCGATTTAGACTTGGAAGGATATATATGCTTAGCGTGAGAAGCAAAGGGATCCAGTTTTCATTATTGATTGAATTTTCTTTCTACTCTTGAGCTCTGAGAAAGGGTTTGACAGTGCAGCCATTGAAGAACGTAGTTCTTCTGTGTGTTCATCATTTGAGCCAGTGAGATATCTGGTGAATTTGATATCCAACAAAGGCTTCTATTGTGCTTCAGCAGAGGTTTACTCCAGCATTTTCAGCATTGATTTACAAGTTCAGAGAAGTGGGATTATAGACAGCACACCATTCATCCAGTGTGAGCAGAATACTACAGAAGGCATCTTTATGCTGGGACGCAGTTATGCTGGGAAAGTGCGATTTTCATCAATAAATTCCCAGATTTTTAATGTGTATTGAATCCAGTCTTATTTGCTGTTATTAATTCAGATGTTATCATTTGTACTGAGTTTGATTAATTGAAAACTTAATAAAAGCAGCAGTAGTTCATTTTCTATTCAGTATTTCAGCATTATGTTATTTGCTTTTTTATGTCAAAAACCCTTGCCAAAAATACAAAAAAACATTATAAAACTATCAAAATAAACATTACGGCAGCAAGAGCCGGAAAGGGGTTCTTACACACTTCAGCAAATTATAACATTAAACATTAGAAACTCAAGTGTGTATTTTAAATACTCCACCCAAATTGTGGAAATCATTTACTAAGGCTTTGAAATTCAATTCTATTCATGCCGTGATGTAATTGAAGCAGTGGGATGGTGACAAGTGCCAACTTGAGGACTTATCAAAAAATAGATGTCCTCTCCAAGAAGTTTAGAGAACACTCAAAGAGCCCAAAAACGCTTCTAAAAGCATCACTGAAATCCATAACACCGAGTTCAATGTCATCAAAGGAAATTGGGAAAGGTTGAACCTATGCTCTCCAAGATATTTGGAGTCCCCTTACCAATACCAGTTAGCCTATGGGAACTCATAAAATAGGCTAATGGTCACCACACTAACTAGGCCTAAGAGGGGGACATTACATTGTGTGGAGAAAAACTTACCAGTGGCCTATAACATGGTACAAACACTGTAATCTTGTTAGATTCTTGCATTTCTGGATTAAACTGTGTACGATTTTTCATCATCAATGTTTTGGATCATACTACATGATCCATCATCAGGATGAAGCAATAGCTATAGAGCAAAAAATATGATGATGGATCATGTAGTATGATCTGAAATGTTGATGATGAAAAATAGTACACAGTTTAATCCAGAAATGCAAAAATCTAACATGATGGACTGTGGAAATCACATGACTTTTAACTGTAATCTTGTTTTTCAGCTGTTGTTTTGAACATGATTTTCTAGCTTAGTATGTTTTGTAGCTTCTGATCGTTCATTCTTCAGACATATAATATCTTAGTAAACTTTTGTTTCAATATTTTTAAATACAAACTTTATATATCCATTCTCTGATTGAACGAACCACACGAACCTTTCATTTGTTACACAAGAAAGTTTCCTTTTAACAAGACACTTCATATACTTTAATATGCTATGTTTGTTCCCTTTATTGATATTTTGTTTCACATGCAAAGAAATTTACTATGTTTTAAAACCATTTGAATGAAGTTTACGTAAAGGACAAAACCCAATAGAAATCCATTAAAGCCCTGGAACGATTTGTTTTAATGATGGATAGATCCTTATCTATTTTATAACTTGAAAAAAACTGCATTCATATGGAGAAATTATAGTGTATATCAAAATTTTACACATTAGAGCAATTTTGCATTTCAAGTCAAATGGATTTTCACATTTCAAGTCACAATGTAGTTGTCTATATGAAATCCACTGGGAAAATCTCCCTCATTATGTAGAACATTATACATGTAACACAAGAAACCACCGTCCTTTTATCAATTTAAATCTGTGTCACGCAATAAAATAATTTTACTTTATACACTGAAGTTTCGCTTTTGGTACTACATTGAGTGGCTATCCCAGCTCAAATGGCAATAAGATGGAAGGGAATTACCACTATACAGCATTTGGTATATCCAGTTTTTACTTCTATTAGGTTGATTTTTTCACTGTCCTATATTTGTAAAACAAGCCCACTTTTCCTGGTTTAAAATTTGATATATAAGCTCAGATACACAACTGCTGAATGAAAGTCTAAGGGTGTCACAAAGGTACTCCCTTAAGTTTCTAATGGAAGATTCATGACTCAACAAATTTGTCACAAAACTTGCAAATCTGAGAAGCAGGTGACTCAATGATCCAAAATGGATCAATTAATGGCGGTTCTTCAAGTTTCAGTAGGTCATATCAAAACTTCAGCAATACTCTTTTGAGTCTCGAAAATACTAGAGTTCAAGCATAAGAGTTGACTGCCTATTATATAAAAGAATAAATGCCTCACTTGCGATTCAAAAACGTCATCATGCCAAGTGGCATAACTACAATGGCAGCAACATGCAGTTGTATTGGAGTGAGAGAATAACAAAAACCCCTCAAGGTCAACATAAATTTGACAGTCATGTATATGTCAAATTAGTAATTAATAATATAATATTTATATTATATCTTTTGCATTATGATCTCTCTTTAAATTTTATTCCCTGCATAATGTAAAAGAGAGACACACACAAAGACTCTAAGTTTGTAATAAGAATATTAATTTATTATAATTATTTATTCTAATAGAATTATAGAATAATTAATAACCATACAAATCAATAACTAGCTTATAATTATATAAAACATAATAAACTAGAAAACCTTAAATACATACATGATACATCTATCTAAAAATGCTGAGAGATTTCAATCTCAAGGCATGTATATAAATTTGTGGCATAAGTTAGATAGGTGCCTCAAGATTGATAGCTCTTAGTGTCTATTACAAGGATGTATTTAATATATCTATGCTAGTTAGTAAGTAGTCCTTTGCTGAGTTTCTTTTCTAGTTCCTAAGCATGGCTTGATATATTAGCCTTTTCAAGTCTAAGTATGGCTAGTATGCTTCTAAGTTTTATCAATAAAGGCTTTAAGACTTATAATACTTATACCTTTATTTCTAAAAGTTGCTCAATTTTAAGGACTTGTTAAACCACTCAAACACTGTTTTTCCTTAATTTCAAGGATTTATTTCCTAGATATCATATTCGGGTGATGTTAAAATTCAAAATTTAATAGATTCAATGAATCATATTAGAAATATTGATAGAGGAGAGAAACCTTGGCTCCATATCTATGCCAACTCCAAAGAGGTCTTCAAATGGATCCCAGTCAAGCTGTCACTACCACAGATACCAAGGGTGAGAGGTCATTATAAGAATATACCAAAGAATAAAATGCATCACTCATATGATGATAAATTACAAACACTAGCAGCCATGTACAAGGTTGTCTTCATTCGAAAACAAATTATAGAGGTTTGAGTTCATTAGTTAATGCTTATTCACCTTATTCATTGGATATAAACTTAGAATGGTCCAGTACAATATAAAGTTACAAAAATGGCTAGATCTCATAAAGACATATCTTCAAATATTGTATTTATTTATATTTGCTACTGTACACTATTTGGAAAGTTGAAGATTTTCCATTTAAAAAAATAAAACACATGTAACAAAAATGCAAATGCATTTGCTGGGACTAAGATTTACTATAACAAGCTTTGCTTCTATAAGGATAAGTTAAAACAAGCATCAACAAAAAAATTCACACAAGCAAGTATTAATTAGTTTAGACATCTTGATGCTGTCAGAGATTTCCATATTTATAGAAGCTCATCTTGGAAAATAAAAAATTGGTTTAAATGGGATAAAAAATTCCGAAAAATTTTTACACAGTGAAACCTCTTTCAAGTTCAAGAGAAACTAATCATTATTTTAGATTCACCCACACCAACTGCTGGTTAATGCCCCAATTCTGAATGCTTCATACAAAATCATCATGTTGGTCACAAGCATTTTCAAATCTCAGATCAATTGTTGTACAAGGCTTTTCTTAAAAGACGATGTTCATGAAACAAACACTATATTGTGATATTGCTATCAGGATTTAACTGTGTAGTTTTTTTGAGTCAAACTCATTGACCCATGATTCAATGAGTTTGACTCAAAAAAACTACACAGTTAAATCCTGATAGCAATATCACAATTTGACTTGCTGTGGAAAATATCTCCTACTTATCAAACACTATATTGTAAATAAACTTGCTCCCACAGCATTCTGGCTAGCAAGAACCCTCCCTCCATCCTCTTGGCTAGCCTCGTCCATTTTCTGTTGCTGAAAAAATCAGCTTGCTTCGCGGGTGGCCATGGCCTCTTCCTTATCTCAGCAAGCCCACATCATCACTCCTTTAGGGACTCCACAACGCCACATCCTCCATGCTTCAGCCAAGATGAACTCAATGGCTTCATGTACAACCATGCAAAGAAAACCATCCATAGGCCAAATCTTCCAGCCAAAGGCAAAATGTTGAATACTTAGAAATGGAGATATGCCGCCTATAATCTGCTTTTCTTTGGAATGAATGGATCAAAGAATCGGGATGCTCAAAGAGCGTGTTCTGATTTGCAGATTTATGGAAACCTTCCCAGGACCTGAGCACTCCAAGTCTGCATACAAGAAAACTGGGAAGCATGGGAACTATGGACACATTTAAGATGTCAAAGACTAAAAGGATATTTAATCACCAAACAAAAGAAATACAAATCTTTTTGAGGACCACAGTTCCTCATCAAATTCAGTCTATTCATGAACTCTCAACTCCTACATTCAATCAACCAAACATAAGAACAGGCCCTGTTTGGGTCGGCCTTCCCTTGCTATCCAGTGACTATTGGGAGGAACCATTCCTAAAGAACATAGAAGGAGCAATCCGAGAATACAGTACTGCCTTTGAAATCACCAGGAATCTTGGGGTTCTCAACTATGTCCAAATTTGTGAAAATATAAACCTCAAAAAGTCCACTTCATAACTAGCTAGACTTGAACATGGAGTAGCACTACAAGAATATCCCCTTTCAATATTGATTATGTCATAAGCATGGACATCTACAAAGGCTTTGCCCCTACTAGGAGCAAAAGAAAGTGAGAAATGATAAATCCCAAAGAAAGACTCCAACTCATGATATAGGAACAGATTAAGTGTACATGACTCAGACCAAGCCTGCAAAACAACAAAACAGTCCACAAAAAACATCAGAAAATAAGTTCAGGGGATAACATACCAGAAAAGAAAAAGAATATTCAAAGCAGTTAACCCATATCTTGCATAATTATCTCTTTCCGGGTTTGGTTCTAATGAGAGACAGAGAAGAGAACCTAGAAACTTCTAAAAATTCACTTATAATCATACAACAAAAGAATAAAATGGAAAAAATCCTTTGCAAAGCTCAACTTACTACAAAGGATAGACAACAATGAAAGGAAAATGTTCCCCAACTCTTCTCTCATATCTAATCACAAAAACTCTCTGCAACAAAAAAACACAAATTCCAGATTGGCCAAAAAAGAGAAAACCCTTGTAACTTTAGCTACAAGGAATTCTCCACAAAAGTGCCTCTCGGCTGAGAGCCTTGAAATTTTGAATGCCTAAAAACAACAAATATAATCTTGAAGAATTAAACATTTCAGATCCAAATTCTTCTCAAGAATGCATAATTTTTCAATGACAAATATTGACCTTAACAAAAGACACCTGCTCTATAGGAAAATCAAGGGCAACCAAATCGATACAGTGCTTTTTCAACAAATAACTAGAATCAGAAGCATAAAGAAGGCTAATTCCATAAATTTGAGACAGCAAACAACATTTATGTGCTGAGACAAAGCTTACAATTGAAAGGGAGCTGAAAAGATTTCCAGAATGAACAACCTATCGTCCAACAGGACTCTTGGTTATCCCTTGGGACTAATCAGGATTTGATGATTATCAGCACTGAGGAAGTCAGAAGTTCCTTCTAACTGGCTGGAATGAATATATGTATTGAAGCACGCTATTTCTATTGGTTGTATTTTCAACATAAAGTCCCTCGTCGACTAATATCCTCGAAGTTCACAATCAATTCAAGGAGTTTGGAGTCATTAATATTTTAATACATAAATCAGGACTGAAGGAAATTCGTCCAACAGAAATACCTATACCGTGAGTTCACTGCTAAACCGCGAGGCTTATTGGTGACTTCCAATGTCAATAGAGACTATTGTCCAGCACCAGGCAGTGGTTTTAGCAATTAAGTAAGTCTCCTTAAGAGTTCTATAGCAACATATATACCCGCGGTACCGGAATCCGCCCAAAATAAATTTGCTAAATCCGGGAATCCAAATCCGAACCCGAATCTGAATCTGAATCAGAACCAGGGTCGGCAACTTAGAGATATTCGATAGGCCAAAGAAGTTGTTTGGTAAAGCTGATTAATCAAAGGTTTTCAAATTGAACCAAGAGCTTTCTATATGTGATCCTTTGTCTTCCAAGAGGATTGAAATTTATGTGTCTCGTGTGAAGGATCTTCCATTTCAACTGGAGCAATGCAGCGAGGACTATAAGAAAAACAAAAATATGATTTAGATTGTTCTATGATCATTTTTGCTAATCCTAGGACATCTTATGATGTATTCCTCTTCACATACTTCTCTACCAAGGCTGTTATAAGACAATAAATACATTACAAGTATCCTCTTTTCCATGACAGTGGGAATTTATCCTACATAAGCTTATGAAATCCCGGTAAAATGGGTGACATATCCATGCAGCTGACTTTATGATGGCCATTCTTGAAATCGTGCATGCATATAAGGGCTCATAAGCTATTAAACAAATCCCTGAGATCCTGTACTGGACTAGTTGGTATTATTACAAATGATAATTTGTGAATAATCCTTGTCTAGTAATTGCATCAACCTAGGTGATGTAAAAGTTGTATGCATTAATGAATGTTCATTGCCACTGAAATTATGCAGATGTAGCTGCCTCTGTCTATGAGCACTGCTATATTTCATGGCAAAAGCGAATCCAGCCAACAGAAAAGCATCTTTTGATGAGCTACTAGAAAAGGCAATCTTGCTCCTAGAATTATAAAGTCGATAAGGTGCAAGAAAGCAATACTGTCGTTGTTGAAAGATTTCGACAACAGTAGCCTATCACTGCCTTTGGAGCATCTATTGAAAGTTTGGCTGCCATTTTACATGTCTCTAAAGGTAGGTCTTGCTGGACATGTAATAATGATGTCTAGTCTATACATTTTGTTTAGATTTTTAGTACTTGAGTGTACTTGCATTAGTGTGCTTAATTCAAAAAGCTGTACAACTTCTTGTCCCAAACCTCTTCTCTACAACAATGGTTTTTGGAAGCCTGCGATGTTTAATTCCTCCTTTTGTTTTATTGCATGTGTTTTGGCTATTGAGTGAAAGCGGGTCTTTCACATACGATGATTTCCGAAGTCAAGAACAGTCATTGTCAGTTTCCACTCACAAGCAACTGGATCAATTAACTTAGACACAGCTCAGTACAACAGTAACTCAGTTAGCAATGTCCCGTCAGGCATATAAAGTATTCAAGAATGATCCTTGCTAAAATGATAGAATGCATATGTTGACTTTATTAACACTCCTGCACTATCTTTTTTTTGGAGTTGTCTTATTGCAGCTTCATTGACCAATTTGCATACAGGTAATTAAATAGGCCCGGCAGAATTTAGCGCTGATTTTGGAACTTCCAAAAACGATATACTATGGATTTTGAGCATATTTAAAAGCCCGATTGGATTAAAGCTTCAGCTGTACACAACAGATTAACAATAGTTCGGGAAAAACATTCAACATCATCCATACTACTCAAGACTCCTTTCCAAAAAGCTAAAGCCTGCAATTTTATTTGGTATTACTTGTCCATGCCTCTTTTGGTGAAGCTCTATTATGGGGTTGTATAAACCCAGGTTGTAAGCTTTATATTTATAACCTGGAATAAGAAAATTGGTACAGCAAACTATACCTGAAATTTGAGAAGAGGATAATGCTTTTTCCTGGGTCTTTTATCTTTGTCGAAGTGTAGTCTGAATTTGTTGGTGAAATGGGATTTAGTGGAGAGGCGAGAAGTACATTTGTTGTTTATCCTCCATGAATACCTTGAGCGACATAATGAGATTATAACTGAGAGATCAGTGGAAGTCGAAGAAATGGAACAGAGTTTGCCAATTGCAGGAACGGACGAAATTTGTCTGCGCATTCTTTCAGCTTTCTGCCCTCCCCCTCAACCCCCCTCATAAGTCCAGAATCTATAGCGATATTTCGTGGCTTAATGAAAATTTATAGGTATCTATTACAATTTGGAAGAACACAGAAGTGTCACTTAGAGAACTTTCCAGTTCGGGATATTATTCAGGACTGTTGTCGGGGATAAAATGCGCCTCGAGTTCGAATGGCGTTTATGTGTCTATTCGATATGACACGTACATATAACGAGAGTTCGAATAAACAAACATCACAAATCTAATTAGAGAGTATTCGAATAAGCAAACATCACAAATCTAATTAGAGGATAATGAAATGCAGAGATTCTAAATAAATAAGTATTTTTTTAGGTAAATGCCTGGACTAATGGAGATTGTAAAATTGTCAAGAGCTCCACTAAGTTGTTAGAGAGAGTGAAAAGAGAGATGTTAATGAATATAAGGAAGGAATGAATGAATTTTAATGATGTCCACGAGATCAAAGAGTCTAAGAGACCACCGGATCACCGCCAAAAGCTAACTCCAAGTTCTTCTCTAAGTCGGACCTCCTGTTGTGAATCTTGACAATCAAACTAGCAGTTTGGTTGATCTTATCTTCCTCGAATAGGTTGTGCATGTTGTTTGCTCCTGAACTGATTTCGTACTGAGCCCGAATGTCATCATAAGCGGTGCACTCAATGATAAAATGTCATTCAGTCTCAATCGCACCCGACACACAGGATCTGCAAATCCTTTCTTCCCACTCCTCTTTGGGCCTTTTCCATCTGCTTGTCTCGCATCTGAGGTGATGAGAGCCCGTCCTCAACTAAGCCACTAATAGTCTAGCTTTTCCCTTAATAGTTGCCCCCAAATAAACCTTATCACCATGTTCCCTAGTTGGATTGAACATTTTGATGTAATGAGCCTTTTTCCTACCCATGTTATTAGTGCGCATGGCAGGCATGGCAGTCCAAAATTTTTCTATGATGAACTTTTTTATTTCCGCATTGGTATTGGGGCAATCTTGTAATTTGATGTTTCACTTACTCAACCACTTTATATTCTGTTTCATCCATGTTTTCTTTCTGCGGGACAAGTCCTCTTTCATCGCAATTTTGGGCCATTGTTTGTTATCCATGTTGTCAAGTTTCTTTAGATAACTAATTAACCGGGTTATCGCTGCCGCTTCTAGCGGGAAACTACTTGCTTCAGCTAAGAGAATTTCATATGGGACCCAAGGCTTTGACTTTAAGACTGCTAGTGATTAAGTGTTTTTGAATCCTCTCCATCTATCGCCAACCACATTTGGTCATGTTGCCCCCCCAAACTTCGCAGCCATAAAGGACAACCGGCGTGACCAGCAAGCCAAATAAGGAGGAGGTGATAAGTTTAGGAGAATAATTTAAACTATTTTGGAAAGAATTTCAATTAAGAAAATATATAAAGAATAATATAATAGTTTTAGTGTGCAAAACAATTGCATGAATAAGAGTTAGGAGTTGAGGTTCTTTTAAGGTCAGGGCGACAATAAAAGTATTCACTTTGTAAGAGGGTAACAAGGGTAATGACAACAAATTTATGGGTTAGGAAAACTATTCAAGTTTTATTTGGGCTATTAATAATTAGATGTGGAGAGAAAAGTTATTTGGTATATTCATACTTTATGGGTGCAAACTGAAATATGGGCTAGTTGCACATCAAACACAAAATGGATCCAAATAGAGACTATCCAAAAATCAGTATCACAAGTAAATTCAAGTTGAAAGCTCTAGTTCCCTATGAGAATCTTCTAATTGAAATAGGAAAAGTTTCTATTAAATTTGTTGCTATGGTGTATTTTTTTTAAGGTATTTGAAAAAATATTGAGTAGATGGAGGCAAATCACTAGTTCAATGTTGACTTCACATATATCTTGAGAGAAAGAAAGATTCCATAGATGAAGAAGGTTCAACGTGCTATTACCACCTCATGTAAACAATTGCTTAATGAACTTTGAGTGTCTCGATTATTCTTGTGATTTTTAGCTCTCGATGGATGCAAATAAATAATAGGTGTATGAGTGATCAAATTGATAAATTAGAATGAAATTTATGTTGTTCATTTGGATAATGTTACGGATGTACTTGAAAATGCAATGTGAAATCTTCGTGCAAACATATTATACTATATCAAATGATAAATGGTATTCCATTGTGGTTGGCAAGGTGAAGTGTTTTGGCTCAAATAGATTTGTATTAACATATCTCAATGTAGATTGTAAAACTTAAATAATAGATCTTGTAGTACTTGTTGCTTGAAAAGAAAATAAATATCTCTATCTGTCTCTTTCTTTCTTTTGTTTAATACAAGATTAACAAGGAAGTTAGTAGTGATGCAAATTGTATTACTAGAAAGAATGAAGGTGTAGGAAATGTAGGCCTGGTTTGAGGAATTATTTGGCAAGGACTTGCATGATGAAATCATATTGTGAGATGTATGCATAAGTAAATGTAAAAGTAGGACAAATGCATGAGTGAAGTTAGAGCCTTCATAAATGATTGAAAACCATGTATTATGTGTGTAAACATTAAAAGTATAGTAAGGTAGATGCATTACATAGAGTTAAATCCTTCTCATCATGTCTTGTTTGAACTAGGAATGGTGTGTGACCTTAATCTAGTTAGCATCAAATATACTATTCAAGGATGAAATGTAAATGTCATGTGGGATCTAGTAGATATGCCAAGCAAGTGAAGTAAATGTCTCCCTTAATTGTGAATTCAAAATGTTATTTTAATTCAATGAATATTGGTATAACATGTTGTTGAGTGGTGAATTCCATATTAACTACTAAAGGTAATCATGGTAATTAACCCTAATATCTTTTGTATTGAAACAAAATGAGTTGACTTTCTTGTGATAGTTGTATGGTTAGTGTGATTCCTTGTGTAAATTCAAATGATTCCTTGTGTAAATTGAAATAATATTGTTGATTGTCATTGGCATTTCATGCAATGAGTAGAAATGTAGGTAGGTACAACCTCATGTGAAAGTGAAATTGTGAAAAATATACAATAATGATGCAAAACGAGGAATATCAGGAAATTATGGAATGCTTGTGCAACATACTTATGAGAGAAAACATAACTTATTTATAATAATGTTGTTGCATGTGCATATGTACTCCCTTGTGAATGTGAGAAAACTAGTACCAGTGCTTGTGATGGGTGTTGTGTAAAACTAGTGCTTGCTTTGTTTGCCATGGAGTGGTACAATTAAGCACCCACCTATGGAATTTATTTTTTTGTGCATGGACATGGGTATGGGAGAAATCATACCACTATGTGTTGTTTGCTTGGTTGTTACCCTAGTATGTGTCAACCTACAAGAGTGATAAGATAGTATATGTAGGGGTAGTAGCAACCACAAAGTTCCTCGAGTAGAAGGATCATCATATGAATAATGGTAGTGTGAAGCAAGCTTAGCTTCATCTCACCTGAGGAAAGTACTCACTAATCCCCCTTATGATGGACCTGCATACATGGTTGATAAGTGATTAGCCCCTATCCCTACAATTATTGAGTATAGTATCAGCATTTGGTAAGAGGTTCTATGGATAGGTTACAATCATTGTTGATTCATGCATATATGTATACTTTTGAGATTCAACATGAGGGAGATTCTTTCCATGTCATAATAGATATTGTATCTGCACATGTTCCAACATGATGCAATGGGTATGATGTCACACCCCACTAGTGTTCTAATAGAGTGTGAGATGATGATGATGATGTGTTGCTAATGGCAGTGAGTTGAGCTTGAGAACATGATTCCATGTACATAGATACGTGAAGGCGTGTATGATGTATATGTATTGTGTTCATACTTGATATAGAGTGATAGAGTGGTGCTTGCATACTTCTAGAGGAGAACACATGGATTCTCAAGTGTTCATACTACAATAGGCATATGGGTAACTCTAGCCATGTATACCTTTGGCTACGATGATAGCTTGTGGGTTCTTTTTCCATAAGGTATCACTATGTGAGGCGTGTCCTTGTGTATTGGTCTTTCGGGCACATTGTCATGCATCCTACATCAGTGCGTGTGTTGTCCAAGTAGTGTATTGTCAAGTCATGTGACAATGTGAAGAGAGTGTTGTTAGAGAACACCCTCCATTCATGTGGGTAGTGTGCTTCTTGTGCACCACATGATGGCTATTGTGATAGTCAAATGATTGTTCCATCCTTCCTCGTCAAGTGGCTAGATACTAGTCACATAGTGATGTACTATGAAATTTCATGATGATTTTTTATTTTCTTGTGTGGACCAACAAACTTATTTCTCTTTTCTTGTGATGTTTAGCCACAACTTTTGAAACACTTATTTTATGACTGATTTAATGTTGCAATTTCTTGGATTATTCTATTTATTGTTGAAATGAATAACTTATTCCCTTTTATTATGTACTCTAGTGGCTAAAATAGTTTCTCTTGGGTGTAATTTGAATGTTGGTCATGTGTTGTAATGGGATTCCTCTCCAAGTGCTTACAAGGTAGACTTGGAGAGTGTATGTGAGGAAGCAGATGCAAGGAACCCTTGATTATGGATTATGGATTATGGATTTGGATGAGATTAATGTATTGTATCTTGGAGCATGATGGTGCATGGTCACTCCTAAGCCTTGTGTTGTGATGTGTAATCATGGTGATGTGGATTGGTGTGTTTGTGTAAATGCATATCTTCTCATGTTCATTAATTCATATTAGAGATAGAAATATATCCACTTATGTGATGATGCATATGTTACCATGTTTTATGAGCTTTGATTCTAATTGTGTTATGAAAGTTAGACATTTTTAATTGTATCATGGGAAATTGTCCCTTGAAATGATAAAATTAGAATAAATGGTGATGCTTTCAAGAAAATTTTAAGTGGTTAAGCTCATTCACATTGCTTGAAATTGATGAAATGGTGGTAATTTTTGAGAAAATAAAGTGAGTGAATTTGTTTACATTGCTTCAAAAATGAACAAATGATAGTAATTTGAGGGCTATTGTGGGAATTGCCATACTTTCTATATGTGGATTAATAGAAAATAATGTAATTTGGTCTCCATTGTGAGCCATGTGTTTGCCTGCTGGGGTAAACTTAGTATTGCACAGACATAGTACGGGAAATATAATAAACACAGAATATATCAGAGAATAATAAATACTTTCATTAATCATTCGAGACTGGCAAGTACATTTATATCATAATGATTATACAATATTATCTCCCATGTCCATCCTCCGAGAGGGTATATAAAGTACCCGAAGGGCCACGACCGAAGCGTCGTGACGTAACTGTCTAACCTCTCGGTCATTAACGACCGAGAGTAACATAATACTTTACTAACATAATAACCCGTACATACAATTATCCTGACAACATCATCCCCCCCAAAAAACAAGTCGTCTCCGACGACTTACAACAATAGGGAGATGAAATACACTATATAGAATAAGAAAATCACTGAAGAGAAGGGGCAGAGGGCATCCCTGAAAAAGCTGAAGTGCCGCCCTCCCCATCAACGTTGCGTCGTTGTTCTCTTTCCGTCCTATCACATTACTCTCGTGCCAGTACCAAACTTGTCTCCAAAACATACTTTTCAGCTGTAGCCTCCGCTAACACAATACTCTCCCTAGCCAATCTGACCGTGATAGCCACCCGTGCCAACTTCTCTGCTTCCAACTCCTGGTTACGCTGAGCCAAGTGTTGCTCTACTGCCTCCAACTGGGTGGTCAGCTCCTCCCGAGCTCTCTATGCATCCACCAAGACAGTCTCACGTCCAGCCAACACCTACTCCAAGTGCCTCAAAGCGTAGTACCCCTCTTGAAAGACTTGCTCCAGTGCTCTCTTCACCTCCGGCATGCAGACACTCCATGCCTGTAGCAGCTCCGATCTCATCAACAAGTCACACTCTCCAAGGGTTGATAAGTGAACCGACTAGGGGTCTAGGGGGCAACGCCCCCAGCGGGGTCGAGGGGCAGTGCCCCCGCGGGGTCCTGGGGCAGAGCCCCAGGCGCGCTCCCTGTCGCGGTACAGGGCGGGGTCGAGGGGCAACGCCCCCACCTCCAAGACCAAATTAGCACTCTCAAACCCACACAAAAGTCTATGGAACACACCATTTTGTGATTTTCTTCTGATCCCATACTCTTTTCTGCAAACTGCTTGCGTTTTCCTTACTGCCTCATTATGCCCTTCCCTTCGGTACCATAAGTTACTCATTTTGAACTGTTTTGGTCGTCATTTTTTTAATTTTTTTTTTAACAAAACTTTTCCTCGGCTATTGCCAGTCCTTGCCATCAATTACCATCTTTCAAATTTCTCCGGCTTTGTTCTCCCTAGCCGTACAGCATGTGCTTTTTATGAACCGTATGAATTTTTTCCAGCTCTTAGTAATGGAATGATCGTACGGATGTGGCTCCTCCCTTTGTTTCTACCATAATTATTTCCGAACCTGTCCTCGCTATGCGTCCTCTGTCCGTACGGTATTTTGTTCTCAGACACGTTTTATTTCTTTCTTTCCGTACGGTGACTGCTGCATTAAAAAAATGGGCCAATGCTGGGTCCCATTGCCGTACAGCATTGACTGCGGGTTTGAGTGTCGTACGGCTCAACTATATACTGTCACTCCTTTCGTACGGCACCGTACAAACTATGTTTTAACTGTACGGTATTTTAAACACCATGGATGTTACCACCGTACGGTGCTCTCGGGTTGTCGTGTATTGCACAGCCGTACGACACTTGACAGCCATATGACACCTTATATTGCTGATGTTATTAATGTACGGGCATGGATTTTATTGCCGTACGACACTTGACAGCCATACACATCCTACAATGCTGTGGCACTTTTGAATGCCGTACAGCCGTACGGTCTGATCTTTTTTTTCTTTTGTTTTTCTTTTTTTTTTCATTTTTTTTTTTTTCATTTTTTTTTTCCACCGTACGGTCATGCATAGCCATACGGGTGTTTTTCAATTTTCTGTCCTAAGGCTTCTCTGGTCACCTGTACGGACGCCTGCCAAGTCCCTCTCGGTTGCTCTGTCCCTCCTTTCGGATCCATCCTCTCCGGGTAAAGTTTCAATTTGGTCCCGTTGCCACCGTCATGTGTCCATTCGTCGAGAGCCCACAGAGTGTGCAGTCGTTCCCTCTCCCTGTCGCCGAGTCTATTTTCAATGGCAATCCAAAAGCTTGGAACCATAAATTCTACAGGGACCACGGTCTCGTTCCCGTACATAAGAAGAAGAAGGAGAATCAAGATTTTGAAGGCTACAATCTTCCACACAAGATTCCAGTCGTCTCTCGTGGTGATGGTTTTTGGATTTCTCTCATCCCCGAGGTTTATTTTTTTCAACTCTTCTTTTTTGTACCAAATGGGTTCCTCCTTCCGAAACTCATATACAGGGCTTTCTTTCCTTTCGACTTCCCACTTCTCGGTATGCTGTATATTCTGGAGGGAACTCACTCTGGGCTTCCTCAATCTTTAGTATGTTGTAGGACAACGGAAATAATTCATAATCACCCATCTGCCAGTGGAATAGACCGTCCATCGAATCTGTATCATCCTCCACTTTCAGTATCCCTTCGGCATTGGGCTCCATGGTTTCTTCCCCTCCATCTATTCCGTCATCTGATTCTGAATCGGAGAAGGATGCCATTTCTTCTCCGACCCTCTGTGTTGTTAGGTCTATTACAAACTTCCTTCCCCCTTTCTCAAGTGACAGGATGTTCTTTTTCTAGTTATGGTTGGCTCTAGCAGTCACCAGCCACCCCCTCCCTAAGATGGAATCATACCCCTTCTGCTTCAGGGGAATTACTACGAAGTCAAGGATGAATGGTTGGGTCCCGATGGTTACCTGTTGTGCCATCAGAGTTCCAAGGGGCTTGATGTCGTGCTGGTCGGCCCCTAGTAGATTGAATGTCGGCGGCCATAGCGTCAGTTTCCCCAAGCTTTTCCAAGTTTCTTCTGGGAGGACATTGATGCCCGACCCACCGTCGATAATTATGTTCGTGAGGATGGTACCCAAAATACCCATCTCCACCACTGCAGGATTTCGCCCATTATTTATCGATAGCGTCATGGGGTCGGCTGCAGAGCCGCCTGGGATCTCCGTTCGTTCAACCGTGCTTGTTGGAATGTTTTGGCCTAGGAATAGGGTCATTTTTAGGTGTGGCATAGTTTCTAGTAGGTCCTTGACCTTTATGGGTATCTCCATTTGCATCATCTGCCTTAAAATATTTTGTTCAGCCATTGCTCGGGTAGAAGTGCTGGCGCCTGTGGAGTCCCGTCTTTCCTCCATACCCTTCACGATCTCAGCCTTCGCCTCGAGCATCCTTTGTTTCTCTGTTGGAGGGTGAGGATATGTGGCCTTCTTTGTTTGCCCGCGTGTGATTGCTAGGACCTTCTCCGTGCCCCCTCGTTCCATGTCCAAGATGTTGCAGCTGGGCTTCAGACAATTAGCATCCTCATGGTTCCCCGATCCGCACCACCGACACAGTTTTAGTGGAGTGGTAGCCTCATTCTGATAGTCATGGGCATAATGTCCCCATTGGTTACAACTTCTGCACTGTATCATGGGCCTCCCCTTCGCGTCATACTGGACCCGCGGCTTGTTCTCATCATTGCCTCGGTCTCCCCGTCGGTTGTTTCTGTACCCACCGGATGATGCAACATTTTGTTGACCGCTGGTCCCAAACGTGGAGGGTTGCTCCTAGGCATAGAGAACTTGTTGATTTCTCGCCCTCAAGTTGTAGGGACATTCTTTAGTGGAATGTCCTGTGATTTGGCAGATATCGCAAAAAGCCTTCTTCGGACAAGAACCTTTTGTGTGGCCTACTTCTTTGTAGTCTGTGCACCACACAGTGTCTTCCTCTGCTTTGCTCGAGCCTCCCTTGGTGGCCTTCAGTTCTTTCATCATCCTCCCCAGATCTTTTTGTAGGGCCAACACTTTCTTACTCGATTCGCCCTCGCTGCTTTCTGCCTCCGATTCATCATCCGAAGACTTAGTCTTCCTGGAGGTCTTATATTCGCTCTCCAGATCCATTGCACGGTTGTACGCTTTGCTGTATGACGTGGGCGGGACAATTTTCATTTTCTTTCAAAGGGAAGCTTTTAGTCCCTCCATGAACCACCTTTTCTTGAGTTCGTCTACCGGGGCTGACTCCATCTTCCCTATGAGTTCCTTCAGTCACCGTCCGTAGGCACGGATAGACTCACTCTTCGTTTGCTCGGTATTGTAAATCTCTGCCAAAATCTCATTGTCGTCCCTTAACAACTGAAATTCCGTCTGGAAGGCCTTTTTCACATCATTCCATGTCATCAGGCCTGTCTTGTCTACATCGAAGTACCAGTCAATGGCTCCCTCCCTCAATGTTGCAGGGAATTGGCAGATCCATTCATCCTAGTCGGTAACTCCATTGGCAGCCCATATAGTCTCACAGGTCCGGCAATGCCGAACAGGATCCTCCTTCGCTTGGCCTGTGAACTTGGGCAGTTTCTGCTTACTCGCAGCCATGGTAGGTTGTTGCCTCCGCAAGGGATTCGGTACTCCGACACCACCTCCTCCTTGAGTAGTGTGTGTAGTGTTCACTGGTGGCACTTGCTCGTGCGGTAGTTGTGTGACTGGTGGGACCGTACTGTGTGGAGTCCTTGGTTCCAACGGAGGGTTCGCCTGTGCGTTCGCAGTGCCTTCGGCCGTACTGTCACTGACACCTCCGGCAGTACCGTCACCTTCAACCGTACGATTCCCTTCATGGTCTCGGTCCTCCGCACATGGTGTACGGGTCAAATCTTCAAACCAGTCTCGCTCTTCTTGAAGTAAGACCTATCTCAATTGTGTTTCCTCGAGTAGTTCTTCCCTACTCCGCACTCTCCGATGCTCCAGTGAAGTGAATTGTTCTCCGTCGGCCTCTGCACCTTCCGTACCACTTCCGAGGTTCCCTTCGGGCAACCCTCCGGCAAGCTGGTCCTTGGCAAGTTGCCTCAGCCTATACCGACATTCACGTTGTTGCACGGAGATTAAAGCCTTCTGTGCGGCTTCGCCTTCATCATCTTGTGCCTTTTTATTTCTATCTTTATTTAAAACATTGGGCATAAATCCTTCCCTCAACTCTCTTCCCGAGTACGTCTAGGCAACGACGCCAGATGTTTGCCTGCTGGGGTAAACTTAGTATTGCACAGACATAGTACGGGAAATATAATAAACACATAATATATCAGAGAATAATAAATACTTTCATTAATCATTCGAGACTGGCAAGTACATTTATATCATAATGATTATACAATATTATCTTCCATGTCCATCCTCCGAGAGGGTATATAAAGTACCCAAAGGGCCACGACCGAAGCGTCGTGACGTAACTGTCTAACCTCTCGGTCACTAACGACTGAGAGTAACATAATACTTTACTAACATAATAACCCGTACATACAATTATCCCGACAACACCATGTATGTATTATTGAAAAGAAAATGAGTAGAAATTGATTATAACATGTTATCTTTAAGGCTAAAAATGTAAGTTAAAGGTAACTTTGTGATAAGGAAGTGAATTTTAGAGCATTGATAGCTAACTCTTGCATAGGAAATTGGTCCATATTTTTTCTTATGTTGGAATGCATAGTTTATTTTTTGTTACTAATCTAAGGGAAATTTTGCACTTGTACTTTTATGGAGCAAGTTAAAATCACAATAGTTGGTAAGTATATGAATTGATGTAGTAACAAACATGTATTATGTATACCCATTTCCATGAGGATCATTTTATATCATTGTACGGATCCAAGGAGTAAGCATATTAGCGATGTTGGTTAAAGGATGTTTCAGGACTAATGTGTTATGTGTTCCTATTCTTAGCCTTTACAAATTCCAAGAGTAATTTGAGCATTAGGAGGGAGGATGTAGTGCCACTCCAACCTTGTCCCAGTAAGAAGGCAACAATATTTTGGACCTTGGTTGGGATGTGATATGAGGTAAGCATAATTGATTTTAAATGTTAGTTAGTATAACTAAAAGTGTATTCTCTATATTACAAATTATTATGATATTAATTGATGGTGAGATACTATGATTTATTTGAAGTAATTAGATATTTCATTGGATTATTGTTGTAGCCTTTTTTGTGTGGTGGTATTTGTAGTCGGGTTAGGTGATTATACTTGGGAATTTATAATGATTATTGTTGGGATAATACAGTTACTTGATAATTATGGCTAATAACTACTTAGGATGATATGGTAGTTTAAGATGAACTATGATATGTTGATCAGGTAGTGATTAGTGGTAATAATGTTATTTAACAATATTTTAAGGGAAATGGTGTATTTAGTAAAATGAGCTATAATCAAGATGTTTGGATGGTAATGAATGCTATCGTTCTTGTTTAATGTTAAAATAATTATTATTTAATGATATTGTGATTATATGATGTGTTTATATGAAGAAGGATAAAGTCATGGTCACTCATGCATGAGATCTCCATGATGGCTTGATCCCCTTCGTTGTTTGTTATTATATATGCACATGTGCTTTGTCTACCATATTAATGTGGACAGGTACATGGCATTGACTTCCCCTGGATTGGAAGGGATAAGTGTGCCCAAAAATATATATAATTTAACCCCAATGTTAGTTAAATAAAAAGTTAATCATATGACCAACTCACTTCCCTTGCCTCAATTATTGTTCTAGTTTTGGACGACAATTTCCATATTGTTTATTTTGCCTAGCCAATTACCGAGTAGTAACAATCGGCTACCCTACTTGGTATGATGAGGTATGCGATTTGGTTGTGTGGTTTATTTTGTCATGTTTTTTGTGGTTTCTAGTCAATGCTTGAGTATAGTAATGCATTAGCATGATCGATGGTGTCACCTATTAGTATTTTAGTAATATATTTATTATTGTCAACAAGTATTACTTGAGTATTGTATTAAATTAGACTATTTTTTTTGTATTACATATAATAAGAGAAAAAGACATTAGATATATCAGAGAGTTATATCAAGCATGTACCAAACCTATTATATTTATAATAGATGTACTCACTTGTGTTATTAATATGCCTGAATCCAATAAAAAAATTTGGATGAACAAGAGATACATCCATGAAAAGTATGAACAGTAGTGACATATGGACCATATGAACAATATGAAAACTATCTATATAGACTAAGAGAGTATCAAAAATCATCTAATATAAGTCTTTATTCATCCTTCTTTGATCCATGCTACCCAAGGTAAGGGTCCATCTGACCATTTGAGCATAGCCACATCAACAACTATTGGATTTGGGACTACAAGTCCTTTAGGAATAGCTACAACCAGTCGTATCACATCCTCAGGTACAACATAAGGAAGATCAACAACATTTTCCTACTCCTTTCTTCTTTTTGTTTCAAGGTCCACTATGAAGTTCTCCAAACTGGTTTCAAATGCTATTCTCTCAATTGTCCTTCCAGTCCAAGTGTGGCCATGAGATATCTCATTGTTATAAACTCTAGTCTGACCTGAGAAGCCTTTCAAACTTCTATCTTGATAATTTGAGATTAATAGTAACCTCCCATGCAATATCATTATGAACGAGTCTCTTGATAGACTTAGTAAGAAATCTAGTTCATCCATTAAATAATTCATTATTCTTATGTTTCCAAATTAACCAAAGAATCTCACTTGATAAAATAGACAAAAATAAGTTATTATCTTTCTTTAAGCACTGGATTTTACCAACAACAATTTCTCAAGGATTGATATTACAACCAATGTTAAGGCCAAAAAAATTCCAAACTTCTTTAGCAAATAGATAGAAAAATAAAATATACACAATGGTTTCAAGTACTCTACAAATAGGAAAAAGGTTTAGACCACCATTAGAAGCATGAACATGTAGTTTAAGCAGTAATAGGCTCCAAAGAAAGCATCTATTTTTGGGTTCAATAGGCCTAGAACAAACATTGTTTAGCACATCTTGTCAATTTAAGGGATCAAGAGAAGGGATCCATGAGGAGGCAAGGTGGTTGAAGATGCCATTATTATCAGCAAGAGTAGAGAATGATCTTGGCTTTGATACTTGGGATGAGATTTCCATCAGGCCATAGAAAGCAGGTATATCTATCTTCCATGAATTAATGAGGTTTGGGTAAAGGTAGTGAGTGGAAAGAATCCTTTAGCATGGATTAGGTTCTCCATTGGGTGGGGGGTATGTTTTAGGCATCACAAATAACACTCTAAGGTATGAATTGATCATCAATGATGATGTCCTTGAGAATTTTGATTCCTTTGTTTTCCCAACCTCTAGACAAGCACCCTTGAATTAGAGAAAGGGGTATGTCATTTTGTTTCAAGTTCCACCAAATAGATCTCTCACCACATATCCTCTTGTTGGTACCAATGGCCTCATTGTTTATGATGTGCTTCCTCACTATATCCCAAGATTTCCAAATCGATTTGAAGATAACTAAGCCTACATGCTTAAATGGAAACTATCTAGCTATAATGTCAACCAAGGGTAAGTATGTCCATGAGTGTCCCTGACTTGGAACTAATTTGGAGATGTTATATCTTATCAATACTTTCCAAGGCTCATTTCCTTGAAAATCTTTAAGAATCCACTTGGATGCTAGTGAGATTGCTTATTTTTTGAAGTCTTCCAAGCCTAATCCACCCTTGTGTATGCTCATAGTACACCAAACCTGTATGCACCCTAAAATGGTTGCCTAGACTATGGGCCCCCATTCTTCAATTTATCAAATGACGGAATCAATATATCAATTTCCTGAATCAATGCCTTGCAATATTTTCAATTCAAATCAATTTCCTTGATCAAATCATAATTAATTCAAATATTTCAATATTTCCTAAGGTTTGATCATTTAATCCTAAGTTTTATTTAATTAAGAGAACATGCTTCCTTTTAATTAAATAAAAAAAAACTTTTAAATAAATAATAAAATCCACCTTATCCTATGTGTGCACATGAAAAAGGAATTTCTAAATTTAAAATAAAAAGAAAAAAACTTTTTTGTCTACACATTGAATGCACACTTTCCAAGATGAGTGGAATCTCCTTTTGTCTCTTAATCTCTTCCACACATCTTTTTGCCTCTTAACCATGTCTATTGATTTTGCCTCTTGAGAATCTTGTGCAACAAAGTCAAATGAGAATTTTTCTCCACCCTTGGATTTTGCCTCTTAATCTTTACCATGTATTGCTCTTTAAAAGGAGCCCTCTCCTTCTCATTTGAGACATCCATATTTTAGAGATCTAGATTTTATGTTATGGTTATGATGCAAGTTTGGAGAGCAATTTTGGAGGAGAGTTTGAGCACTTGAGCTTGAACATTAAAACTTCTCTTTTCTTGTCTTCTTCTCTCATACCTCCATGGAAATCTATTTAAATTACTCTTGCACTTGCATGGTAGATTGGATTCATATTTCATTTCATAGAATAATCTTTCATGTGTATTTCCTTTCATAGATTAGTTTGCTTTCATGCATTGTTATCATATAGAATAGCTTCCATTTTTATTTTCATGCATATTTGATGATCATGGAGACTAGCATTCTTGTTTTTCCTCTTTGAATCTCTCATTTTATGGTGTACTTGCATGGGCACAAACTAGGTCTAAACTAAGGGCCTCCATTATAAACTCTTACACTCCATGAATAGAGAGCGATGAGTCGCCATTTAAGACCTCATTCTTGAGCAATCTTGGATATAATGACTCATAGAAGTGTGTCAATATTTTAGCATACAGTTTTGGCACCCACCGTGGAGCAACCCACCTTTACATGCTGGTTTTGGTTATTTTTGGAGCTAACCTCCCTTGTGTAGATTTGCTTGGAGATGAAAACCCTAAATTTTCAAAGATTTGATTGTATCTCCCAAACGGCTTGGAGTTTCGATCTGAATTTTTTTTTTCAGGTTGGTGACATATCAGAGAAGCTTCAGTAAAAAATTCAAAATTTTTTGAGTTATTGTGAATTTTTTATATTTTTTTCTTTATTTTTCATAAAAAATTAATTTTCGGCACAAATCAGTATATTTTTCAAAAAAATTTACATTTTCAAAAAATTCTTTAAATTCTACAAGGGGTCCATTCTTTGGCACAAATTAGTATATTTTTCAGAAATTTTTACATTTTCGGAAAATTCTTTAAATTCTACAAGGGGTCCATTCTTTGTGTTTTAAATTTGGATGCAATATCATAGCTCATTTGGTCGATTTATGAAAACTACTCTATTTTGGGAAAACGGCTCCCTAGGGCACAAATGAAAAGATCTTTTTAAAATTCTAACATTTTTGGAAAGCTCTATGTATTTTAATAGGGGTCTCTTTTCTCCATTTAGGGTTTGGGATCTGAATTCATGTCATATAGGTCCAATCTTGTTGACTAGGTCAAAAATAAAAAATAAAAATTTTAAAAAGGCATTTAATGATTAGCTTGCACTTATTTTCCACATGGTTCAATGCATGATATGAGTTGTCATTTGGATTATTTTCTGATTATTATTGCTCCTAACAATTGATTTTTAGATCTAACCCTAGGGTTCTCATAAGTTAAATATACGTTGCATATCTTGTTTGCTTGTTTGCTTGTCTTGCTTGTTGGAGAGTTCATGGCTTGCTTGCATAGAAAAGCTCAACAAAAATAAAAATAAGGTAAAATATACTAAGCACATTGTGTAGATTACCAGGTATTCTATTTAAATCTCTATAACATTTGGTTTCCTTTCATTAAAATGAACCTCTCGTGTGTCTAACTTGAGTGTTTTTCGCTTTCATAGATCACACTTCCAATTTTTGCTCTAAAGGAAAGAATGAATCTAGATTTTCTTTCTCACATATATGTTTCACATAGTAATTAGGCCCTACGAACACTATTTGTGGCGTTCTTGAGAGAGTGGGCTTCATTCGCTTGCCTTACATGCGAAGCTCTTCTGGACGATATATCCCCTTGTAGGTAGGGAATGACTTGTTATCATCTCATTGTCCCACTTGGTTTAGTCTTCAAAATTTGATGGTACATTCTCTCTTGGTCCTGTTTAGAGAGATCGGTAGTCATTATTGTTGGCATACAAACCTTAGTGAGGTGATTTCAACTTAGCATGTCAATTAATCTGCTTGCTATGTCTGGGTGAGGTGAAGAGGCTAGAGGAGTATGCTCTATTCCCTTTTGGGCACATTAGAAACTTAGAACCCTTGAATCCGAGCTAAGTCCCCATGTAGTCCATATTGTGAGTCTTCCTTGTTAGAGAGGGTTAACCATAGTGGAGACTCCCTTTATTGGGTAAACCACATGGACGAAACCGCAAGTGGTATTAGACATTCATGTCATGGAGCAACAACCACTATATAAATGTTCTTGTGGAAGAAATCTCCATAGGTTTGGTCTCTTGTTGGGTTATTAGATCTCCTTAGAAGCTCCTGATTGATTAAATTCTTAGACTATGTCAAAACCTCGGTGTGCTGGGATTGGATTTCACCCACTTGAGATTGCAAGAGTTGCACAGTTGACCATTACTACAAACCATAGTGCAACCAATTTTTTCTTTTCTAGGACTATGTGCATGACTGGAAAAGATTTTGAGAACATACACAAGTAGATTCCTTAGGGAGTATAATACTATGTCACTATTCTTGTTCATGTGCAAGGTTGCTTTGTCCCTTGCTCATTGTTTGAAGACAATTGTTTGCTTGAACTCCCTGATTGCTATCTTGTGTGCCTGATTAATGATAAGAATCTGTTAATGCATCTAGTCGACCAATTAAAATGAACAAAAACTGAGTTCCCAGGTAAAAAAACAACAACTTTTTACAGCTTGCTGTCAGCACCTATCACCTGTCCTTAGAGTGAGCTATCGCCCAGTGTTGATTCATTGACGCCTGAAACTGTCAACTTGCTTGATTTTCTATCCTGTCATTTTTAGTCTTCCTTGGTCAATCTGGGTTAGATCAAGTCACTTACCCCGCTGTTAGAAGCCTATTTTCAGCTTGGATTCTTGCATTTTGACCTCTTGAACTAGTAATCTTTGATTTCACGAGTGACCTTACTTGGAGTCAGTGAGCTAGAAATCATCCTTGTTAAGAAGATAAACCTTTGGATCCTTTGATAACACGCTTGGAGAGTTTTAGTAATCTCTTGTCCATTCACTTCCATACAAATTCAAATTCAATCAATATAACTTGGGTAAATCATCCTCCCGATCCATATGTGTTAGGGTATTCACCCATTCAGTGGGCACCTCTGTGGCAGTGTTGGTTTACGCCTCTTGCAAAATTTTATCTTATCACCTCTCTTTTGGACAAGTGAGTGCTTTTACTATCCTGGTTTGGTACCAACATTTCTTAGGTTCATCTTATCACCTAGTACCTTTTCTTTCATATCGGTTACAACAGGATATCAAGTAAATCAAGGAAAGTGACCTCAAGTAGTCTTTAACCAATTACCCTTAGTTCAAACTCGCCAAAAATGTAAGGGAAAAGAACCTGTATTTTATCAATCACTTAGGAACAAATCAGAAGTTTGGTTTGATCCCAAGAGTAACCTTAGTGAGTTGAGTACACCCTTAGCATCTTCTCGCTTAGACATGGATATGAGTTACATAATGACTCAACGAGAGAGGGAAGAAATGGATAAAATCCTTGATGACATATTTGAAAAACATAGAGGTACCCTTTTATTTGGCAGTTCCTCTGGTGAAAATCGACCACTCTCTCCCTTTATCTCAAATAAATATCTAGATGCACACCAAAGGGCTGAAAGAGATAAGAGGCAAGCCTATCAAGAAGAACAATCACAACATGAAAACCAAGATGATGAACCTTATGAAACTCGTGTAAATGAAACATACACCAATGACTTGTTTAGACATTCAAGACCGAGTTCACCGCTCAAAACACCTTCAAGATACACGAGTGAAAGACTTAAGAGAATTGAGCTTGAAAAGAAAGCCTTCCTAGATGAACAAGTTGAAAAGGAAGAGCAATTTAGACTCCTAGAGTCAGAGAGACAAACCTTGTTGGATATAGAAAGGAGAGCCTTCTAGGAAGAGCAAGATAGACTCTTGGCTCAACAACTTAATGATCAATTTAACAACACACGTGTTGGTGGTAGAAAAAACTCTCCTCCATCCCCTCCTCCTAAGACTCCACAAAGCAGAAGACATTCAAGAATACCTTCACGATCTCCTAGCCCTAGAGGAAGAAGGACTTCATGACATGATCATTATAGGAGATGAACACCTCTTAGGAACTCAAGACATCCTTCACAACATGCTCACCATGGTTCACAATATGGGGCTATTAGCTCAAGTTTTGACCTCAAATCCCAAGACTTCATGAAGATACAACAAGAACCACTCTTCCAACAGTATGTGGAGAGATACTTAGAGCAAAAAAAAGACAAGTTCCTAGAGAGTTTAATCAACAAGGGTGCTAGAGTCCCCTACAACTTTGATGTGGACAAGAAGATTAAGAAGCAAGGTCCATCTCAAGGAGAAGAGATCAAACAAATTAAGAGTATGATGGAAAATATGTTGGCACCCAAGAGTTCATTCTCACTTGAGTCAATTTGTCTTAATCCTTTTGACAAAAGTGTTAGCATGAAAGACTTCCCTAGAAAGGTTGAGATCCCTCAATATGACAAGTATGATGGGAATGGAGATCCACATGATCACGTGCGACAATTATATACCATGAGTTTTGAGTTCCATCAAGATGAATCATACCTCATGAGATTGTTCCCAAGGAGTCTTAAGGGTCAAGCAATGGAACGGTTCACCAACATAACTCCCCCTGTTAAGACTTTCAAAGAGCTCATCCATAGATTTGTCCAAAACTTTGCATACAACCTTTCAAGATCTATCACCATGTTGGACTTATGCAACCTAAAGAAAAATCAAGGGGAATCCTTTGTCACTTTCTTGCAAAGGTGGAGATGATAATGCTCTCGCTACTCTAGGACCATCCGTAAAAATGAGAAGATTTACATCCTTGTTAGCAACTTGGTTCTCAAAATGTGATATGAAGTTAGGAAGATGGTTTTTGATTCCTTTGACACCATGGTTGAAACCGCATGTAGGATCGAGGATGTTTTGAGAGAACAAGGAATTTTGACCAAACATGGAAACAACAACAACAATGGTCAAAATAACAACAACCCTAACAAGGATAAATGAAAGAACTCACTTTGGAATAGGAACAAACAAGTGGTCATGATGGAGTTGTGGACTCCTCCAAACCCAAAGATCAAGTTGTTCTCCAATTGTCTAGTGTTGTTCAAGCCATGAAACTCAATGCATCTAATCAATAAGAACACAAGCCAAGATATCAAGATAAGCCTAGGAAACAGAGACGTCAATTTTCAAAACTTGGTGATTCATATGAGGATGTCTTGAAAACACTCATTGCCAAAAACCTTTCTCATCCTCAATACCCTGCAAAGTATTATATACCTGATGTTAAGCCACATTAGTGGGATGATAAATCCTTTTGCAAGTTTCACAATGACATTGGACATGATATTGAAAACTACTAGAAACTCAAACATATCATCCAAGATCTCATTGAGAATGGAAAACTTAAGGTAGATGGATTGAATGCCAATGCCGACCATAAGGCATTCAAAGAACCTTTGGCCAAGTATGAGAAGGGGGAAACCTCTAAACCTAGGAATGGTAAGGCTGAGGTCAATTACACTTACATAGATGCAGAGAATGTTGTCAACATGCTTGAAGTTGTAGAAGAGAATGTCAACATGATGAGGGATAAAGATCCATATGGTTATGATCTAGACATGGACTCTCCTCCTATCTTTGATGAAGAACCCGTCCTAGTGCTAAGGGGTCCTAACTCTAGAGTTTCATCTCAAACCCTCAATGTTGTCACATGAAGTCAAGGTTCCCTTGTCATTAGAGGACCCAATTCAAGTCAACCAAGTAAACCAAAGCAAGTGGCATCCAAGAATGTCACCTCAAAACTAGCAGTCAATCCTAAGTCACGCTATAATCTTGTCGATCAGTTGCAAAGAACCCCAGCTCAGATTTTGATCTTTGAGCTCTTAGATTTGTCCCCAAGACACAAGCAAGTCCTTGAGAATGCTTTGCACGTAGTGAATGTCCCCAGCAACTTATACGTTGATCAATTCTAGAACATGGTTGACCATATTGCTAGCCCTCATTACCTTACCTTTTCAGAGGATGATGATAAAGCTTTGAGCCACCCACACAATCTCACTCTTCATATTGAGGTCATGATCCACAAAACCCATGTTAGGCATGTGTTGATAGATGGGGGTGCTAGGCTTAATATTTGTTCCTTGAGTCTTTTGAAGACGTTGGGTTATTCTGAACAAGTTATAGATACCAGAAAAAAGATCACTATCAAAGCTTATGATGAGGCGGAAAGAAGTTCCAAGGGGTTGGTTGTCCTTCCTATTAGGATTGGCCCTATTGAAAAAGATATTTTATTCCAAATAGTTGACGCTGGCCCCCTAGCATACAATATCTTACTCAGTAGACCATGGATTCATGATATGCAAGTAGTGTCATCTACCTATCATCAGTGTGTTAAGTTCCCTTACAATGGATTAGAGATTTGTATACCTAGGGATAACACTTTATCTGTTAACTTAGTTTCAACGAGTGCTCATGTTCCCTTTAATAGAGAAGTAGAAGACTTCAATGCAACCTTAGCTGAATGTAAAGACAAGTTCAAGTCAGTAGACCTTGGCATCAAATCAACTCCCTCATAGCACTAGAAGTTTCACCTAGGTCTTATGGAAAGCCTTCATAGGAAATGAGACCTTCCTCTTCAGTTATGACTTTATTTGGCATGTTTGTAGGGTCCGTAGTGCCTATTCAAGATGAGAAAGAAGAGGTGGTTGTTAAATATTGGATTTATAGAGAAGATAAATACATGCACAATGAGAACTTCTCTCCCTCTCCTAAGGCTTATGGAAGAAGGTATATTTTTATCAAACATATGGGCTATCTTGGACATGGCCCTCTTAGTCACAGAGTGGACGCTAGAGCTGAACCCCTTGATCATGATCTTTTTGGATGCAAGTCTAAGAAGACGGTTGGCCTAGGATTTGTGAATCGCAACAAGAACACTATTCCTATCCTTAATGAGTTAAATAGTGAAGATGAACTAGAATACATACCTAATTTGGAAAATCAGCAAGATATGTGTGAGGATTGGGTCCCTTCCACTAATCTCCTTTGGGGAGATTCAGATAGTCCAGCCACTCATGAGATAGCTGCAACCTTAGAACAAGATGAATCAGATGTAGAAGATCTTATCAGAGAACATCAATGAAAGAATCTTGTTCATTTGATGGAAAGAGAAGGTGTTACCCTTGATGACATTAGAACTTCCACATCAAGACATCCCAAACCTTCATGGTGGAAATATCCTAGTCAAAGTTCAGAAACAAGTTCATATGAGTATGAATGGGACTCCTCAAAGCCTGCCACAGTTGACATGGATGTTGATGTCATCTAAACTTATAGTTCTCAACCCAAGGTAGCTGACAACCATCAACGAGCTATCAATGAGCTATGACAACCATTTTTCATGACATGATGCATAAAAAAATGGAAGATTATGTGGATGAAACCTTGGCCAAGTCTAAGAAAAGAGACATGCCCTTAGATGATTTAGAAGTCATTCTAGATTGCGTGGAACAATTTCAACTAAGGTCAAATCCTAAAAAGTGTGCATTTGGTGTCACCTTTGGAAAACTACTAGGATTCATCATTTCATCAAAGGAATAGAGGTAGACCCTAAAAAAGTCCAAGAAATCATAGATATGCCACCTCCTAGAAACATTAGTTAAATGAGGAGTCTTCAAGGACATCTTCAATCCATAAGGAGATTCATTTCACAGTTGGTAGATAGAGCTCAACCTTTCAATAGGAACTTACACAAAGGAGTCAAATGTGTTTGGAATGAGGATTGTCAAAAGAGCATAGATCAAATCAAGAAATACTTGGAAAATCCTCCCATTTTAATGCCTCCTATCCCAGGGAAACCACTTATTCTATACATTTTAGCGACATAATCCTCCTTGGGGGAATTACTAGCTCAACTTGATGAATATGGGAAAGAAAGAGCAATATACTACATTAGTCGCACTCTTGTTTCATATGAGGCTAACTACACCAGCATTGAGAAAGCTTTCCTTGCAGTTGTGTTTTCTTCCCAAAAGTTGCGACATTACATGCTTGTGCACACTATACACCTCATAGAAAAAATAGATCCACTCAAGTATTTACTAGGTAAGGCTGCCCTCATAGGTAGACTTGCTAAATGGATGATGATCCTTTCAGAGTTTGGCATAGAGTACATTGAGCATAAAGCAATCAAAGGACAAGCCATAGCAGATCAATTGGTTGATTTCCCTATATAAGATAATGCACCTATTCAAGTTGACTTCCCATATGAATACCTCATGTATATGATTTAAAGAACATGGAAGATGTTCTTTGATGGATCCTTTATGCAAAATAGTTCAGGAGCTAGTGTGTTGTTTGTTTCTCCTCATGGGTACACGATTCCTAAGTCTTACAAGTTATGGCTCCCATGTACAAACAACATTGTTGAGTATGAAGCTTTAACAAATGGACTTAAGATGGTCATAGAATGGAGAATCACAAAGTTACACATCTATGGGGATTCACAGCTGATAATCAACCAAGTCAATGATGAATATCAAACAAAAAATGAGAAACTGGTACCATACAAGAAAATGGTTGATTCCTTGAAATGATACTTCACATTTGTCACATTTCAGAAAATCCCTAGAGCAGAAAACAAAGCAGTTGATGCTATGGCTACACTTGCTTCACTCCTTCAGTTAGGGGAACATAAATCCAGATTTTAATTCCTAGTGGAAGAGCTACATCACCCTATCTATGACTCCCAAGAAAGTCATGTCATTTGTACCCTTTTTGGTTGTGAGTCATCCCATTATGGTACCATTTACTCATACCTTCATGATGGCATTATCCCTAAAACCTTTAGCTGATCTGAATGTAGAAACCTTACCTGAAATGCCTCTCACCATTCCCTTATCTCTGGTGATTTGTATAGGAGGGGTCTAGATGGAACACTTCTTAGATGCTTAGAAAAGGATGAATCTGATCAAGTGTTAGTTGACATCCACGAGGGCATCTGTGGGGGACATTCCAATTATCTTGCCATGGCCTAAAGGTTGCTTAGGGTGGGGTACTATTGGCCTATGATACATATTGATGCAGTAGCTTTTGCAAAGTCATGTGAAAAGTGTCAAAAACATGGTAACCTGATGCATGCTCTAGGAAGGGAGCTCATTCCTTCTATATCTCATTGGCCATTTCAGCACTGGGCCTTTGATCTTGTTGGGAAGATTCATCCCAACTCATTAGGTGGACACAATTTTATTATCACCGCTACTAATTACTTCACTAAATAGGTTGAAGTTGTCCCACTTTCTGTTGCCTCAAGAAAGACAGTCTCTCTATTCATTCTGAACCATATCATCTGCCGATATGAAGTGTCTTCTGAGATTATCACTGAAAATGGAGGCCAGTTAAAAAACAAAGACCTTAAACAACTCTGCAAGAAATTTAAGATTAAACAACATTGGTCCTCTATTTACTTCCTGGAGGGAAATGGTCAAGCAAAGGCATCAAACAAAACCATTCTTAAAATCCTACATAGAACAGTTTGTAAGAGTGGTAGAGACTGGCATTTATAGATAAATCTAGCTTTGTGGGCCTATAGAATGAGTATTCATACTCCTACTGGGGCTACTCCTTTTTCCCTTACATATGGTGCTGAAGTAGTGTTACCTTTAGAGGTTGAGATTCCTTCACTTAGAGTTTCCCTCAAAGGTCTAGTTACAGATGAAGACTATCGCGCCATGAGACTTCAAGAGTTAGAACTTCTAGATGAGAAACATCAAGCATCATTTGACCATATGAGGGTTTATCAAAAGTGCATGTCCAAAGCCTTCAACAAAAAGGTTCGCCCTAGAGAATTCCAAGTGGGAGATCTTTTCCTACGTGAAAATCTTAAGAATCAACAACATAGAGATCAAAAGAGAAAATTTAAACCTAATTGGCTTGGACCTTACATCATTACATCAACTTTTGGGTTAGGTGTTTATTTACTGTCTACAATAGTGAGAGAGTAGCTCCCTAATCCTATCAATTTCTTGCACCTGAAGAAGTTCTATCCATGATGCCCATTCTATCTGGGGGCATCCTTTGTACATACTTATTGATCCTGAAAAAATCCAAAAAAATGGTATATTGTCAACAATTCTAAAAATCTGAAAATGTCTTGAAAAAATGATCATCTTAGTGAAAACCTAGCAATAGGAGCTTTGATGTATCTCCAAAAAAATTTATATATTCCAAAAATACCAAAAAAAAAAATTCAAAAAAAAAGAAGAAAAAGTTCCTTGGTGAAAACCTGGAAACAAGCGCCTTGGTAGCAAAAATACAAAAAAATTATAAAAAGTGCTGAAAAAAATAAAAAAATTGCAATAAAATCCAAGTGGTGAAAACCTAGAAACAGGCACTACTTGAGGCCTTTGCCTTGGTTTGGAATTGGTCTTTGTCTTTGTCTAGGGGGCATAACTATATTAGCTTTGGTCTCTTGGATGCGTTAGTGTTTAGGACACCTCACAAATGGTGTTTTTCAACACCACCCCAACTGTGTTTTCAACACAACCCTTGACATCGAGTGTTTTTCAACACTTATCGGATTGGTCTTACCCAGTTTTGTCATGTGATCTCACCTACTTGCAAGCATTCAATCCTTATCCTCAAAACTCAGTATCAGTTAACACACTTAAATTTTTAAACACAACACTTAATGCTTGAGCTATGTCATGATCTTTTCTTTGTGTGTTGACTGTTATTGATTTTAATTGAGTATCCTTTTCTAATAAGTCTCTCTGGTATGCATAGCTAGAGGACTTGGGGCATGGGGCATGTTTTTATGTACTTTCTGCTTGTGGGTGTGGTCTTGAAACTCTAGAGTGTCTCTTTTTGTCTCCTTGAAACACTTGGGAGATTTGAGGCATCATCCTTGATTGTTTTTGCACAACCATTCTTATGGTCATCCTGACATCTATGCCTTGATGTGAGCATGTTTTTTCTATATTAAATTGGGTAAGCTAACATCGAAGTCATCTTAACCTTTATGTCTTTGATGCTTATGTTAGAATCTTTCCACATTCCAATCTGATATCAATCACATTCATATCTTCATAGTTGCACTTGTGACTAGTGATGATTGTGTGATTTTTTGATGTCCGTTAATAATGGCCCAATGATGAAAATAAGTTCCTTAACATTCTCTAATGAATGTTGAACACAAAATCCTATGTTACAGTTGCTCTATTGCAAGTACACCTTTGCATTTTCATGTAGCTTGCATTATTAGACTTCATGTTAATTTGCATTTTTAGGCTGCATTATGAGTTTGAGAGGGTTTTCCTTCATCTTTCTTTTGGACTTTTAATCAACTGTGGTCATGTTTTGATCTTCATTTCCTTATCTTCTTTCGTGATCTCAATCAAAATTTTCTATCTTAAACAGTTGATTGATTTTGGGGCATTCTCTTTCTTAAGGAAAATTATTTTTGTTCTCTCCATTTCTTTCCACCTCTTCCAAACTTCTATCTTCCATTCGCTTTCATCCCACTTCTTTTCTTCTATTTCAACCTTGGGGCATAATCTTTCATGCTTGATGATCTACCTTGGTTCAGTGATCCTTATATCTTTTATCTTACATCAAGATCCTTATCTTTAGTTTGATTTGATCAAATTTATCAATTTGTTGTTTCTCCTCTATCTCAGTTTGATTTCGATCATGAGGGGCAGTACCTATCAAACTTCAATCCTTGATTCAACTTTATCAATCCTATCAATTTCTTCATTTGGGTCAACCTTGCTTGAGATTCTTATCTTGGACATGTCAATTACCTATTTACAGGGGTGTTGACCTTGTCTTTTTCAATCAGCTTATCTTTGTCCTTATGTGTTCCCGTCCATTGATCACACGTTTGGGTTGTTTTGTGATCCCAAATCGATCTCACACTTCAACTGCATTCTTTGACTACATGTGTTCCCATAAAGATCACACATTAGTCAAAGAGAGGCAAATGTATGCACCCTAAAATGGTCACCTAGACTATGGGCCCCCATTCTTCAATTTATCAAATGACGGAATCAATTTATCAATTTCTTGAATCAATGCCTTGCAATATTTTCAATTCAAATCAATTTTCTTGATCAAATCGTAATTAATTCAAATATTTCAATATTTCCTAAAGTTTGATTATTTTATCCTAAGTTTTATTTAATTAAGAGAACATGCTCCCTTTTAATTAAATTTTTTAAAAAATCTTTTAAATAAATAATAAAATCCACCTTATCCTATGTGTGCACATGAAAAAGGAATTTCTAAATTTAAAATAAAAAGAAAAAGACTTTTTTGTCTACACATTGAATGCACACTTTCCAAGATGAGTGGAATCTCCTTTTGCCTCTTAATCTCTTCCACACATCTTTTTTCCTCTTAACCATGTCCATTGATTTTGCCTCTTGAGAATCTTGTGCACCAAAGTCAAAATGAGAAATTTTCTCCACCCTTGGATTTTGTCTCTTAATCTCTACCATTCATTGCTCTTTAAAAGGAGCCCTCTCCTTCTCATTTGAGGCATCCAAATTTTAGAGATCCAGATTTTATGTTATGGTTATGATGCAGGTTTGGAGAGCGATTTTGGAGGAGAGTTTGAGCACTTGAGCTTGAACATTGCAACTTTTCTTTTCTTGTCTTCTTCTCTCATGCCTCCATGGAAATCCATTTAGATTACTCTTGCACTTGCATGGTAGAGTAGATTCATATTTCATTTCATAGAATAATCTTGCATGCGTATTTCCTTTCATAGATTAGTTTTCTTTCATGCATTATTATCATATAAAATAGATTCCATTTTCATTTGCATGCATATTTGATGATCATGGAGACTAGCATTCTTTCTTTTCCTCTTTGAATCTCTCATTTTATGGTGTACTTGCATGGGCACAAACTAGGTCTAAACTAAGGGCCTCCATTATAAACCCTTTCACTCCATGGATAGAGAGCTATGAGTCACCATTTGAGACCTCATTCTTGAGCAATCTTGGATATAATGACTCATAGAAGTGTGTCAACATTTTAGTATACAAAACCCACCTGACAACATGCTTCTTTTTTGCCCTTCCCATCTGACCACAAAAAGTCCCTTATCATATTTTGTATGAGGTTAAATTGATGTTGGGTTAACAACCAGGTTGAGGAGTAATGAATAGTGTAGGGAGACATAATTTTTTGATAGACCTACACTCTTCCTGCCATAGTGAGGTGATGACTATTCCATCTTTTCAAATTTTTATCAATCTTCTCCTTAACCTGATTCCACATGTCTCTAAGATTAGGATCTATAGAAAAGGGGATGTCTAGATATCTAACCTGATGACTGGGCCCTCCCTAGATTATTGCATATTTTCTAAACCAATTAGGTGCTCTATTCTCCTAGCCAAGCATAACATATTTTTAAAAAAAATATTATAATCCTATAGGCCTCATAGAATAGGTTCATTTTGGTTATTAATGCCTCAAAATTTCTCTTAGATAACTATTGTAGACATGGAAAATTGGCAAAGGCTTAAATCAATCAAAAGGTGCATCAAGTCATCAAAATAATACGAAAAATCGATAAATGGAACAAAGGCAATTTGAATCAAAGAAAAATTCAATTAAATGATTAAATGATTAAATAAAGCTTGAAAAGGAGAAAAACACTAAGAAATTGATTAAATTCAATTGATGACATAGTTGTTGAAATGAAAAATCAAAATGAACCTCTTACCCTTCATGGCTAAATTTAATTACTTTAATTAATTAATAAATATGAATTTCTCTCAACAAAGGAAAAAGGAGACAAAATGGACACAAATCACTCACTTTTGTTGAAATGGTCCAGCCTTTTGAAACCATTTAAATGTTTGTCCCCCCATTTAGGGACAAAGCAAAGCCAATTGACCTTACCCAAGCATAACCATGGTTATTTCACTCTACCCCCTACCCTTGGGAAAATCTTATAAATAGAAGGCATTTTGAGGCATTAATCATCCACTCCATATCTTTGAATTGCAGCAAAGCTCTTGCAATTTGCATCCACACCACTCACTTAGCATTTTCATTGATATTTAGCTTAAATTGTTGATCATTTTAGAGATTTTCTTATCAAATAGAGCTAGAATTTGATAATTAGATCTAAATTTGCATATCATATAGCTTAAATCTCATCTTTAGAGTGTCACTAGTGAGGATCATAGCTGAGAGCCTCATTTACCACTTTATTTTAGAGAACCATGAGATATTTAGATTAATTTGTGCATTATTTAGATTAGTTTACTTTGAATAGTGTAAATTCTCTTTAAATCTTGTTATTTCATGAAGGTGTAAATCACTCACACACAAATGGCGCCCACCGTGGGGCCCTAGGCCTCAAATTTATCAAAATTTCCACGTTATTTGCAAAATTTAGGCTAGAATTGCATGATTTTGCTCACTGTTTGCAGGTTACAGGAAATAAATCACGCCTACCAGTAAAGAAATCATGCCTACAGTAAAGAGATGTCACTCGCGGAAATTTAGATGTCGCCTGTAGTCTGAACGCTCACGCTTCCTACCAGTAGAATTACGCTTCTGGATAAAGAAATCACGCCTGCGGACATTAAATTCTCGCCTCACGGACAAGCAGATGATGCCTTTGGCTATTTAGATGTCGCCTACAAAGAATTAAAAGCCACGACCGAGGAATGAGTTCATGCCTGGTGTAAAGGGAGTTCACTGTATTTTGCTTTTAATTTGTCGCTCTTATTATTTTAAATGTCGCTTTCAGTTAATAAGATGTCGCTTATCTGAGTTAGTTTGTCGCTTTTGATAAATAATCCACGCATTCATTTAATTTGATATCGCACATAATTACTTTAATCTCGCTTGAGCCCCTTTTGGTGACGCTCGCGGTTAAAGTAATTACGTCTTTGTTAAATTAGATATCGCCTTTAGCAAAAGAAATGTCACCTGGTTTAGCATTTAAATTGTATCAGAGTAATTGCTGTTGTCGCCTGTATTAAAGATTTCACGCGTTTGCAAAATTTAATATCGCACTTGACTATTTTAATCTCGCTTGAGCCCCTTTTGGTGACTATTTTAATGCCTTGCTTCATGTGAATTCATGCTTGTTTGCTGAAATCCGCTGATTAAGATCAAATGCCCCAGTTGGATAGAAAAAATGTTGGACTTGGACAAACTTCCAAAATATTACCGAAGCTCGGTTTATGCAAGATGCAGCTCAAAGTATTTTATGCTTTCCTTTTTACCAGCTCTCAAACAAGATCACATTGGTTTTCCCCCAATGTCTTAGCAAGATATAGGACACGAAGGATGGATTTGCAAGCTGATGGATTAGAGATGGAAAGGCTATGATGGAAGAAGTATGCGAATGTGACCCATAGGACTATCTCCTCAAGAGTACCCAAGCTAAGGAAAAAATGATATAGCAATGTGAAGCATGTTTTTGGATAAGCCATGAAAGCCAATTGATATAGGGCTAGATAGTGTATAGGATAACGATCTGCTGCCATGGAAAGGAGTGATCCAAAAGAGTGGACATGTCAAGAAGTTTTTGATAACAAATTTTTTTTTTTAAAGTTCTTCATCTTGATCAAGACCAAGGGTCAATTTGGGTAAGATGTGGATAAGATAACACAATCAAGATAAAGGAGTGATGGAGGCTATGAAGGGATGTTTTGGGATTATGAAAAAGCTATCAAGGAATGACGAAGGTGAATTTGGGATAAGCAAGATCATGATAGGGTAACATGGATGCAACAAGTACATAAGCTGATGGAAAGGATAACGGATGTTAAGATACTCAATGCTCATGGATGTGTTCAACCTTGTCAATATGAAAGGTGAAAGAGGAAATATGGATGAAAGTGAGGTAAATGATAGGAATATGGAAGATGGCATGGATGAAACTTACCCCCAAGTGTAGAGTGCAAGAAGGAAGAATTACGCATGACGCCTGTTTGCCAGGTTTTCATCATGGTACTTGTCTAAGGCACCACAAGAAGTGGTTTTCACCCTAGATTTATTTCTTTTTATTTTTGCTACCAAGGTGCCTATTGCTAGGTTTTCACCAAGGCACTTTTTCTCTTTTTTTCATTTTTTTTCTTTTTTTCTTTATTTTTTTCTTTTTTTGTATTTTTCAATATTTCCCCGACATCGAAATCTTTGGACAATGCTCCTCTGAAAGATATGCTATAATAAACCATGGGTATGACTAGGATGCTCAAAGATATTGATAAGAGGGATGGAAGTACGGAAAGTATGCATTGGAAAATGAATGTGAGGATAAGAAGAAGGTATGTTGAAGATGGAAATGTTGGCAAGATCAACTTTGACACACACTTTGAAGAGTGGTGGAATGATGGAGGAACAATAGACGACGGAGATAAGGATCTTTTTGAGGTAGTGGATTTTGGGATGTAAGAAGATGAAGGATGTTTGGAAGGAGATGGAATGGAAGCCTTTGGAAGCTTCAATGTCAATTTTGATTCTTCTTTTGTGTGCAAGTCTTTTAACAATGACTTGGGAATCCACATATTCTTTGATTTTTCTTCCTTTTGGAATGCTTTTGAATGCATTTCTTCAATGAGGGATTTAGGAACCCACATTTTATTTTTTTCTTTTTGCTTGATGGACCTTTGCAGCCTTTTGGATATTTCATTTTTCTTTTCATTCACATGTCGATTAGATGGGACATTGTGATTTTTATGCACATATGGATTCTTGGATTTATGATTTTTATGTTGCACATCAACATTGCTTCCAAAAGACTTAGGAATTGTGGATGAATAGGAATAATATGGATGGTTCATATGGATTGGTGTTTGGACATTCTTCAAGTATGTGTGCCTTCGTTGATCTTGATACATGGTAGGGTAAGTGAATGGATAGCTAGGGATGATAGGAATAGATGATGGGGGAATATATGGACCTAGTATGGATGGAAGGGATGAAGACTTTTGTTTTGGGACATAGGAACCCAAAATGGATTTGGAGGATAGTGGAGGAATATGGTTGCGTTTGAATGGAGGGATATAAGGTGTGAAAGGGATATCAATATCTTTGGAAGGAGCTCCATCGTCAACGTTCTCATCTTTAAGATTTATCTTTATACTAATAGGCTCATGAGTAGCTTTGATAGGAACACATTTGATAGGATCAACTGAAGCTTGAAGGGATGCATTATCATGCAAGGGATTTGGAAGAATGATGGTTTCTTGAGGTGAACATGGAGGAATATGACAAGGAAATGATGGGATACTTTGATCTTGACAAGGATCTTTGAATTGTGTAGAGATGGTATTTTTCTCTTGATTTTCAATATGCTCATTGGAAGTTATGGAAGGGATATCTTGATCTTGCTTGGGAAATGGAGAAGATATGGAACTTGGAAGGGTACTTTGTTCTTGGAATGGAAGAATATCATCTTGAAAGACATGAAAGGATGCAAGGGGATCATCACAAGGTTCAAGGGATATGGGACCTTCATCAAATATGGGAGGGGTTTGTATATAATCTTGATCTTGATCTTTATCAATATTTATCTCTTTTCTCTTTGTATTATCTTCTTGACATGGAGCCACTTCTAAGGACAAGGTAGATGTTTGGATATGTGTGGGGAATGTTTGGAAGAATGGTGTAGGATCCTCTTGAATAGGTATAATAGGCATTGAGGCACATGAAGCTTTGGGTTCTAAGATCTTTGAAGCATGGAAACAATCTATAGCAAGATGTGAGTTAGCTTGGGTTTCTTTTAGAGGTAGCCCTTGAGGGTAGACATAGTCAATGGGAAAAGTGTCATCATTAGGCTCATTCTTTGATTGAGGAATTTTGGATAATTGTGGAGCTTTGGGAGATGAAGAAAAAATGAAAGGAATGCTAGCTATGGGAGGGTCTTTGGTAGATAGAGGTTCGGGAGATGGATGAAGGATGAAAGGTGTACAAGTCATCCAGGGAGAAACCTTGTTAGGAGATGGACAAAGGATGAATGGATTACTCTTGCTATATGGAGGTTTTTGAATTAGATCTTGCTTGAGAGCGGTATTTTTCACTCCATATTCTTTATTATCTTGATCACCAATAGGTTGATTATGCAATTTCCTTTGATCCAAGATAAGTTTATCACTCTTAAATGCTTCTTTTTGTGACGAGGATGAAGATATGGATGACCCATCATCATAGAGGAAAGGAAAAATTGATCTTAATGATGGCTCTTTAGATAAAGTATCTTTTTGCTTTTCTTCATCCTTTCTTAAAGTTGATGTGTCATAATTATGTGGAAGCTTAGCTCCTGATTGAGCTAAAGTTAGGAAATATGCTTCTTTATCCCAGTCCAAAATTCGTTCCATTATTTCTATAAACATGGGATCTTGGGATGCTCTCACAACATCATCTTTAGACACCTCATCACTTTGAAAAGAATAGCTTGATATTAAGAATGGTATTTTATATGATGTATCTCTTTGGTTTTCCTCATTCTTTCTCAAGGTTGATGTGTCATAATTATAAGGAAGTTTAGCTCCTGCTTGAGCGAAAGCTAGAAAATATGTGTCTTTATCCCACTTCAAAAGTAATTCCATTATTTCCAGAAACCTAGGACTTTGGGATGCTTCAACAACATCATCTTCAGACACCTCATCACTTTGATTCCTATGGAGATCTTGATCTTGACTTTGATAATTATGCTCCATAACAGGATTGATTTGTTTCCCAAATAGGCTCATCATTATGGATCAATCCTTCCTTCTTTAATTTCAATCTGATTGGGTTGGTTTGGAATGGGTAAATGGTATTGATCAATTTATAAGATTTAAAAATTTAATTGTATTTTGATCAAGTACTTTGGAACTTCTTGTTTGAAAAGTTGAAGACAATCTCAACACACACATCAATAGTTCACCATGTCCCTAGATCATTCTAATGTGTATATTCTCAAATGTTTCCACGGGTTTGATCACAAGAAAGACTTGCACACAAAAGAATATTCTAATGTGTATATTAAGAATATGTGGATTCCCAAGTCATTGTTGAAAGACTTGCACACAAAAGAAGAATCAAAATTGACATTCAAGCTTCCAAAGGCTTCCATTCCATCTCCTTCCAAACATCCTTCATCTTCTTACATCCCAAAATCCACTACCTCAAAAAGATCCTTACCTCCGTCATCTATCATTCCTCCATCATTCCACCACTCTTCAAAGTGTGTGTCAAAGTTGATCTTGCCAACATTTCCATCTTCAACATACCTTCTTCTTATCCTCACATTCATTTTCCAATGCATACTTTCCATACTTCCATCCCTCTTATCAATATCTTTGAGCATCCTAGTCATACCCATGGTTTATTATAGCATATCTTTCAAAGGAACATGGTCCAAAGATTCTAATGTTGGGAAAATATTGAAAAATACAAAAAAAGAAAAAAATAAAGAAAAAATGAAAAAAATGAAAAAAGAGAAAAAGTGCCTTGGTGAAAACCTAGCAATAGGCACCTTGGTAGCAAAAATAAAAAGAAATAAATCTACGGTGAAAACCACTTCTTGTGGCGCCTTAGACAAGTACCATGATGAAAACCTGGCAAACAGGCGTCATGCGTAATTCTTCCTTCTTGCACTCTACACTTGGGGGCAAAGTTTTATCCATGCCATCTTCCATCTTCCTATCATTTACCTCACTTTCATCCATATTTCCATCTATCACCTTCGTCTTGACAAGGTTGAACACATCCATGAGCATTAAGTATCTTAACATCCGTTATCCTTTCCATCAGCTTATGTACTTGCTGCATCCATGTTACCCTATCATGATCTTGCTTATCCCAAATTCACCTTCATCATTCCATTAGCTTTTTCATAATCCCAAAACATCCCTTCATAGCCTCCATCACTCCTTTATCTTGATTGTGTTATCTTATCCACATCTTACCCAAATTGACCCTTGGTCTTGATCAAGATGAACTTTAAAAAAAAAAAATTGTTATCAAAAACTTCTTGACATGTCCACTCTTTTGGATCACTCCTTTCCATGGCAGCAGATCATTATCCTATAGGCTATCTAACACTGCATCATTGGCTTTCATGGCTTATCCAAAAACATGCTTCACATTGCTATATCATTTTTTTTTCCTTAGCTTGGGTACTCTTGAGGAGATAGTCCTATGGGTCACATTCGCATACTTCTTCCATCATAGCCTTTCCATCTCTAATCCATCAGCTTGCAAATCCATCCTTCGTGTCCTATATCTTGCTAAGACATTGGGGGAAAACCAATGTGATCTTGTTTGAGAGCTGGTAAAAAGGAAAGCATAAAATACTTTGAGCTGCATCTTGCATAAACCGAGCTTCGGTAATATTTTGGAAGTTTGTCCAAGTCCAACATTTTTTCTATCCAACTGGGGCATTTGATCTTAATCAGCGGATTTCAGCAAACAAGCATGAATTCACATGAAGCAAGGCATTAAACCCAAAAAGGATTCAATAGTACAATATTTAGTCACATCAGAGGGAATTATCAGAGTTTCAGAAGAGAGAAGAAGATTTTCGTGAACCTTTGATGGATATCATTGTTCACTAACCAAGAATTCAATTACCACAACTTGATCCATGAGCCTTCATTGACTTTATTATTCAGGATTAAAAATTGACAACACTTTAAAAAGATCAGAATACTTGGAAATACTTTTTGAAAATCATGAAACATTGCAAAACACTTGAAGCTTTCTTTTGATGATCTTTTCTTACATTGATTTTTATCACATCTTTTTAGCTAATCGATGATGTTTCGACTAGATTGGCAATGATGGAGACATGATATTTTTCTTGTCTTTGAGTGACTATCTTGAGGGATATCCAACAACTTGTGTGAATTTGTCTAACGACATGGTCATCAAAGAACCATCGAGGACTTTCATATAGGGTGGAAGGTTGACCTTTGCTTGTTTATGCAACATTGAATTCGTTGAAACTGGTATTCATACTCTCATAGTTGGTTTATTCGACTAGTGTGGGTTGTACTAGTTCAAAAAGGACATTACCAAATGCGATAAAAAGTGGTATTCATATCATCATGTTAGTGGGCAGTGGTGATTGTACTAGCTTTCCGGTCCCAAAGTGCTCAATGATGAAAATTTATCCTCAAGGCATTTATTTGCTAAAAGCTAGTGACACTTAGCTGCATTGCATTGCATTATCATGGAAGGTTAATTGCATTATCATGTTAGATTAATTGCATGTGCATTTGTTTGCAGTATTTTTCCAAGGGAAAAGGGGGTTCATTCAATCGAAATCTTGATCAGTCATAAAATGGGTCATTCAATCAAGAATCAAGGAAAGTCCATAAATCATAAGTGCCCATAATATCAAAGATCCATGAAATTTGTCTAATCAAAGATACAATGTCATCACAGTGATACATCCAAGTCCTGATCAATAACTGAAATATCATGATACAATATCAACAAACTGAAAGAGCTCCATAATCAATCATCTCAATAACCTATACTCTAGCTGGGTCAAACCCATGACTTAAATCCAAATATCCAAGAAGCTAAGGTCCGTATATATCATTTACGGAAATGTGCCTGTTTTGCAAATCAAGGGAATCATATCAGTATTCTATATCAATGAATCATCTTACGTCAATCAATCCTATCAAAGTATCAAGCAATCACACCCAGTACCATCATTCGTGTCTCTGTGTCCTGAGAACGAAGTAGCAGTATCAAATCATATCGGTTTTCACACTGATTGATTTATCCCATATCAGTTTTACTATCCTATGAGATTGACAAATCACATTCATTGGTACCATTATCCTGTTATCCTAATCACTTGTTTTTCTTAACTACAACAGACCTATCTATCTTGGATATGCAAATTGTGAGTCATGGCATATCATCAATATTTTCAGAAATCAAAACATATTCCAACTACTTAACAATCTTTTAAATCAAGGACTCAATATGTTTTATTTCTGAGGGGGCATTAGAGTATTAAATGGGCATCACATCAAAAACATTTATCAGTGGGGCATATCATATCGTATCATATCAGTATCATATCATATCAATTTCATATCAGGAGGCAAATCAGTATCAGATCAGTTTATCATATCATATCAAACCTATCAACATATCAGCAATCAATTAACCCAAGACCTTTATCAATTAACCCAAGACCTTTATCAATTAACCCAGGACCTTTATCAGTGAACCCAGGACCTATCATCATATCAGGACCCATATCATATCAGAGGCATCAGAATCATATCAGCACCATCATCAGAGGCACATCATCGTCATCAGGAAGTACATCAATCAGAACGATCAGAGGCATATCAGAACCAAGGACCTGAATCAGATCATCATACTAACGGAATCTTTGAATCGGTGTTCTTCGCACATCGACTCAAAGAGGGGCATTTGTAGACATGGAAAATTGGAAAAGGCTTAAATCAATCAAAAGGTGCATCAAGTCATCAAAATAATACGAAAAATCGATAAATGGAACAAAGGCAATTTGAATCAAAGAAAAATTCAATTAAATGATTAAATGATTAAATAAAGCTTGAAAAGGAGAAAAACACTAAGAAATTGATTAAATTCAATTGATGACATAGTTGTTGAAATGAAAAATCAAAATGAACCTCTTACCCTTCATGGCTAAATTTAATTACTTTAATTAATTAATAAATATGAATTTCTCTCAACAAAGGAAAAAGGAGACAAAATGGACACAAATCACTCACTTTTGTTGAAATGGTCCAGCCTTTTGAAACCATTTAAATGTTTGTCCCCCCATTTAGGGACAAAGCAAAGCCAATTGACCTTACCCAAGCATAACCATGGTTATTTCACTCTACCCCCTACCCTTGGGAAAATCTTATAAATAGAAGGCATTTTGAGGCATTAATCATCCACTCCATATCTTTGAATTGCAGCAAAGCTCTTGCAATTTGCATCCACACCACTCACTTAGCAGTTTCATTGATATTTAGCTTAAATTGTTGATCATTTTAGAGATTTTCTTATCAAATAGAGCTAGAATTTGATAATTAGATCTAAATTTGCATATCATATAGCTTAAATCTCATCTTTAGAGTGTCACTAGTGAGGATCATAGCTGAGAGCCTCATTTACCACTTTATTTTAGAGAACCATGAGATATTTAGATTAATTTGTGCATTATTTAGATTAGTTTGCTTTGAATAGTGTAAATTCTCTTTAAATCTTGTTATTTCATGAAGGTGTAAATCACTCACACACAACTATATTAAAATTGCATCAAGTTTTTTGAGTGGGCAGTGAGAGCAAAAAAACTAGCAATGACATGCATCCCATGGGGTCTATTGATCATGTTGTTGGCTGTGGGAAGGCATGTCCATAGCAGAAAGGATAGGGTGGGGAGAAGTCAACGGGGAGCTTGGAAGGTGATAATGACTCAAATTATGGGGACCCATGGGATGGTGATCTTCCCAAGGATTCAAGCGGGTTTGGAAGCACTTCTACCGGGGGCAGTTCTAAGGATCCCAAGGACATGGAGGAAAAATCTAAATTTAATTAGGTGGCTCGAACATAGTCCTCTCTATTTGGGATTAATCCCATTGTAAAATTGGCTTTTCCTAAAGTTAACAACTTATCGGATCCCTCAAACAGTGAATATGTGATCTTTGTCCGAGATCCTTTGATAGATTACTCTATTTATTCTATGGCCTTAACACTGGTTGGAAAATTTGTGGGGTCGAGGCAAAATATTGATTAGGTTAGGGTCTATATAAAGAAAAAAATGGAACTTAAAAGGCTAGTTGAAGTTGTGGATATGTTGAAAGGATTTTTCTCATTTGATTTTTCCAATGCTGATGATTTATCGCATGTCCTTTATGGGGGTCCTTGGATGTTTGGCAAGTTGTCTCTGGCTCTTCAAAAATGGTCACCAAACCTTGACCATAATGGTTTTTTTTGTCTCTACCCCTATTTGGGTTCGGCCTCTTGGACTTATGTTGGAATATTGGAATGAATATGTTTTCAAAGGACTGGCTAGATCTTTTGTCAAACCTATAATTGTGTTAATCGAACCTATGACTGCATCAAGGTAAAGACTAATTTACACCAATATCTATGTCAATATCCACCAATTTACTAACCTTCCCTTGTCAATAGAGATTGTGTCTAAGTTGGGAAAGTGGCCCCAACCTATTGAATTTGAATCCTTTTGTTTGCATGTTTTGTGTGCAAAAAGTCAGGTCATTGGGCCAAACAATGTCCTCATAAACTGCAAAAGGAGAAGAAGGTGAATAAACCAGAACATAAAAAAGTCTGGAAGGAAACAAATGAAGGCACAACCAAGGTGGGGGGTGTGGATGAGGAAGTAACTAGTGTTATGAATCCTCCCAAGGTAACTATGCAAGGGGTGTTACCACTCTGGTTGACTCTAATGAGGAAGGCATGATTCTAGTATATAGAGATTAGGAAAAAGACACCCAAAAAAGTCACATTCGAGTCACAGACCACCCGGTTAATAGTGTTGTTGGTCTCGATGGAGTTCAACATATACCTTTATAGGAAGGGGAAATAAATGAAAGTGTGGGATCCCCACATAATACAAAAGTAGAGAACATTCTTGAGGGTGGATTATCTCTAAACTTCTCAAAGGGTGGCTCCCATGAGGACGTTAAATCCACTCCTCTAGCACTCAATAATATTTGGCTCCATTGGGAAGATGATATTTAAGATAAGGAGTAGGATAAACAATTGAATGGCCTATATAGGGATGGGCCTTAGACTAAAGTTGGTCCGAAAAAAGGAAAGAAAAAAGGAGAAAGCCAGAATGTTGTATCCTCATCAAAGGGTGGGGCCTCAACAAGGAGAATGAAAGATGTTGTGGGCACTCCAAAATAGCCACCAGGAAGGGGATCATATAAATACATGAGGGGGTGAGAAAGAAAGAAGAACATTGCATATGTAAAATAGTTGACCATCCAGAAGGTTTGTTACCTAGGTAAGAAATGAAAATCATCTCTTGGAACATAAGAGGGCTTAATGACCCCCATAAGTAGGATGTTTCAAGAAACATTGTTAGGGATCACAAACTTGATATTAGTCTGATTCAGGAAACTAAGATGTCAAAGGAAAAAAGTAGAGAAAATCAAGGTTTTTAAAAACTATGGCATTGTTGGTAGTAGCTCTAAGGGGGCTTATGGAGGCAATGCTATCTTCTAGATCCTAAACTACATTAAAGGGTATATTTTTTTATCTAAGGATAACTTGGTGAAAATCAAATTTTATCTCACCAATGATGAATTCACTTAGGTTATCTTTGATATTTATGCTCCAAATACTAAGACTAGTAGAGCCAAAATTTGGAATAGACTTGCTAGATGCAAAAAAAGTTCTTGTATTCAAGTTGGCTTATCATGGGAGACTTCAATTCCCCCCTCAAAGATAATGAGAAGTTTGGAGGATTGCATACCCAAATAAATTGAAGATTGGATCTTATGGACTTCATTAGTCAGCAAGCTTTCATGGATATTGATCTCCAAGGCATTGATTACACCTGGACTAATAGAAGACTAGGTAATGATCTTATCCAAGTTTGCCTTGACATGACCCTCATCACTAATGATTGGTTGGTTAGATAATTTTTCTCTCTTACTTCTATCTCTAGAATTGGCTCAAATCATTGTCCTATTTCTTTTATCATTTATCATATTTATGGCAAGAGAAATATCCCTTTTAGGTTTGAAAAAATGTGGTTATCCCACCCCAGCTTTGAGGACATAATTAAAGAATGGCGGAATGTCAAATTTGATGGAACTTCTATGTTCAAGGTCGCTAAGAAGCTCAAATTTTTTAAGGATAATGTTAGGAAGTGGAACAAAGAGGTCTTCGGTGACATTTTTTTTACGAAGGCTGAGATTTAGCTAGATCTTAAAGATATCTAGGATAAAATCCAAATTGAAGGATAAAATCATGATCTTTTGGCTAAGGAAAATGAGATCTTGGTGAAGTACCATGATATCATATCTAAAGAAGAGATTTTTTGGAAGCAGAGATCTCGGGCCCTTTGGCTGCAAGCAGGGGATACAAATACTAGATTTTTCCATTCGACTTCCCTCAAGCATAGAGAAGTTAGCTGAATCCCTCATATTCAAACTGGAAAAGGTAGGATTGTTAATGAGGAGGAAATTAGGAGAGAGATAGTCAGATATTTCTCCTCCCTTCTCTCTTTTGATCTAGAGATGACTATTAAAGAACAAGATCTGATGATTTATGCTATCCCATCTATTTTAGAGGAGGGACATAATAAGTTTATGTCCGCTATCCCTTCTTTAAAAGAGATTAAAGATGTTTTTTTCTCTTTTGAGGGGGAGAAGGCTCTTGGGCTGGATGGCTTCCCTATGTTTTTCTTCTAGAAATTTTGGTACATTATCGAGAAGGATATTTCCAATGTTGTCAAATAATTATTTTTTTCTAAATCCCTCATTAAGGAGATAAATAATACCTTCCTAATCCTTATTCTAAAAAAAACTGGTGTTGAGACCTTGGACTGCTTCAAACCCATTAGCCTATGCAATTTTTTCTATAAGATATTTTCTAAAGTTCTCACTACTATACTTTTGTCATTACTTCCAGCTATTATATCCCCCCTAGAAAAATTACTTTGTGCCCAGGAGGCATATTCTAGAATCTATCATCACTATCCATGAGAACATCCACTCACTGGCAAGTTTGATTAAATTGAGATTCCTTATGAAGCTGGACCTATCTAAAGAATATGATCAAGTGGACTCAGGATTTCTCTATAGAGTTCAAAAAGCATTTGGATTTGGTGAGTGGGTGATCCAACTGATTATGTAACTAATATCCACCTCTTCTTTAGTTGTCATTGTGAATGGATCCTCTTGTCATTTCTTTAGACCCTCAAGGGGTCTTAGGCAGGGGGACCCAATTTATCCTTTTCTCTTTTCCTTCATGGTGGAGGGTTTGGGAGATATATGGAAAAATTATCTCATTATGGGATTATTCAAGGTCTTAAACCTTCCTCATCTAGTCACATTTGTTCTCATGAACAACTTGTTGATGAGACAATCATGATGGGCATGTCCTCTATTAAAGAAGCTAGAAACATGAAGGAGGCTTTAAACACATATACTAGGGCCACAAGACAACCGATTAATTGGAACAAAATATCTCTTCTTTAATAAAACCCCTATTGAAAGATAGCATAAGATGTCCAATATTTTGGGATGTTCCATTACAGATCTCCCTTCCTCCTACCTAGGTTTTTTGTTAGGTTTGAAACCTTTGGATTCCTTTTGGATATCTCTAATTGATAGATTCAATAATAAACTTGCTAGATGGAAAGGGACACTTCTAAGTCAAGCAGGTAAAGTTCAACTCCTAAAAGCCACTCTTCAAAACTTGCGAGTTTATGCCCTGGGTCTCTTCAAAATATATTCAAAGTATGCTAAGATTATTGAAAGAATCCATAAATGATTCCTTTGGACTAGGGTAGAGGATAAAAATCATATACCACTTGTTGCATGGGAAAATATTAGTAAACCCAAAAGATTGGAAGGTTTGGGATTCAAGACTATTAAATCCCTCAACAAGGTCTTGTTGGCTAAACAGATCTAGAGATTATTTGGGGAAGACAAGGAATGGAGCATGATTTGGAAGAGTAAGTATCTCTACTCTCATCCTACCCTTGATGATTTCTTTGGGTCTTCCTTCTATATTAGTGGCTCCCATCTCTAGAATTATGTGCAGAAGGTCAAAGACTTTGTTGCCAGAGGAAGTAAACAAAAATTGGGTAAAGGCAGTAAAATTCAGTTCTAGGATGATTGTTGGTTGTTAAATAAACCTTTAGTTGATCTATTAGTTTTTAACAATTTTACTATCACCTGGAAGAAATTCTTTAAATTTTTAGTCATAGGTTATTGGAAGAACCAGGATTGGGTGAATTTGACTGCCATTGACCTCGCCCTTGCTCCAATTCAAGCATCTCTTTATGGTTTGTTTGTTAAAATTGTCTCTAATGACTCCCTTGTCTGGGCTCTCACTTCTAATGGCAGCTTCTCGGTTTCCTCTACTCTTTCTCTATTTTACAATGGCCATGATGGCCCCACCTTTTGGGCCTCAACATGGGTGAAGAATCTTATTCCAAGGATCAATATCTTTTACTAGCTTTTCCTATAGAATAAGGTTATTACTACTGACAATTTGTGTAGAAGAGGTTTTTGTCTCCCTAAAAGATGTTATTTGTTCTTAGAAGTTGAAGAGTTATCTCCCCATCTCCTCTTTCATTGTTCCTTCTCCTAGGAGGTTTGGTCTAGAGTGCTTCAAAGGTGGAATCTTTGCTAGATCTTTGCAAGATTTCTTTCTCTAATGTTCATGCATGATTCCAAACCATCCTATCAAAAATCTCTAGTCTCTTGTTGTGCCTCATGTTATCTAGAACCTATGGAAGGAACACAACAATAGGATTTCTAGAGAGAAGGCTTCATCCCTTGTTGTGGTCTCAAAAGTATGGGTGCTTCCTATCCTTGACGTTCTTCTCATCAAGAAGCCCAATGGTAGCTTTGGTCATCGTGTTTATCGCAATGCCACCCATATTGACTTATACCTCCACTCGTCTTTCCACCACCACCCCTGCCAAAAATTTGGCATCCTTAAGAATCTTCCTCTAAGGGCCTTTAGCATCTGTGATGATGAAAACTTAACCCAAGAGCTTACCCACCTCCGTCAAGTCTTCATGTTAAATGGGTATTCTCATAAGAAAATTTCTAAGGCTCTTAACCAAGCCAAGGCCTCCTTTATTTCCAACACTAGTCCTAACCCCTCCCAGTATCTACCTCCTTTGAATGCCTCCCTTTTGTGGATGGCATCTCCCAAAAAATTGCCAAAATCTTAACTAGAAAGGGCCTTTGTGTTGCCTTCAAACCCCTTTCCAAGTTAAGGAATCATGTTCCCTTGCTCAAGGACCCCAAAGACTCACTTCTAGACTCTAGTGTCTATAAGATTGTGTGCTCTTGTGGCATTCCCTATATAGGGGTAACGAGGCACTCTTTCCTCACCAGAATCCGTGAGCATAGTGCTTATATAAAGCACAATAGGGTCCACAAGTCTGCTTTAGTTGAGAACTCTTCTTCCACCAAACATCACATTTGTTTGGAGAGCACCCAAATCATTTCCAAGGAGGATAATTTCTTCAAGAGGAAGCTTAAAGAGGCCATTTTAATTAACCACCATCCGATTAACCTCAACTAAGATGATGGGTGGTCCATTAGCCTTTCTTGGCAACCTCTGTTAGGCACACTTGACAACCTCCATCACCCTTGATTCTTTCTTGGCCCCCACTCTTGCGATGGCTCCTAGTTTTGTTCCTTGTAGTTGGTTTGTCCCCCTCTCTTTGCTTTCTCTTGCATATTTTTGGGCGTTCTTTGCTTCTTCTTCTTTTTTGTGCTTCCCGTTCTTTTTATTTTTCGCTCTCTTCATTGTCATTCTCAGAGGTGTTTGTGTGCGTCTCTTATAGATTTCCTTTGATATTTTTAGTCTCTTCTTCTTGGGTTTGTTCTCGTGTTTTCTAGTGCTTTGGTTCTTTTTGGTGTTGGTCCTTCTATGTTTTTTCGAGTTTTATTTGGGTTGGTTGTTTTCGAGAGGTCTTCTTCTTTTTTGTCTTGCTTTGTCTTTCTTTTCTTTTTCTTTGTGTGCTTTTAGTTTTTTGTTGATTTGCCCCTTCTTTTTCATTGTGCTTTTGTCTTTTTCTCTCTTAATTATTTGTTTGCTCTTTTCTCTCGTTGGTTTTTTTAGTATTTATTTGTGCGGTTATTTGTTTATTGTTAGGTTGTTCTTTTCTTGTCTCTATTTTTAGGCCTTTTACTTTTATTTGTTCTTGATATATATATATGTGTGTGTGTGTGTGTGTGTGTGTGTGTGTGTATACACACACACACACACATATATACATATATATACATATATATATACATATATATACATACATATATATACATATATATACATACATATATATACATACAT